>CM024756.1:132303647-132430328 GCA_014218235.1 Colocasia esculenta
CCACATGCAAGTTAGCAAAGGAAATGTGGGACAAGCTGGAGCTAATATATGAAGGTACGTCTAAGGTAAGGGAAACCAAAGCAAGCATGTTAGTGTCGGAATATGAAATGTCAAGATGAAAAATGACGAAACAATTTCAGATATGTTTGCTAAATTCATGATAATATCGATGGTTTGAAAGGTCTTAAGAAGAATACTGTAACGTCGCGCGTTTTTCGGATCCCGTGGATCCAGGTTTAGGGTTTGGTGGCCAATGTGAGGCCCATTAGGTTGTGTGTTTCTTATTAGATCCTTACCGGGCTGGTTTTGGGTCTGTGTTGGTGTTCAGCTTGCTGGACATCAGCAGTGTGTTGGCGTCCATCGATATGGACGTCGACTGTTGAACTTGGCGTCGAGCTTTGTGGACGTCTAGTTGTGGCGGTCTAGTTAAACGGCCCAAGGGTTGACGTTAACCTGACGCACCTGTGTTTTAGGGCTGACCCGAGCCTTGTTCTTTCCCCTCTCTCCCTTCCACTTCGCCCACCTTCACGCTTAAGCTTCTTCGCGAGTTCTGACGCTCGGCGGGAGCTCGTGGGAAGGTTTGGGTGCGCGTGGTAGCAGCGGATCGGGCAGGGAATGGCGAATTGGAGCGCGGTGTTCGTGGGGCGTTTCTCGGGTTTTCGGCATGATTCAAGGTTCTTCGGGAGTTTAAGCGTGTCTGAGGTAGGGACTGGACCCTTGGATTCCTCGTGATTGATTGGTTATGGTTATTTATATAAATTGCATGTTAAATTGTGTTTTTGGGAAAAGGGTTTCCATGTTGGGAAATGGGGTGGTTTGATTGATCCAAGTGTTGGATCTTGTTTCTCTGATTTAATTATGGTATGTAGATGTGTGGGAAATGTCTCCCCTTGTGTTTTTACTGGTTGTGGGGCTAAGTTGCCCGTGTGATTGGCTTGGGCCAGTCTGTGTGTCTGGGAGCTGAAGATCTTGGCGTCAATATGATTGACGTCGAGTTCTTTATTTGGATATTAACAGCCAGATGGCTAGCCGTAAATATTGTGATTATTTGGTATTGACGGCAGGGGATAATGCCGTTTATTTATGGTGGACGGCAATCGATGTTGCCGCCAACCTGTGCATGTATCAATACAGTAGGTTTTTACGTAGTTTTTCTGGTTATGAATATTATGTGGTTGCTTGTGCATGCAATGACGAGTGAGAGCCATTGCACATGTACGCTCATGGGGGTATAGCTCTTGAAGTGGGTATCTTTTATGTGGTTAATAAGTAATGTACGTATCGGTTTGGTGTTTACGTAGTTTGTGTGGTGTGTTGACACCCGTAGTGCTCTGGAGCATGCTGTCCATGTGTTGGACATGTGTTTACGTAATGACGTGTGGTGCACCTGGTGTATTATACACGTAGTGTCTACGTGGTTTGAATGTCGTGCATGTGTATGTGTGTGCATGGCACACCATTGTACGTCAGTTTATCGTATTAATTATTGTGGTTAGTCCGTGATGTTGCGGCGATGAGGTTCCTGTGTGAGCCTAGCCATGACTTTGTGGTGTTTAGGCAGTGAAGGTCATGTGTGGACCTAGCCCTGGTTTGTTGTTGTCTTTCGAATAATATTATATTGATTATATGTATTAAGTGGTGTGTGTTGCCACGGAGGTCATGGGTGACCAATGGTAGCCAAGTTGTGGTTCAGGTATGTGGTGGTGGTGGGATAGCTTTGGGGTCACACGGTGACCGATGTTAAGCTAATCCTAACACATGTATATTGCGATTATAAGTAAAGGCTATATGTGTAAGTATCGTGGTTTGAGCTTGCCGAGTGTGGTGGTCCGGCGCCTATTCCAGAATGCCTCTCTAGTCGGGTACCCCAGGTTCTTTGTGAGCCAGGCACGTGTGTTTGTTGTGCTCGGGGTTTGTCCCGGTACAGTGTGGTACCGTCGAGGTCTGTGTCGTCTTCCTGGACACCCTCACTCTGAGTTTTGAGTTGTACGTCCGGCTGAGGGAAAGACGGCAGTGGGACAGCGACTTCCAGAGTTTGTTCTTTTGTCGCTTGTAGCGCGCTCGTAGTTGGGGTACGGACCAGTAGACGTCACTGGTCCCCAGCTAGTCCTGTTTTCCAGTGCCTCACTTTAGAGTGCTCCGGCCAGAGACTCTAGAGGTGCCAGGCATGGGCCTGTAGCTGTGTCTGCAGGTGTGGTGTTGGTGGTCTCCACAGTTGTTGACTTGTTCTCGTGGAGCGGCAGTGGGACCTTTCGTCTGTGGACTGCGGGCTGAGAGGTGTTCTTGTGTTTGTTGTCCGGGTTGGATACTGGCCTGATCAGCCAGTAGTCCGTTCCCATGTGGTGGCGTCGTTCCCTTCCGACTCGTGCTTTGCTACTTGTCGTGGTTCATGAGTTTGTGACTCGTGGTCGAGATTTGACCAGTTCGAGGTTTGCCCTGGTGTTGGCACAGTTGTGACTGAGTTGTGTTTGTGTAACTTGCCGGTTGAAAGTTTTACTTGTAATATTGTGCCTAAATAAAGGTATAATATAATTGGGTTCAGTATGGTGTTTATCACCTACTTATACCCTTGTTCGGGTGTTTGTGTTGTGGTACCTCAGAGTAGCAGGTACCTATTCCTTTGTGGTTTACTTTGTAGTTTTGTGGTGGTATATTGTATACCAACCTTCTGGCCACTTGTGTGTGTGGAGGTCTTGTGGTTTGACCTGCCACTTGTTGTATCCTAACTGTTTTAAGTAGATCTTTGTTTATATTTTATTGTGGATTAGTTTGTGATTATTAATATATTAATTGTGGGTAATTTGCCGATGAGGCTTATGGCCTAGGCGTACTGTGGTTTGGTGGATTTGTACTTATGGAGGCCGTGTGAGACCTTCCACTTTGTTGTGTTTAACCTTCTTGGGTATGGTTCCGATTATGGGTTATTGTGTAATAGACTAGCTAGCTGTAGCTAGTCCTACCTCTTTATGTGTGGCTTTCGATGTGGTTGTGGTTGGAGTAAAAAGGGACTAGCTTTTGGTTAGCAGTCTGTTACTCAAGTGTTTGATGTTCGCCTATGAAGCTTGTAGCCTGGGCAGTGCTTTGCCTGTGTGGCTTTTAGCTTAGGCAACCAGTTGTTGTGGCAATGTGCCGTGAGACTGTGGTTTAGGCACTTCAGTTGTGGGATGGACTAGTAGTGTTATATTAATCCTGTAATCCCACATTCCTTCCGAGGACTTGTGTATTGTTATATTAAGTTCAGCTATTATCTACTGTGAATGTTGTGAGCATGAAATGGTTTGGCTATATGTGTGGCCAGTGAGACCCCTTGAGGTTGAGGTCTCTTTTGTTTAATTGTTGTTGTTCTTTAGGACCTCCCTACTGAGCCAGTGACTTGTTGAGGTCACTCCCCTACAGTTCTTTTCAGGGCTTGCCGTGTGTTTGGCTTGCAGCGGTGCTGTGTGCAGACTTGTACCACCAGCAGTTGTGTAGTAGTTAGCGTTGTGTTGAGCTTGTGCTCCCTCGGGGTATGCCCCAGGTAGTTGTACTCTTTTTATTGGACATGTATTAATGTAATGGGACAGTTGTACAATTTGTGAACAGATATGAGCACATGTACTTTCTTGTGTCTTATATTCTTGTGGTTTGTCTTTTATACTCTTACTGGACACGTGTGTGAGATATCCCTTGCGAGACTTCAGTCCGTTCGCGGGAGGCGGATCTGGTTATGGAGCCTTAATGGGCATAAGTACCCCGGTCCGTCACAAATACAGTGAGAGTGACTTAGTAAGGAAGATACTTCGGTCTCTTCCATCATCTTGGCATACTAAGGCCACTGTCATTGAGGATTCTAAAGACCTTTCCACAATGAAATTGGATGAATCGATAGGATCCCTGATGACTTATAAGATAAATCTAAAAAGAAAGAATCTGAGGTTAATCCTAGAAAGTCCATAGCTTTAAAAGCCTCTAACAAAAGTTCTTCAAGCTCCAAGAAAGAGGTTCAACAAGAACATGAGGAAACTGATACATCTAGTGAGAGTGAGAATGATGAAATGACAATGCTCACTAGACAGTTCAAAAAATTCCTCAAGTTCAAAAGGAAAGGATCATGTAACTTCAAAACTCTTCCAAAAAGAGATTTTTCTAACAAATTTGATTCTAACAAAAAATCTGACATGATTGTGTGCTATGAGTGCAAGAAACCAGGGCACATGAGAGGTGAATGCCCAGAGCTCAAGAAGAAGCTGAAAAGGACAAGTTCACGTTCAAGAAAGCCAAGGCCATGATGGCGACTTGGAGTGATGAAGATGAGGATGATAACGCTCAAGGAAGTTCTGAAGATGAAGAGATCCAGTGCTTAATGGCAAGGAGTGAGGACTCCAATGAGGTAAACTCTTCCTTTGAAAATTACACTGTTGATGACTAGGAAGAGGCTTATACTTGCTCTGAAAAATTCTGTGAATATAAATCTGAAAATAAAGTACTGAAGAAGAAAATCACCTCACTTGTTCATAGCACATCTAATAATGAAAAGATTGCAATCCTAACTAATGAAATTGAGCTACTGAAAATTGAACAGGAAGGTCACTATGAGGAAATGGATTACATGAAGGAAAAACTGCAAGAAAATGAAAAGGAAAAATAAAGTCTAAATAATTTGTTGAAAATCTTCAAATTGAGAATCAAGAGATTCTGAAAAAGTTAGAAGAAGCTCAAAAGGAACTGAAAGGAAAAACTGAAGATCTCTCAAGATTTGTAAAAGGAAAGCAGAATCTTGATGCTGTGTTTGGAGTTAAAACAAATATAACAAGGCATGGGCTTGGATTTCAACCAAAAAATAAAAGAAACTTGGAGAAAAATTGATCACATCTTGTTTATTGCAGTCCAAGTACAAGTAAAAAGTTCAACTAAAATCAAGGAATTGAAAAATAAACAAAAGACTTCATCTGTTCAACAAATTAAGAAATCTGTAAACAGACCTAAAGAGACTTGTCGACAGGCCAGGAAATATGCTGAAAAAATGAAGCCAACTAAGCAACAGAAAGGTCAAAAGCAATCACAAGCTCAACACAAAAACAAAGAAATGCAATAAGTAAAACTCCATCATGCAACTTCTGTAAAAGACTTGGCCATACTGAAACACAATGCTGGAATAAACTGAACAAGTTGAAGTGCAAACAAGTATGGATTCCAAAGCATTTACTTTTGGCATGAATGAAAGTTTGGGACCCAAAGTAATTTAGGTACCAAACCTCTTGTCTGATCCATCTATGCAGGAATGCCTAGCAGCCCAAAATCAAAACAAGTGGTACCTGGATAGCGGCTGCTCGAGGCACATGACGGGCGATAAAGAAAAATTTTGTTTGCTGGTGGAAAAAGATGGAGGTCAAGTTGTGTTGGAGGTAATAATAAGGGCCAAATAATTGGCACATGTAAGGTAGGTAAGTATACCTCTAACTCAATAGATAATGTGCTTCTAGTTGATGGTCTGAATCACGATCTCCTGAGCATCAGTCAATTGTGTGATAAAGGCCATCAAGTCATTTTGAGTCAGATGCATGTCAAATCATTGATAAAATTTCAGGAAGTGTCAAGTTTTTTGGAAAAAAGAGTGAATAATATCTACCTAGTTGATCTACATAAACTAGATTTTTTTTGTCTTGTTGCAAATAATAGGATGAATTGTCTTTATGGCATCGTAGGTTAGGCCATGCGAGCTACAATGTTTGCACAAGATCATGAAGATGAAATGGTAAGTGGACTTCCTGAATTTCCTTTCAATAAAAATGTGAGCTTTTGTTATCCATGTGCACAGGGAAAACAAACAAGGAAGTCATTCAAATCCAATGCACCCATAATCACTTCAAACCATATGAACTGTTGCACATGACCTTTTTGAACCTACAAGAACACTTAGTCTCAATGGAAAACGTTTTGGGTTTGTCATTGTAGATGATTTTCTAGGTTCACTTGGGTTAAATTCGTGGCTCACAAAAATGAAGTTCTTACAAACTTTGAAGAGTTCTTTAACAAGATTGAGCATGGCAACATAAATAAAATATGCTCAATCCGCACTGATCATGGGGGAGAGTTTGATAATAATTCTTTTTCTGATTTCTGTAGGAACCAAGGAATTGATCAAAAGTTTTCCCCTCCAAGGACTCCGGAACAAAATGGAGAAGTGGAGAGAAAGAACGAAACCTTGGTGGAAATGGCTCGTACTCTTCTGGTTGAAAGCCAACTCTCTAGGAGTTTTTGGGTAGAAGCAGTGAACACATCGTGCTACATCCTCAATCGAGCCATGGTAAGACCTGTGATGAAGAAAACCCCATATGAGCTCTTGAAAGGTAAGAAACCCAGTATTGGGTACTTCAGAATTTTTGGCTCCAAAGTGTTTATCCACAATAATGACAAAGTTGATTTAGATAAATTTGAAGCCAAAAGCGATCCAGGTATTTTTGTAGGCTACTCTGAACACTCTAGAGCTTATAGAGTGTTTAACAATAAAATAGAACTGTGGAAGAGACTCCACATGTTGTTTTTATGAGTCTCATGCAAAAACTAATAATTCTAATGCTTCAGGTATGATGATGAAGAAGGAAAAATTCTGGAAGAACAAGATGAGAAGCCACTGTCGGCAGACCAAGAAGAGGCTGTCGACAGGCCTGAAGAAGCTAACCCAAATGATCAAAATCCTCCAAATCAAATTCCCCAAGAATAAATTCCTCAAGAGCAATATCCACAAGAACAAGATCAACCGGGTCCTTCAACAATCAGAAATGTCAGGTACTCAAAAGATCACCCACTTGAGAATGTAATTGGAAATGTAAATGATAGAGTTCACACTAGGTCTCACTTTAGACACATAGTTGAACAAGATCCTTTGACATTTTCTTAAGTGGAACCTAAAAATGTTGAAGAAGCTCTAAAAGAAAACTCTTGGATAGATGCTATGCATGAGGAACTTGGGCAATTTCAAAGAAACATGTTTAGAGCTTAGTTCCTAAGACCCCTGAAATTTTAGTAATTGAAACAAGATGGTATTTAGGAATAAGCTAAATAAAGAGGGTAAAGTGGTGAGAAACAAAGCTAGACTGGTAGCCAAAGGATATAATCAAGAATTTGGGGTAGATTTTGAAGAATCCTTTGCACCAGTAGCTAGGCTTGAGGTAGTTAGAATATTGCTAGCTTATGCTTGTTCTAACAAATTCAAACCTTTTCAAATGGATGTCAAAACTGCATTCTTGAATGGGTACATCAAAGAGGAAGTGTATGTTTCTTAACCACCTGGATTTGAGGATAATGATAAGCCTAACCATGTCTATAACTTGCACAAAGCTCTCTATGGTTTGAAACATGCACCCCGAGCTTGGTACGACAGGTTGAGCAATTCTTGGTTAGTAAAAACTACTCCAGAGGTAAGGTGGACCAAACTCTCTTTACTAATGTGTTCGCAATCATATAATTGTTGTTCAATTCTATGTGGACGACATTATCTTTGGTTCCACTAATCCCTCACTGTGTGAAGAATTTTCAAACACATGCACAATGAATTTGAGATGAGTTTAATGGGGGAGCTTCAATTCTTTTTTGGCTTGCAGGTAAAACAATATGAAGATGGCTTCTTCATCATCAAGAGAAATATGTCAAGGAGCTATTGAAAATATTTCAGTTCGAACAATCCAAGCCAGCCTCTACACCAATGAGCACGTGTAAAACTAGAAAATGATGAGAAAGGTAAAATGGTAAATGCAAAGCAATTTCGAGGTATGATTGGCTCTCTCCTTTACCTTACTGCAAGTAGGCCGGATATAGAGTTTAGTGTTTGCCTTTGTGCTCGATATCAATCTAGTCCAAGGAAAGCCATTTGATTGCAGTTAAAGGATCTTCAGATATCTCTCAGGTACATATGATTTGGGTTTATGGTATCCAACAGGTAGCAGTTTTGATTTAGTCTCATATTTTGATGGACTATGATGGGTGTAAAATTGATAGAAAAAGCATTAGTGGGTATTGTCAATTTCTAGGTGGTTGCATGGTTTCGTGGGTATCCAAGAAGCAACACTCGTTGCACTCTCCACTGCAGAGGCAGAATATGTTGCTGCAGGGAGCTGTGCAGCTCAAGTGTTGTAGATTAAAAGTTAATTGTGTGATTACAACATTGACATTGGATGCACACCTATCCTATGTGACAACACTAGTGCTATCAATCTTTCCAAGAATCCAATTCAACACTCAAGGACCAAACACATTGAAATAAGACATCACATCTTGAGAGATGAGGTAGCCAACAAAAACTTGGAGCTTAGCTTCATCCCAACTGAAAAGCAATTGGCTGATATCCTCACCAAACCTTTGTCAAAAGATAGGTTTACAACACTGAGAAGAGAAATGGGCTTGTGCAAAATTCAATGAAACCAATGCCAAATTAAGGAGTAAATGATCTTTGTGTATAGTGACTATGTGGTATATCAAATGGTGATATGTGAAAGAACAAGTCAGGCTTGTTTGGAAACTATCATTATGCATGAGTAAAAATACTCCGCCAAATATCCATAGTCTTCTTATGCATAAAGGTCATCAACTTCTTTTGAGGTAATTGGTTTCTTTCATTTTTGGCACATTTATCTCTGTAAAAGAATAGAATTTAGTGCTTACATGCTTATGGATGTCTCCTTTTGTGCAAATGATTGGCATGAATGTGTATATAATTGCTTGAATTGGTTGAATGTTGCTTTACACACATGCACACATTATGGGGGAGTAAGTCAAGGTTGGTTGAGTGAGATTCTTGAGGGATACCCTTCTTATCCATTGTGTCATTATCTCTCAATCAATTGGTCCTCAAGTCACTCAATTCAAAGGCTTAAAACTGATTTTCAAGAACTGTCAACAGCCAGAACACCAGCTATCGACAGATCACCTCTTCCGGAACCACAATTCTTCTGTTTCACAGTAGTTGTCGACACACCCCTTTCAGCTGTTGACATATGCTCTTCTTTTCTGAATTCCTCTAAATTTCTCATCATTTCTCAATGAGTATGTTCATTATTCTTTTGAAGGGGAGAATTGGGTCATTTGTATTAGTTACAACCTTCCATACTCACATAGTACCAAAGACATTGCTTAAATCACAATGATTTTGAAATAATACTCGGTGTATGAGTCTAGGTTGTGTCATCTAGAACACATTGAACAAATCTAATGGCTTTAACATAACTCACTTGAATAACTCCTTGTGGATAATCATTTTTCTAAAATGGCTTGACAAGTAAGAAGGTTTTTGAACTAATATTTTTCATAGGCTTTTAACCTTAGATAGCCTTTTGAACTTGATTCTCAATTAAAAAAAGGGAGAAAAGCTACCTATTTCAAAATTCATGAAAATCCAAATAAAAATAAATAAGGAATGGGACAAAGGCAGAGCAATGATTAGCATCATTGAGTAACCGGAGACATGGGCATCACAAATGTCTGTCTTCGCGTTGAAAGTCCATGTATTATCTCTGCACAATGGTATGATGGTCACCCCACTGAGTAACTGGGGGTACGGGCATCACAAATGTCTACCTTCACGTAAAAGGTGAAAGTGAACCTAATTACCACTTTTCCCACATCAATTTGACAAAATAAGTTCAATGTAAGAAATAGAGTGAAGCCTCCATGTTTTTAAATCAAGGGCAACTTGTTATTTATTGTTAACTGTTCATGTCAACATTATCTCACTTACCAACTGAACATCATCCACTAAGGAATATGTTTTTCTACACGGTTTATTCAATGGGGTTATCTTATATTCATATGCTTTTGAACGGTGTTTTCTAAATGATACAACTTAAGAATCCCGGGGTATTATCTTTTAACCATAGTAGACCATTTAAATGTCTCACACTAGTGGGTATGACACTTTGTAATTGGTACATACCAGTTCTCAACCTTAAATGCCATTTGGACACTCATTGCCCACTCATTTCTGTGAAAACATGCTCTGGAACACTTCTGAACTGTATCTGTCGACAGCTGCCAGGCGCCTATCGACAGTCGGATTTCTGGGTGGTCCAGAAGTCCAACCGGCTCCACTTTTGGCCAGATTTGTGGGACCCCTCCATTTCAAACTCTTCCTACATAGCCTTAAAAGGAACCCACGTCTCCTCACCCCTTCACCTTCCTCCAAAAGGTGGATCCCTTCCCTATTTTAATCCCAATACCCTCTTTCTTCAGAACCGCAACCTCTCCAACTCTCTCTTTCTGTTCTTGTCGTCTCCTTTTCCTCCTGTCTTCCACTCTTCCTTGATCATCTCCCCTCAGTGCTCTCCACTCCCATGGCTCCAAGGAAAAAAGCTCTGTGCTTCCCGTCAACGCCATGCTTCCCCCGAAGCCGGCGAGGGTTCCAGGGCTCCAGCAGAGCGCCGGAGCAAGCACATGGACGATCGTCTATCGGAACTTCTTGTTACCCTGAGTCTACATCTCACCAGGGGGGGAGCCTTCCAGCGGTTTGTCCAGCCACGTTATGTGGACTTCATCTCCTTGGAAGACATGTTTGCGGATCTGCTACCCCTGTTTGACACCCAGGGTTGGACCGTCTTCCTCTACTCCCACAAGCGATATCCCCGATCGCTGTGACGGAGTTTTTCAACAACCTGGGGATGGGCGATCATGAGGAGCTATACACCACGGTAAAAGGTACATCCTTCCAGCTAACCACCAATCTCTCAGCCGTGCATTGCAAATTCCAAACTCCGGGGGGTGACGTCTAGTTCACCATCCTTCTGCCTCAGAGTATTATACCTTGATCACCGAACAACCCTATGACTCAACCAAGGATCATGTCAAACTAAATGCCAACTCCTTTCCACCACTTCACCGCATTATCCATCACATCTTCACCACCCTTATTGCTCCAAAGGATGGCAGTAGGGAACTTGTGACCGAGGTTCACAAGTCCCTCGTCTTCTTCTTTCTCAATGGTCAGCAGATTAATCTCCCTCAACTCATGCTTGACCTCATAAGCAGTGCTTCACCAATTCAAAGAGATCCATGCCATATGCTTGCCCTATCACTTCCCTATTGTCCTTCATAGGCATCAATATTCTTGAAGGAGAGCTTGTTACTCTCAAGTCCCGCAATGCCTATGATCTCACTGCTGCCCATCGAATGGGCTACAAGCTGGTTGGTGGAAGAGTCACCAGGACTCTTAAGGGTCAGGAGCAGGATGTGGAAGAAGAGTCTGCTGAAGATGAGGATAGTAATGAAGACTCCCATGCTGAGCCAATGGATGCTCAGGGTGATGCTGAAGATGATCCGGATGCGCCCGCTCCACAAGTTGCTGCTCGGGATATTCAGGCGTTCATGGCAGATCAGTTGGCCCAGATGACTCAGCTGTTTACTGCTCGTTTTGATCAGCTCAACACTAGGATGGAACACACTTGCTGGTTCTCAAGCTCAAATCCAGCAGTAGCTTGATCATCTCACATAGGAATTTCATGATTTCCGTCATCCCACTGCTCCTAGGAATGACGATGTTTAGAGTGTCTAGGCTCAAGTATGGGGTCATGTAGCTCTTTTCACTAGTATTGGGTCATGAGTCTGTTAGCTATGTCAGCTATGTCATTCCCTTCTACTTTTTGTTGTGTCATGTAATGGATATCTTTTTGAACTGTGTAATTCTCGCTCAAATCAATGAAATCACAGTTAATGCTTATTTCTATCTATTGGTGCATGATATCTTTTGAATGTTGTCAAAAGGGGGGAGAACATCAATTGTAAATTTTGTCATCATCAAAAGGGGAGAATGTTGGGTTACAATGTGTATGATGATGATAGCTCTTAAATATTTGATGTTTTTGATGAATGACATGATTGATGTTGCAAAGACATGATAAAATGATTGATGTTGCAAAGACATGATACATACATGAAAAAAAAATGATCAAGTGAAAAATGCTTTCTATAACCATCTATGTATTCATGTTATCTCACTTGGAATGTTTTTTATGTAGGTGTGAATGAACACACAAGACAAGCAACAAAATCCAAGTGCAAAAGACCTTGAAATGCACATCAAGCAATCATCTGTCGACAGCCAAGATGCTATGTGTCGACAGATAGACAAGACAGAAACAAACAAGCTACTGGAAGCACAAATAGAGCAGTAACTGTCGACAAATATGATGTGCCTGTCGACAGCTAAGTGTTGCCTGTCGACAGCCAGAATTGCCTGTCGACAGCCCCAGTTTCTAGCAACCAACATGGTTCTGGAAGCCAGTTTCCAGCAGTATACTGTTGACAGCTATGATGCATCTGTCGACAGCCGAAGAATAAGTCACAATTCGTGATAAGGATGTGATCTATATTGGGGTGTTCCCTTTAACACGACTGTCCATACTTGGACACCAATATATATAGATCATATAGAGGTATTTTAGCAGCAAGGAGACTCCATACCAAAACCCTAAGCAAAAGAAGAAGAAAGGCTTCCATCTACTGCTCTGCTTCAACCCTCCATCATGTTCGAGGAAGATCCATCCCGAGCGAGGAGTTGAAGCCTGTTTGTCTCGGTTCAAGCTTCGTCATCATCACGTGGTCTTCAACGACGTGAAGTTTGGAGTCTTCTGGATGAACTCACTGAAGAGTTACATCTTGGATTTGATCCTCAACTCAGAACTCTTCTTTGTTCTACTTTTCATATCTCTGTGCGTGTGGAAGTGGTTTGAGCGTTCCTTATGCTTGATCCACGTGTGTGGGGTGTTCTGAGTGCGTGTTTGCCTCAGACACAGAGCGTGTGCGTGATTGTTGGGTCGAACTCGCTTCTATAAGCAGTATTTCCGTGTGTGTGTGTGGACGGTAGATGTAGGATACACGAGTTGTGTACTCTGAACCACCTTAAATCTTTGTGTCTTGTGGTTTGCACGTTTTTACGATAGATGTTTGGTAGGCACGTTTGATTGTTCACGCTAGGTAGATTGCTATCTTTCAATCACAATCACCACACACATCGAAGCTTGAATTTGATCTACATCTGTTTAAGTTTGCATCAAGTCAGTGTTAACATCCAAAAGAAGTTTAAATTGTTTTTTAATTGGTGGTAATCTATTCAACCCCCCTTCTAGATTACTGTCTTAGGTGATTCCGCGCACCTTGCAACTCGGAATTGAACAACCCTAGCATTATAAAACATCATAAGACCTCTATGGCCGACTTTAGACTTCTCTCTCCATCTTTGGATGTGGGAGGAGCTTCCAAGAGAAGAGGGATGATCAAGAGCAAGGATTTGTGGAGTTCTTCTTCCCCTTAGCATCTACATTGACCTGTAGGATCCCAGAAGTTGGAAGCGATTAAAGGTAGGTGATCTCGGGCTCAACTTAACATGGAAAATACCATCTGAAAGATCTTCAAGTCTAATTTCATTTGCCCCTATTTTGCCCAATTTTTGTTGTGTGAGTAAAGAGTATTAAGCGTTTTGTGATCGTCACACAGTTTTAGGGCTTTTCTTATTAATCTCATAATTTACACATCCCTAGGTCAAATTGGATGAGACCAAAGTCATAGGGTTCTTCTTCTCCAAGTTCCGAACAAGTTTCATGTTAAACATTTTGTCTAAAACGCCTAGAACCTTGAGTTTTAATCCAAAACGTGAGATCGTGCAAACCAGTTCGCGTTCGGGTTAAGCACTTGAATCACGTCCAATGTGGTGGATGCAATTTAGGGCCTCTAAAACCCAACCACTGAACTGGTTGCGAATTTGAGGTGTTTTTAATCGAGTCCAGTCATCTCGTCATGAATTTGAAGCCAACCCTAACTCCTATATGTATCGTTTTGCGTGCCATTTCAGTTTTTGGGTCATATGTAAACCACGTCCAATTAAGTTGACATGATTTTAACAATTTTTCCCGCCCACCTAACCCCTCGATTTCATGTAAGTTTGAGTTTGGGGTCCACTATGAGACTAGAAAATGGTGTCCGATCAAGTGGTCGCAATTTGGACCGAGAATTAATTTCGTCCTCTTTTAATATGTTAACCCCCTTAAAATGCGATGATTGGTTCCGACGCAATTTTACTATGTACCAGAGACTTCTTACTTTGACAAACCTTGATTTTATGGTTATTACATGCCTCCTCATAGTGTCCTTTATGTCTGTGTGCGCCCAAGACCCTAAAAGCTATCAACCACATGTTAAAAGCATTAATTATGTGAATATGATTCTAATATTATATAGAAGTGATTGATCATACTCTTCATTTGATTATACCTCTTGTCCTTATGATCTAGCTTAATGTTAAACATGTCATGCTATAAGTTCTGCCATAAACCTGCTTGAAGAGAACGTGCTATATTTAGAGATGGACTTGCTCCGTTTAAAGCTTTCTTTTAATGATCCCTGCTATTTTGTGACTTTCTAAATTTGGACTTTCCTTATTTGATATGCTTTCAAATTATTGCATATACTACCGTTCTTTGCACGCATAGTTAGGAAAGTTTTCGAGTCACGAAACTTACACGCTTGCACAATAGCCACATCCTTATTAGGGGATTGGAAGCTCTCTGCTGGACATTCCGTTCTAGAAGACTAGCAAACTTTCCAGTCAGACCTCCGTAAGTCTCCGTACTCTATGGATTCCCTCATAGAGACCAAGCCGGTTGTATCACGAAGTTCCCTAGAGTTAGAGCACTTTGTTCCGTGTGCGTCCTATCATATTGGTCAAATACATTAAAGTTCATGGAATTAAAAATAAGTTGTTATGCTATCCGATTGATCTCTCGAGCTATTGTCATATCTTTGAACTCCGTGAATGATCATGTCCTTGTTACTATGAGCTTGATCTTAGAAATCCGTGGCCATAATATGTATATGTTTGATGGCACAATGTGGGACTTCGGTCCATTTGACTAATACCTGTGCAAATATGGAACCTGTCTGGTCCTGGGGACAAGCACCCTAACGTGCTTATTAACCCCGGGAGTATGGACTTATGGTGTGTGGCATGACACTGGTATGTGTGCAAGATTTGAATGTGCCATCGTGTGATACGATATGTTTGACCATGTGAATATGTGTTATTGTGTGATATGGCCTGTCTCCTTTCATATAATACGTTCTTTCTTGATATCCTCGTCCAATGCTATATGAAAGTCAGTACATGATTCTCTATGATATCCGTTGATTATTCTACTCTGTTCAGTCATTTTAACTTGTTAGTAATGTCATGCATGTCTTGTCATCATGTTCTTGTAGAGACTTTGCTTATTAAATTGTTAATCACTTATACCATTGCCCGCACATTAAGATGTAAATCCTACTGGGCATTAGCGCGCTCACACTTGTTTTCCTAAACATTTTCAGGTAGTGATGATGAGGCTATGGATAATGAAGGGGAAGGGCAAGAGTGAAGAGCACCATAGATATCATGCAACCATGGAATAGAATCCTAGAATTTGAAATAGAGTCTGTAGTAGATTATTTTACTTGAGTCTATTATATATTGAACAATGGGCCCTATGTTGGCTTTGAAGTTTTATGAATGTAATAAGGAGTTGTCATTTGGAATTAATATTGGCATATTGTTTAATGTTATCATCACATTCTCTACATATTTGCTCTATTTATGATTCGAATACAACTGTGCTTTCTGAAATTATGTGTCGGGGCATGATAGATAGTGTCCTTTATGGTGGTTTGGGCTATGTGTCACAGCAATATGTGAAACAATGTGTAAACAAGTGTGAATGTGCAAGTGACCATGTGAAAGATATGTGCAATGTGATCCAATGTGAAAGAATGTGAAAATATGTGAATGTGTTGCGTTTGTGTTAAAACAACAAGTTGAGAGTAAGTATTTGTGATTCATGAATGAGTAGAATGCTTATAAGTATCATGCTAGTAGATTTATGCCATGTTAACATCATGTGAAGGTAAGCGTTAGGTGTTAAGGTGTGAAATCATGTATAAATGTGTAGATCATGTTAGAATACCATGTGCCATTAGTAATCCATGTGTAGTTGAATAATTCTAAGTATGTTTACATAGTACTTGTTTAATTGTCATGTAAGCCATGTATTAGTTTACTTAATGTGTTACACTTGTGTAGAGTGTATGTGGTAAGTGTATGGATGTGGCCAATAGGTTGCTTTGCTGAGTCTATTGCATAGACTCATTCTTGCTTAATCATACAGGTGAGATAGAAGCTTTAGAGATTGGGGAGCTAGTAAGGAGCGACTTCAAGCTTGAGGAGTAGCTTGCGGCTTAGAGTGATTGCTATAGCTTGTACTTTACTTTTACTTAGTACGTGAGACATTGATGTATTATGGACTTATGGACTTGGTTATTTGTGGACTTTGATATATTTACTTTGTTACTATATAGACTATGGGACATGTGTGTGGTGATGGAATAAGAGTTACCTTATTTCCGCTGTACTTTTCTTTGTTATTTGTGTACATCTCTGCCTACTTTGTAGTGTTGGGTACATGTCCCACTGTAGCGGCACTCTTGGTCCTAATGTGGATTGATATATCATTCATATCGACATGAGGAGGGTCGTTACAGAGATTGGTATCAGAGCTACGGGTTGAGATTGTACATGAATAAGCCATCACCCATATCATATTTCAAAGTCTTTATAGAACCAATCCATGTATGTAGAAAATATCTAATAACGAATTAAAGATAGCTAAAAAAATGGACAGGTTTAAGAACTTAGATTCTAACTGAGTTGCTTGTTTTACAGGAAATGGCAAACCGTGGTAGGCATGGTGTTCAGGCTCGACAGGACAAGCAGAGCATGAGGAGAGGGACGAGCAGCAGACCCCAGTGCACCAGAGTCCCCCTGTGCCACCACCACCACCGCCCATGGACTATGGCATGTTCCTGCAAGGCTTAATCTAGGTGATGCAGACTCAGGCACAGACTCAAGCAGAGCTACAGACACAGTTGCAAGTGCAAGTTGGTGTGTTGAATTGGAGTAGTATGTTTTGTTGTTGTGTGTTTGCTTATGTGTTGCATGTTGTTCCAGGCTCAAGTTCCAACTGTAGTCCCTCAGGAGTTTGGACATGGTGGTCCATCCATCATGGAGCATTTCAAGAGGATGGCTCCACCTTCTTTAAGGGGGAGAGTCAGCCTCTTCTGGTAGAGAGTTGGTTGAGGAAGGTAGAGAAGATCTTCCTTGCTATAAGGTGTGCAGAGGATGATAAAGTGAGCTTAGAAACCTACATGCTACAGATACTTAGAGGATACATACTTGCGTATGGGTTGCTTTTGGTTTAGTTGGTGCTTATTGGTTGTATTTTGAAGGAGAGAGCCAATGTTTGGTGGGCCTCTATGCTATGTACTAGGTATGAGGATGGGGTGATAGAGGTGACTTAGGCTGAGTTCATCAGACTTTTCAAGGCCAAGTTCATCCCCGAGTACATCCAGGACAAGATGGAACATGAGTTCCTTGCTCTTACTCAGGGTTCCATGGCTGTCTTGGAGTACTAACCAAGGTTTGCTAAGTTGTCTAAGTATGCTCCCCACATTGTTGCAGATGAGCGTAGGAAGGCTAAGAAGTTAGTGATAGGGCTCAGACCATCACTCAGAACCAGACTGGTGGCCTTTGATCACCAGACTATGGATGAGGCTCTCAGCACAGCTTGCAGACAGGAACAGAGGTAGGACAGGAAGAGGGCAGTAGTGTTCCAGCAGTAGCCATAGCGTGTGGTAGTTCCTAGCTAGTCAGTGGCTGTACCTCAGACTACCTGCTTCAAATTCAGCGATAAAAAGGAGTGTCCTCACTGCGGAAGAACACATGGCGGCTCAAGTATGGAAGTTAGCAAGGAAGTGTCTGAAGTGCGGCAGCATAGAGCATCAGATTAAAGATTGTTCGAGATTGCAACAGTCGTGCCTAGAAGAGCTCCAGCACCAGTAGCAATAGCTATAGTTTCACCAGTGATCGGGAAGCCAAAAAGGTCTCAGGCCCAAGCCCAGGTGTACGCATTAGCACGTGATGATGCAGAGCAGGCGGAGAATGTCACAGAAGGTACCGTCTTGATCATAGGTGTGCAAGCTCGAGTATTGTGTGATATGGGTGCTACACACTCATTTATTTCCGAGTGGTTTGCCAAGCAGTTGTTTGTGGAGTCGGGTGTTGAGGCAGTAGACCTGGAGGTTCTCTTGTTGGTACATACCCTGCGGGTACCGTGGTGACCAAGAAGGGCATCCCATCTATGCCTGTGTGCATCGAGGAGCGGGGTTTGTTTAGGTGCTTCTACTTGCTCAAGATGAAGGACTATGCCACTATACTTGGTCTGGATTGGCTTGAGGAGCACTATGCCTTGGTAGATTGCAGGAGGAAGAGGATTACTTCCGCATTCCTGAAGAGGATGAGTTCTCAATCATTTGCCTAGGAATATGGTGGGAAAGTTCATGATCTCCACTATGAAGGCTATGAGGCTTGTCAACAAGGGTTGTGATGCTTTCTTGCTAGTGTGATCTTAGTTCCTAAGGTCGTTCAGTCACCTACCCTTGGAAGAGATCAAGGTTGTGAGGGAGTTCCCAGACGTGTTCCCTGATGATTTGCCTGGATTGCCACCAGCAAGGGAGATAGAGTTCACTATTGAGTTGCTTCCAGGCACCTCACCTATCTTTAAGGCTCCCTACCGGATGGCACCTGCAGAGTTAGCAGAACTGAGGAAGCAGTTACAAGAGTTGCTCGATAAGGGGTTTATTCGCCCGAGTTTCACCGTGGGGCGCACTTGTATTGTTCGTGAAGAAGAAGGATGGATCCCTCAGGCTGTGCATCGACTACAGGAAGCTCAACCAGGTGATGGAGAAGAAAAAATATCCCTTGTCGTGCATTGATGATTTGTTTGACTAGCTCCAGAACGCGTTTGTGTTCTCCAAGATTGATCTGTGTTCAGGTTACACCTATAGCAGAGTACTACAAAGCGGCGGAATAGAGTAACGCCATGACCCACAACCAGGGTCGGGCCACACATGACTCCCATAGAACCAGCAGAGTCAGAAACCATCCGGAAGCAACCCTCGGCAACCCGTCGAGACAAAAGGCTCACGGAACACCGGAGCAACCACATGAGACCAGAGTCTCACGACACAAGCACCGCCATCCTAGACCTCCACGAGGTCAGGAAGGCACAGACATGTGTCACCACGAGCGACACCAAGCAACCGCGTGAGAAGGACGTCTCACTACAAGCACGGCCACCTCAGACCTCCACAAGGTCGAGGGCCCACAAGTAGAACCACCCTGGACCCAGACACGCCACGAGGTCAGGAAACTACACACGTCGGTGCCACCACGGACGGCACCAAGGAACAGATTATGGAAACAGTGGTCGGGTGCCTGCACAAGGCACCCCGAGAGAACACGCGATGCGGAAACCACCATAAGCACGGGACAACGAGGCCAGATCGACAACGCCCATGGGAGCTTGACACGACTAGGCTGCAACCACCGTGCAGGCTAGGGCAACGAGACACACTTGGAAACAACATGAGAAAACACCGTCACAATAGAGCAACCAAGCCACCGCCACTAGAAGCTAAGAGGAGGACACGCCGGCCACTTCTCTGCTCGCTAGCCACCGACTCCTGCCTACAACCTCCTTGGAAGAGTGAGGCCAATGAACCACCACAGAGAATACAACACACGCACCACCGCAGCCGGCCGAGTTGCGGCCCCATGCCTGACACCACGAGGTGGCTCCAGAACCAACGCCAAGAGAGGCAGTGAGAAAGGACTAGCTGATCTGCGCCGAAAAGAACACCTCAACCACCTCGGCATCCCAGACTCAGCTAAGAGAGCTCTACAAACGACTCTACACCACGTCCACCACCGTTTTCCCCTCTGCTACCAGAGTCTGAGCTCGAGCTCGCCCGCCGCTTGGAGAACTCCCTCAACGGGTGCGGGGACTGGGGGCCCAGGTAACGGTGAGACTCTACAATAGACAAGCCCTCGAGTGCCAAGCACCGGGCGAACTGAGAACAGGCAGGGCAACCACCACAAGAAAACGACACAATTGGTTTGTAACCAAGACAAGCCAGCAGGCACAGGCACATACGACACACCTCCTGGAAATCCCCAGGAGGGCCGTCGGCCAACAAAGGCACAACACTACGACCAGAAACTCGGCAACAAGAACGCGACCACAGGGGCATCGCCTTCTGAACTAGAAGGCGACAACCAACCTGTCGCAACTGGGTTGCGACGACTGGGGTGTCGCCTTCTGATCTGAACGCGACGTATCGACCATCACGTTCAGCATCAGAAGGCCGAACCCCAAACAGGCCATCAGACCCGCATCCAAAACCACACCGAAGCCAGAAGGTGACACACTGGGTGTCAACTTCAGATGATGAACGTGACTTATCGACCCTTCGCGTTCACCCTATGAAGGCAGAGCCCTTGGGGAAGAACCACCCCAAGGTCCACACCCAAAGGACCACAAATACAACCACCAAAAGGGAGATAGGCTTCGTGCCAAGTGGGGAGACCTCCCTCTAACCAACTTGGACTCAAGCCATCCTCCACCACGACTGGAAACAGGAAACCACAAGAAACAGAGAACGCGATGGTTACCCTGTCACTACCAGAAGTGACAGGGTACACGTCGCCTTCTGACTGGTATCATGACATCCATCCTATCGCGATCTCAGTCAAAAGGCAAAACCGGGAAATGGGGCCATCCCATGGCCCCCAAGCTACACAAACACCTCCAAGCAAGAGAGGGAGGAGAGAACACTATGAGAAAGGACTAAAAGTGGCTCGAGGGGTACCAACACCACCTCTCCTCGCCCACAAACCACAAGAACGAGGCTACACAAAGAGGGAGCACCACCGGCAAGCATCCACCCGTGCAAAACCACAAGAGAACCCATGAGTACGGGAAGGATCGCTCAAAACCAAGCTCCATATACACTAACAAGGAAGAGAGCAAGAAATCCCTACATGCAATGATGAGCCAGACCCATTGGGGCCCTTCACGTTGGATTGGCCGCCTCTTCCTCGCTCCACACCGCTCTAACACTCCGCCACAAGCACGATGGCACCTCACCACGCCCAACACCTGAGAAAAGGGAGGGAGCTCCCCACCACGGAGAGGGGAAGAAGGAAGGAGAAAGGAGAAGAAATAAGAAGAAAGGAAAGTCTGCATGCCTTAAGGCCTCAGAACTGAGGTCACGACAAGATAGGCGTCGCGTTCTTAACCAGAATGCGACAAGCATCTTGTCACCTTCTCAAAAGTTCCGACAGGTCTTCTGATAGAAAGACAGCCTCTAGATCACGTGTCACACACATAGGCGCCTCAGGTGAACGCGAAACTGGCACTTCGCCTTCACACACATGTGCACGGACACATGGTGCACCAGCCACAGACAACAGGAACACGACAAGAGGGCCATCGCCTTCTCAACCAGAAGGCGACACAGACCTGTCTTGTTCAGAACACGACAGCCCGATCCGTCGCGATCCCAAGAACAATAGCAAGGCAACCAAAGCCCGGGATGTTACAATTTCACTATCTTTTCCAAAGATACAACACGCCGGTATTCACCGCTTCCCTTCTACACAAGGGAAAATATAACCACTAGATGCAACTAGCCTTCCCTTTTAAAATGGGAACCAACCACCAAGACTACTTTGCCCTTTCTCTTTCAAAGGGGTAAACACCCTACTCAACAGGTCTTCCCTTCTTAAGGGGTACACTTACTTTTGGTAAATTTCTTGTGTGGAGAACTAGACTCAGAGAGACTCTAGACTTAGAAGAATAGAGCAGAGGAATTCTAGTCTGAAGAAGGACTTCCTGAGTCTAAGAGGAGAACATTTACAAGGTGAGATTTCAACAGCTGCTTCACTGCATGCACATATAAGGCTTCACACAGCGCCCATGCAGTGTCTATTTAGAGGAAGCTTGACGCAACACACTTGCACTTTTTCACCTCTTCTCGTGTATGTGCTTGTATCTCTCTTGCTTTCTTGTGTATGGCTTGTTATCTCACACACTCGTATATTTTCTTTTTTAGCTATCTTTATCTTTATAGGCTTCATCTTTATAGTCGTTGCTTGATCTGTTTAAATATATCCATTGGAGAGATAGTCGTTGCATGTCTTCTTCCGAGGGCGATGTGCATATCTTCTTTTGAGGGCGACGTGCATGTCTTTTACATTTCACATTGATCAGTCAGTTCTTGTGCTGATGATATTTGTCTTTATCCTGAACGAGACAAGTTCCAAGATATACTAGACTGGGTCCAGTATGTTAGCTACGTATATGATCATAGGTACTTGTGAGATATTTCAAATATTGACGGCTGTTTTTTGTGCACTAACAATTATGTCTGTGAACAAAGTTCTGCACAAGTTATCATAGAATTTTTAGAAGGTAGAGATCATGCAATGCAGTTCTCACAAAAGACAATATGAATGTTCTTGTGGCAGGTGTCAGAAGACCTTTTTCGCAGATTTTGACTAAAGCTTCGGATATCAATATTTTAGATTATGAGACAAAGCTATATGATATTATATATTTGAGAGCTTTTGTAAAATGAGAGTGAAATAAAATATTCTCACAGAACAATTGATTTTAATCAATTGTACTAAAAACTCATTTTCAAGATATATGTGAAATCAGGAGTTTATATTTAAACTAGACATACATTCACGAATTTAATTTTCAAAAATAGAGAATGTCATGAATATGATGAACAAATGTTTAATGATGCAAAGATATCATATAGATGTATATTCTTCATTTTATTTGGTAAAGATATAATGTTATTAGTCGAAGTGACACTTCAGATATGACGAAGAGGTTTTCGTATATGACGAAATGAACTTCATATATGACGAAGTGAACTTCGTGTATCACGATTTCAACGTGATCAGTTGAAGTGAGACCTTCATGTTTGCATTGCATATGATGAAGTGAACTTCAAATATGACGAAGTGAACTTCAGATATGATGAAGTGAATTTTGTATATGACGAAGTGAACTTCGTATGTCACGATTTCAACATGATCAGTCGAAGGGAGATCTTTGTGTTTTACTTTGCATATGACAAAGTAAACTTTGGATATGACGAAGTGAATTTCGTATATGACGAAGTGAGCTTCGTATATCATGATTTCAACGTGATCAGTCGAAGTGAGATCTTCGTGTTTTACTTCGCATATGACGAGGTGAACTTCAGATATGACGAAGTGAATTTCATATATTTCTTTGGTAGTCGAAGTTATACTTAGGATTTCTGAGAAGAATAACTTATATGACAAGGTATGCCTTTGATATTTTCTATATGATATGTAAGAGAGAGAATGTAGTATTTGACATGTTTTGTTATCAATAAATATTTGTTTATTTTGTCATCTTCAAAACTATTATATGTTATGGTTTGAATATGTGAATATGCAATGTATATTTTGAACAGAGGTTCAACGAACTCCCCCTTTTTTTATGACAAAATACATATATTAAGGTAAATGCAACAACAGAGTAATTCTTTTCACACATAAGGGACATGGAGTTTCATAGGTTATCTCCCTATTTCATTATAATTTGTCTCCCCCTTACATTATAGAGTTGCATGACATCTCTCCCTCTTTTTGTCAGGTCCATGAAAAGGGAGTGACAACTCATCATCAGTCAAGTACAAATTTGAGGGAAAATCCTCATAATAGGGAAGGAGGAATTTGTGAAGGTTGTGTTCAGTACTCTGCAAGCATCTGTCAAAGAGAGAGAAGTCCATATGAGCATTTGGACCTAGAGTGCGTTTAAGAAATGCAAGATGCCTTTTTATAAAGAGTGTGGATAGTGGTGTGAGTTTGATGTTGGAGATGAAATCTAATGAATATTAACTTGTTGTCTTTTGGACTGAAGTAAGAAGAAAGTAGAGGTCATAGCCCATAAGTAGTAGTCTTCCTGAGCATTATGTTTAGCTTTATAGTAGAGGTTGAATCTGTCAGTCCAAATTGGAGTGCAATGTCCCCCTAGGGTGGCATATTTGTGAGCAAAATAGTCATCAATATCACCCTCAAAGGAAGTGTATTCAGTTGAAAGGGTAGGATTGCATTTGTACCACTCATATAGAGATAGTCTTTCCATTTAAGCCAGAATGAGCTGAATGGAATAAGTAAGAGAGGAGTATTTTTGGCAATAAGAAGGAGACATTCGAATAGTGAGAGAGAGAATTGGTATTTGATTAGCTTCCTGCATTGAGTTCTTATGGCCATAGTGAGAATTTGTGAGGAGTTGGGACTAGCAGCAATGGCGCCAATGATGGAGGGATATTTGTCACTCACAGGAACATGAGAAATGGAGTGATCAGGATAAGCACAGAATTTAAGAAGGCATTCATACTGATAATAAGAGATGCGAGGGAGGTTAAGAGCCAGCCTTTATTTGTTGAAGTTGAGCAGTCGATCACAGAAGCTTGTCATTCATTCAAGATAATCATTGCGGAGAAAGTGAGCTTGTTGCTGAAACCATTCATCCAAGCTGATTGTAGGTCTGCCTATTTGGCTCTGTGATCATTGATCTCGAAGAAGGATCTAGCATCATCAGGATTTTGCTGAAGCCATTGTTCCTGTGTCTGATGCTCAGTGTATCCAGAATATTTTGAAGTTCTTTTTCATCCATTTGTTTCAAATCCACTAGGATAAATAGCCAATCTTTTAGGTCGAGTGTGGGAGTCCAAGAGCCTTGTGATACTTCCAAATTTTGAGATACTCTTTGAGAATTTCTTCCTCTAGGTGGTGAAGAAAGTGGTAGGACAGTGGGGGGTACTTAGGTTCATTTGCTTCAGGCTTTTGATGTTTGGATTTGGGTGACCTTGAGGAAGAGGCTTGAGGACCCAGAGGGCATCAAACAAAATGTCTTCAAGTTTAACCTTTGGTTGAGCCTGAGGGTTGGAGGTTGGTTGGGGTGATGGATGAGGAGAGGGAACTGGCAATGGAGCAAGTTGGCTGTGAGGTGTAGAGACTAGTGGTGGTGACTGCTCAGTGGTTTTAGGTGGGGAGGGGTTAATAGGTGATGGTGGGGATGACTCAGGAGCTGGGGGTGGTGAGGGCTCAGTAGGTGTAGGTGGGGATTTCTGATGAGGTTCTAGATTTAGAAGGGGAGAGATGTTTGGATGGGTTGAAGAAGGTTCACCATGTTCCCTAGTAGGATGGGGCCTTTTGGCAGTGGACTTCTTTCAGAGAGTTGGCTTGGGCACAGGAGGAAAGTGTCTCTTTAACCAGAGTGGTGAGAGTCTCATGGCAGTGTGTAAGCTGCCCAATTCAGAGGAGAATTCTAATCTCATGGACTCCATCTGATTTCCAATTTTTGTGACCTCAATTTTGATTTCTACAATTTCATGTTTCCAAGGTTCTTGAGGGGATGGCGCCTCAAATCTATGCTGTTCATGTGCGTCGATCTGAGCTCTGTCTAATTGATCAAACTTCAATCTTTCTTCGGTGGCCTGAGGTTGCTCCCCCTGAGATGTGGAGGGATCATTAATTGGGGGTTGGTAAGAGCTTTGAGGCTCTTCTGGATGAGGGGTTCCAAAGGTATCGACTCAGGAGGGTTCCTAGGCTCCTGTTGAGGATTCAAATATGAGGCCAAGTCAAAAAAGGCTTCTGAAATGAGCTGGGAAATTTTTGGAATGTGGTGCAGGGTATGCCTTTCTCAACAGAAATATTGGAATCTCCAGGTGGGTCTTCATTAGGGATTTTAGCTGATGGGACACCAGTTGTGATTTCAGATGTTTCTACATGTGGGGCTTCAACTGTTGCTTCAATTAGACCTTCAGCTGGGGCTTTGGCTGCTGCTTCGGATGGTGCTTTAGCTGGACCTTCAGCTGGGCTTCGACTGGTGCTTCAGCTGGACCTTCAGCTGGGGCTTCGGCTGGTGCTTGAATTGGGGCTTCAACTAGGTGGTCCTAAAAAATTTGATGTGAGCACGGAGGAATGCTCTCCTTGGTCCAGTGCCGTCTATCAATTTAAACTGACTTCTTCTCAGATTTTGTATTCCTAGTGGCTCAATCTGAGGAACAGAGACTTCAATGTCTAAATCTATTTCAAAATTCCTGAAAATGATGCTAAGCATCAGACCATAGGGTAGTGCTATAGCTAGTTGGGCTACTGTCTGCATCTTCTGAAGAATGGAGGCAAAATTTATTTGATGCCCTTAAACTGCTCAGAATAGCAAACTTCCATCCCGCTGAGTGATCACAACATGATTGCCTTGGCGTGGGAGTAGGATGTGGCTAATCATGAGCTGAATTAGATGTTTAACTGTCATAAGCTAATTTATATTGATTGTTCCTTTTTTCATCTGGCATAGAGGACCAATAATACCTAATTTATGTTGTTCCTCAGAGATAACTTCAGAAATGGTATGACTAGTGATGGAAATACTGAAGAGGGTTTCCGACAAGGATGGAGTAATAACAACTCTATTGCCCTTGACTTTTCCAATGATAGTATTTGGTTGGGCAGGATCTACCTTCAGGGTTGTATAGAAGGCTTTCACGACATCTGGGTAGGGAGGTTGTTGATTTGAGCAAACAGGCAACCATTTCATCTGACAAAGAATGTCTTCAACTTCTTCTAGATTGTGCTTTCTCAGTTCGTCAAACTTGACATACTTGCATCCACTGTAGGTGACAGGGGTGTCTTCAAAGAGTTTGTATTGTCGGCGTGTGAAAAACCTACTATTGGAGGCTTTCGAACCAGCCATTGCTGAATTCGTAAGAAGAAGGGAATGATTGGAGAGAAGTATGAGTGAGTGATGAGAAAGAGAGATGATACTAAGATGATAAAGTGATGAGGGAAAAACAAAATTTTAAGGCTTACCAGAGAGTTGGGAATGTTCTCTTTCGAAAGGGCGAAGCACAGAGCAGAAAACAAGCGCGGGAAGAGGAACAGTGTCACGCCCCGACGCGGAATATCGAAACGTAAGGTAGTTGCAAGTAAGCGAGTATAGAGCGTATAATAGACAACAAACCATTGGACAAAGAATAACGCTAAAGCAAATGTATTTCATTGATAATTCCTCAAATGTCTATTACAACCACTAATATCTGAACCATTCTATAGGGCCCACTTGACATCATTACATTGAATGAAAGTAAAGGCTAACTAAGACTCTAACATAATACTAATGTGCCAGGGTACTCTTGATTCACTCATGGTCATTTCCATCCTCATGAGTGTAGGTATCTTCTTCGGTTTCACCTGAGAACACATATCAAATAACGCAGGGTGAGCGATAACGCCCAGTAGGACTTAAATCTCATGATCAGACATACTTTAAATGATTAATGTATTAAAGAGCAGAGTAACTAATGATAGAGAGCAAGAGTCAAGAAGATAACATGATTCATATAGCACAAGTATCAAGTATAGCACAAAGAGCAGGATGGCCATAGCACAAATAGCACAAAATAGTTCACGATAGCACAACAAGTCGAGTATAGCATAGCACTTTGATTGTCATTTAGATAGTCGAGATAGATAGCACTTGAGTGTAATGCCAAACACTCTGGTCAATTAAATCCCGCGGGCACTAGCACTTTTGGGCGCACCTCCCAGGACCATACCGGGCCTTTTATATTGCCAAGCATTAGTTGTAATGACCCTCTTTATACCGGTATGATTATACCAATCCACGTCGATATAATGAGTGTCGTCGCAGTGGGACATTGACCAAACACTAAACGATATGTTGATATGCACATAATAACAAAAGAGTACACGGAATTAAACAAATGATTATTCTCATTCTATCATCATCACATAATCCATAGTCTATATAGCAATAAAAGAAATGCAAATGTCCACATTACTACAACTTTAAAGTTCAAAAACAGGCTACTTCTATCTAACAATTCTAACCTGAGCCTCCAGCTGAGCCTGAAGTGCTGCTTGAGTGTGTGCCTGAGTCTACATAGCCTGCACTAGGCCTTGCATGAATACACCATAATCTATAGGCAGTGGTGGAGGAAGTACTGTAGGACCCTGGGGTGCTGGGGCCTACTGCTCACCCCTGTCCTCTCGCCTCTGCTCGTCATCCTGAGCCTGAGCACCATGCCTACCACGAGAAGCCATAACCTGTAAAACAATTTAATCTTGTTAGAAACTAAGTTACTTAATTCCTAACCATTTTCTTAACTATCTTTCATTCATTATTAGATATTTCCTATATACATGGACAATTCTATAAAGACTTAGCATATTGTGAAGATGATGGCATATTCATGTACAATCTCAACTTGGGGCTCTGATACCAATCTCTGTAACGACCCTCCTTATACCGGTATGATTATACCAATCCACATCAATATAATGAGTGTCGTCGTAGTGGGACATTGACCCAACACTAAACGATATGTTGATATGCACATGAATAACAAAAGAGTACAACGGAATTAACCAAATGATTATTCTCATTCCATCATCATCACATAATCCAAAGTCTATATAGCAATAAAAGAAATGCAAATGTCCACATTACTACAACTTTAAATAAAATACATTGTCCATCATTTTATTTACATACTATGGAAGAAAAAGTACAACCCAGCGACGTCCACAAGTGAAGCTACTCCTCGTGCTCGGAGTCGCTCCTCATAATGTCCTCCTCAAATGTGGGGACACCCGACTCACCTGTACGCCAAAGTAAGTATGAGTCTAAAGAGACCCATCAAGCAATCTAAGGACACAACCTTACATATATCACATGCACATGCTAGCCTTTTTAATCATTTAGGAATAAACATGGTACATGCTTCGTATTTCTTAAACAATTAAACATGGAACCCTATAACATGTCATCTACACATATAATCAACATGATTCAAAGTTCAAATGTTATCCAAATCATTTCACAATTATATGCAATTAGAGCACGGAACTATGTACATGGTAGATAACATACCTAGCATGATATCTACTCATTTTCACATGCAATTATCACACCTATTTATACATTTAACTTGCTATTTTAATATAAATATATCATGTACACAAGTCCACATCTATTCACATGCTAACATATTCATTTAACACTTTCACATGCTCATTTTCCACATTTGCACAATTCACATATTCACATTCACATGTTTACACTTTTACATTTAATTACTGTGACACATAGTCCAAACCACCATATTGAAGGACACACATAACACATACAAATACTCATCACCTAGGCAACATAGTGACGGATCTTGGTTAACTGTGCAGAACCAGGAGAAGCCCTCTCCACCCTAACCAGTGGTACTTGTCCACCTCCAGAATTTCTTCCTAATGCCCATAGGATATCACACACATTGAGCCTTCCCGTAGGGACTTTACTACAGTACGTGTAATGACCCTCTTCATACCGGTACGATTATACCAATCCTCATCGGTACAAAGGGTGTCATTACAGTGGGATAATAACCCAACACTAAATGATAGGTTGATATGTAGATGAATAATAAATGATTACAGCGGAAATAAAAATAATAACACATTCTCATTCCATCATCATCACATCATTCCACAGTCTATATAGCAAAAGTAAAGGACACATCCATATTAATAACATTATTCGAACTATGAAAGAGAAAGTACAACTATATACTAAACTCCACAACTACTCCTCGTGCTCGGGGATGCTCCTCGCTACACCCTCTCCAAGTATGGAAACACCTGTCACACTTGTACGCTGAAGCAAGTATGAGTCTAAAAGACCCAGCAAGCAATCTAAAGACTCAACCTTACACATATCATAGACATGTTAAACTACCAAACAATAAAGAAACACATGCTATCATTTAAACCATAACAATTTACATGGCACATGCTTTACATAATTAACTACACATAAATCATCCAAACACGTTCCTAACTAACACATGCTCATATTAAATCATGGATAATAAACATACACCTATACATGCTTTCTACACCTAACATGTAACATGTTTTAACAATCCAAACATTATCAATGTTATGGTACAACTCTACCAACTAGAGCATGGAGTTAAGCACAAATTAAGGAGCAACCTAGCATGATATCTATTCATATCTCACGTGCACTTTTCATATTCAATTACACATTTTGTTTGCTGTTTTAATATAAATAAATCACAATTACACATGATATCACATTTTATTAAACATGAATTGAAGGTTTAAAACATATTCAAGTCGGTTGGCAACCATATACAATTTAAGAATGGAACTATGTACTAAGTGAATAGCATGTCTATCATGGAACTTAGATATTCTTTCATGTATTTATCACAATCATAATCACACTTTACTTGCTGTTTTGACATGAATTAAATACAATTACATGGTTTTACATTTGTTCACATGCTATCTTATTCATTTAACAATTTCACATGCTCATCTTTCACATTGCACAACTTACATGTTTAGATACACACACTCACATATGCTACTACATGGAGGTTATTAACCTATATAATATGATACTAAACATGATGTTACATCAACATATTAACACATGAATGATATAAATATACACATCAACATATTAACATATTACCTTAGTTTTTCACAAGCATTTACTCTCTCACTTACATTCACTTTTACTTACACATGGTTTCACACACTTTTCACATATGTTTCACTTGCACTTTCACTTGTCACATGTCACATCACTTGCACTTACCACGTGCCATATTCACATGTTACACTTTATTCACATTTTATCACTTAAGTTGCCGTGACACATAGTCCTAACTACCATCTAGAGGACACATGCACCCATATCACATATCACTATCACATATCACATAGCACATAGCACATCACTTGACATACACCCGCCACCTGGGCAATCTAGTGGCGAATCTTGGTAACTGCGCAGACCGGAGGAAGCCCTCTCCACCGTATCCAGTGGTACTTGTCCACCTCTAGGGTTTCATCCTAATGCCCTTAGGATATATTTCACATACGTTGAGCCTCCCATAGGGATTTTCTATGGTACAACTCTCAGACCTCTATGGTAGCAGTGTCAATATCGGCCCATTTTACACGTTCACTTTATCACATTTCATCACATTGTTTACATATTTCACATATACTATTTAATCATCTTACATGCATTATTTAACAACTGCACATGTTTCAATTGACCTAACATGATACTCCTGTTCATAGTATAAAATAACTCATATCACAGTCCTAGACATGCTGTTAATTAATAAATCACACAAGATTAAATTTAACATGCTCAATATGACTATTTTCTATGGTTTAACTAATAATCACACTTACTGTCACCAAAATAGATCCAAATTTTTATCACAGGATATAAACAGTAAACATGTCGCATGTTCAATTTTTCAGATTTTTTAGGTTTGAAAAAAAATTATAACAATTAAACAGATTACAAGTACATTCATCACTAATTTCCCTTAAGTAGAAGTTACAGTCGAACCTAACAGTGCCAATACTTAAAGACAGTCATTATATGATTGCAGAAAAATTATTTAACCCTAACTCACAACAAATCTATTTACACAAGATTAAACAGGGTCATATTATGCTCACAGCTCAATTACCGAAATTTTAATAATTAACACAAATAACAAAAATTCGGTACAACCTCATGATATGACGTACTGACTGTTCCTAACCACCTACAATTTTTACAGTATGCACACATACCCATAAGTCAATTAAACACCTTAAAGAGATCAAATAGCAATTCTTTAAAACACTGAGGAACTTGGCGACACAGTGTGTGCCGCCAACAGTGTTAACGACACAGTATGGTGCCGCAACACAGGAACTTGGCGGCACACATGTGGCCGCCAACTTTCTATCTGCAGTCCATGCAGGCAGCACACAGATGCAAGGGAATTTGGAGGTTCCAGGATGCAAGAAAAATTCTAAAAAAATGCTGGGACCTAAGGGAACATGAGTAAGGTTGACATCCATAGGTTACTTGCCTCCAAATAAATCCACAGAGATCAAATCTTGCTGACGAAGCCCTCCTCGGCCCAGCCAAGAAGGTGTTCAAAACCTCTCCAGATCCAGTCCTTCTGTTGATGTAGATTGATCCTCGAAGTTGGGAATACTTCCTCTATCTATGGGCTATTCTCCAGTCGGTGCAGATCTCTAAAGAACCCTTCTAGTCGCCGGATCCAGCTCCTCAAAGAACAACTTTTCTCCACAAAGGCTCTAGGGTTTCACAAAGACCAAAAGACATGATCCGGCCGAACCATGGTGTTTTTATAGAGCTGGGTAGGTTGGGTACGCATTAGGGTAGGTCTCCTACGATTATAGATGGGTTTCCTAAATTGGAACCGAACGAAACGCAGGCGTTACCAAATCTGAAACCGTCATACAGCTGGGAACTTGGCGTCCACCTATGGTGCCGCCAACAGGGGGTTTGGCGTCCATCGATCTAGATGCCAATCTCTCTGGCCATGCAGTCAGCGGTCTGCATGTTGCCGCCAACTGTGGATCTCGGCCAGAAACAGATATACATTAAAATAGATGTACCAACACATCATAAACAATTTAATGGTTACGGAAATAAGTAGATATTACATGCACATGGTATATATTGTATATATATATATACACAGTGTATACAGCGTAATTACATACAACATGCACAGTATTTAAATAAGTACATTATGTACAAAATTAGAAATTACCTATATTCGCAAAAAATAACATACATACATGCATATGCACATGAACAATTTAATAATTATAATATACATAAATTTAATACACACACTATATACATAATAAGTAAATATCACTTGCACAATATATAAAATGACAAAAATTCGGGGGTCTCACACTCTCCCCCCCCCCCTTGAAAAAGATCTTCATCTTCGAAGATCAGATCGAGTACCTCTGATGACGTCGTCGATGTCATCTCTGGCTAACACATTCTCCTTAGTTGGTGCTACTAGCTTCGTTGTTGCAGTTGCTGGAACACCTCGTGGAACGAGCTTCATCAGCCTTGGACACTCTCTGATCCGATGGTCCTTGCTGCCACACTTGAGACATCTTCCTTCCTTTAACCAACACACATCTCAGCCATGACGCTTACCGCAATGTACACACTCAGGTTTCTCGCTGCCTGGTACCATAGCTGATTACTGAGCTTCTATGGGTTTCTTCATCTTCCTATTTTGCCGTAGGAATGGTTCTGGTAACCTCTTCTCCTGAGCTTCCTTCTCTTCTTGGTACGATTCCATCTTACTCTTCTGCCCGCTCACTGCTCTGAGAGCCTCTTCCAAGGTGTGGGGGTCGAACTCTAAAAGTCTAGCTCTCAAGGATGGTTTGAGCCCCTTCACAACCTTCTTTATTTTGCGACTCTGCTCATACCTCCTAGCCTGAGCAGTACGTCTACCACGTCCAGCCATAGCCTGCAAAACAATTAATCCAGTTAGAATCTAAGTTACTAAATCCTAACTATTTTCCTTAACTATCTTCCATTCATTATTAAATATTTTCTACATATATGGACAAATTTCTATAAAGACTTTGCAATATTGTGACGATGATGGTTTATTCATGTACAATCTCAACCTTGGTGCTCTGATACCATCTCTGTAACGACCTTCTTCATACCGGTACGATTATACCAATCCTCATCAGTACAAAGGGCGTCATTACAGTGGGATACTAACCCAACACTAAACGATAGGTTGATATGTACATGAATAACAAATGATTACAGCAGAAATAAAAGGAATAACACATTCTCATTCCATCATCATCACATCATTCTATATAGCAAAAGTAAAGGACAAGTACATATTAATAACATTATTCGAACTATGAAAGAGAAAGTACAACTATATACTGAACTCCACAAAATGCTACTCCTCGTGCTCAGGGATGCTCCTCGCTACACCCTCTCCAAGTATGGAAACACCTGTCTCACCTGTACACCGAAACAAGTATGAGTCTAAAAGACCCAGCAAGCAATCTAAAGACTCAACCTTACACATATCACACACATGTTAAACTACCAAACAATAAAGAACACATGCTATCATTTAAACCATAACAATTTACATGGCACATGCTTTACATAATTAACTACACATAAATCATCCAAACACGTTCCTAACTAACACATGCTCATATTAAATCATGGATAATAAACATACACCTATACATGCTTTCTACACCTAACATGAACATGTTTTAACAATCCAAACATTATCAATGTTATGGTACAACTCTACCAACTAGAGCATGGAGTTAAGCACAAATTAAGGAGCAACCTAGCATGATATCTATTCATATCTCACGTGCACTTTTCATATTCAATTATACATTTTGTTTGCTGTTTTAATATAAATAAATCACAATTACACATGATATCACATTTTATTAAACATGAATTGAAGGTTTAAAACATATTCAAGTCGGTTGGCAACCATATACAATTTAAGCATGGAACTATGTACTAAGTGAATAGCATGTCTATCATGGAACTTAGACATTCTTTCATGTATTTATCACAATCATAATCACACTTTACTTGTTGTTTTGACATGAATTAAATACAATTACATGGTTTTACATTTGTTCACATGCTATCTTATTCATTTAACAATTTCACATGCTCATCTTTCACATTGCACAACTTACACGTTTACATACACACATTCACATATGCTACTACATGGAGGTTATTAACCTATATAATATGATACTAAACATGATGTTACATCAACATATTAACACATGAATGATATAAATATACACATCAACATATTAACATATTACCTTAGTTTTTCACATGTATTTACTCTCTCACTTACATTCACTTTTACTTACACAGGGTTTCACACACTTTTCACATATGTTTCACTTGCACTTTCACTTATCACATGTCACATCACTTGCACTTACCACGTACCATATTCACATGTTACACTTTACACTTTATTCACATTTTATCACTTAAGTTGCTGTGACACATAGTCCTAACTACCATCTAGAGGACGCATGCACCCATATCACATATCACATAGCACATAGCACATAGCACATCACTTGACACACACCCGCCACCTGGGCAATCTAGTGGCAAATCTTGGTAACTGCGCAGACCGGGGGAAGCCCTCTCCACCGTATCCAGTTGTACTTGTCCACCTCTAGGGTTTCATCCTAATGCCCTTAGGATATATTTCACATACGTTGAGCCTCCATAGGGACTTTTCTATGGTACAGCTCTCAGACCTCTATGGTAGCAGTGTCAATATCGACCCATTTTACACGTTCACTTTATCACATTTCATCACATTGATTACATATTTCACATGTACTATTTAATCATCTTACATGCATTATTTAACAATTGCACATGTTTCAATTGACCTAACATGGTACTCCTGTTCATAGTAATAAAATAACTCATATCACAGTCCTAGACATGCTGTTAATTACTAAATCACACAAGATTAAATTTAACATGCTCAGTATGACTATTTTCTATGGTTTAACTAATAATCACACTTACTGTCACTAAAATAGATCCAAATTTTTATCACAGGATATAAACAGTAAACATGTCGCATGTTCAATTTTTCAGATTTTTTGGGTTTGTAAAATAATTATAAAATTAAACAGATTACAGGTACATTCATCACTAATTTCCCTTAAGTAGAAGTTACAATATAACAGTCAAACCTAACAGTGCCAATACTTAAAGACAATCATTATATGATTGCAGAAAAATTATGAAACCCTAACTCATAACAGATCTATTTAATGTATTTAAATGGCCCACAACTCAATTACTGAAATTTTAATAATTAACACAAATCACAAAAATTCGGTACAACCTCATGATATGACCTACTGACTGTTCCTAACCACTTACAATTTTTACAGTATGCACACATACCTATAAGTCAATAAACACCTTAAAGAGATCAAACAACAATTCTTTAAAACTCTAAGGAACTTGGCGGCACAATGTGTGCCGCTAACAGTGTTAACGACAAAGTATGGTGCTGCCAGCACATGAACTTGGCAGCACACATGTGGCCGCCAACTTCCTATCTGCAGTCCATGCAGGAAGCACACAGATGCAAGGAAATTTGGAGGTTTCAAGACGCGAGAAAAATTCCAGAAAAATGCTGGGACCTAAGGGAACATGAGTAAGGTTGACATCCATAGGTTACTTGCCTCCAAATAAATCCACAGAGATCAAATCTTGCTGGCGAAGCCCTCCTCGGCTCAGCCAAGAAGGTGCTCAAAACCTCTCCAGATCCAGTCCTTCTGTTGATGTAGATTGATCCTCGAAGTTGGGAATACTTCCTCTATGTATGGGCTATTCTCCAGTCGGTACAGATCTCTAGAGAACCCTTCCAGTAGCCGGATTCAGCTCCTCAAAAAACAACTTTTCTCCACAAAGGCTCTAGGGTTTCACAAAGACCAAAAGACATGATCCGGCCGAACCAAGGTGTTTTTATAGAGCTAGGTAGGTTGGGTACGCATTAGGGTAGGTCTCCTACGATTATAGATGGGTTTCCTAAACTGGAACCGAACGAAACACATGCGTTACCAAATCTGAAACCGTCATACAGCTGGGAACTTGGCGTCCACCTATGGTGCCGCCAACAGGGGGTTTGGCATCCATCGATCTGGATGCCAATCCCTCTGGTCATGCAGTCAGCGGCCTGCATGTTGTCGCCAACTGTGGATCTCGGCCAGAAACAGATATACATTAAAATATATGTACCAACACATCATAAACAATTTAATGGTTACAGAAATAAGTAGATATTACATGCACAGGGTTAAACATGCATAGTATTTAAATAAGTACATCATGTACAAAATTATCTAATTACCTATATTCGTAAAAAATAACATACATACTTACATATGCACATGGACAATTTAATAATTAGAATATACATAAATTTAATACACACACTATATACATAACAAGCAAATATCACATGCACAATATATAAAATGACAAAAATTCAGGGGTCTCACAGTACGGCTCCACAACCCTCTAAGGTAGCAGTGTCAATATCGGCACAGTTTTCACATTTCACTTTATCACATTGTTTACACATTTCTCATGCACCATTTAACACAATTACATTCACTTTTACACAATTACACATGCTTCAGTTTACCTTACATGATGCTACTGTTCACAGTGACAAATAACTCATATCACAGTCCTAATCATGCAGCTAATCACTGAATCATACAAGATTAAACTTAACATACTCAACATGGTAAATTTTCATTGTTAAGCCGATAACTGTACCTACTGTCATGAAAACAGAATGAAATTTTTATCACAGGTTCTAAACAGATAACATGTCACATGCTCAATTTTTTAGATTTTTTTGGATCTGTAAACTAATTATAATTAAAATAGATTTCATGCATATTTGTCAATAATTTCACTTAATCAGGTTTCATAGTAAAATAGTCGTATCTAACAGTTTCAAAACATGAAAATAGTCATCATACGAACAGGGAAAATTTATAAAACCCTAGTCACAACGGATCTATTTATACAAGATTAATCATGGTCAGATCATGCTCACAGCCCAATTACAAAAATTTTAATAATTAAAACTAATTACCGAAATTCGGTACATCCGCATGACATGACCTACTGATCGTACCTAACCCAACATAAATCTCACAGCATGCATAGACAATCACAAGTCTGAATATAATCACACAGATATGAAAGTTAGGGTTCTGTGAAAAACAGACGAACTTGGCGGCAAAGGGGTTGCCGCCAACCGGGTTAACGACACATGATGTTGCCGCCAACTCAAGATCTTGATGGCACACATGTGGCCGTCAATATCCTGTCTGTAGAAGACACAGACTAAATGCACAATACAAGAGAAATTGGGGTTCCAGGACACGAGATAAAATCCAATAAAATCCTAGGACCTAAGGGGCATGGGTAGGGATGTAATACCTAGATCACTTGCCTTTTAAAAATTGAAGAACGAGATTAATTAGCCGAAGATGCCCTCCTCGGCCAAGCCAAGAAGGCTCCCAAATCTCCTCCCGAACCAGTCTCTGTGTCGATGTAGGTCGCATACCGGAGTCGGGGAAGCCTCACCAATGTTCAGAATATCGCCCAGTCGATGCAGATTGCCAGAAGATGCACACAAATGCCAGATCAAAGCCTTCAAAGTTCAGGTTTTTCGCACAGAGCTCTAGGGTTTTCAAGAAGCCAAAAGACCTAACTTCGCCCTAATCTGGTGTTTTTATAAGCTAAAGGGGATCAGGGTACGCATTAAGGTGGAAATCCTACCGTTGGGAGGTAGTTTTCAAAACCAGAACCGGAGAAAATGCGGTCGTTTCCTAATCTGAAATTGCACAATTTCTGAGAACTAACGGCCATATTGCTGCCGTTTACTGGAGACAGCGTCCATCGATCTGGACGTCGACCTTCCCTTAAACGTCAATGCATGTTGACGTTAATTGGCCTTTCGGCCAAAACAAAAAATCACTTAAACATGCATTCACCCTATAATTTACATACGTAATACACCACATTATTCAAATGCAACATGTACAACGTAAATAAAATAATATGTACATAAATAAACACATTTATACATATGTACAACACCATTTGAATACAATATATACAGAAATAAACATATATATATATATATATATATATATACATATACACATATTATATACAAAAGCAACTAATCACCATATGACAAATTCCAAATAAAAGAACAAAGTTCGAGGGCCTTACATTAGTCATATTGTTTATATTTAGACAATCAGTCACATGGCCATATAGAATACTAAGAATAGATGAGAGTATTTGAAGAATAGACTAGAGTGTAGAGAACGTGAATGGATGAGTGAGTAGAGTATAGATGAGAGCTAGGGTCAATGCGCATGAAACAATGTTAAATAGGCGATAGTAACGATTGCACAACACGCATGATTGGTGCTGGCAGTCAGGTAGAATTCACTAACCAACCAATGGCCATGCTATGCACATAGTCCAGAGGTTCGGCGTGATCTCATGATAAGAGAGAGAGCATTCTAAGGCCGTTTTAGATCTTACTGATCCCTAAAGGGTATCATAGGTATTGAGGGTACAACCAGCTCATCGACCATGTGGGAATCCATGGACGGAGGAGACTTATGGAGGCCTTGAAAAAGGATTCACTAGTCCAGAAGAAGGAATATCCGGCGGAGAGTTTGTCCAAGTCAAGAGAAAGTGTATATAGAAACAAAGTGCTCGACGTCCTAGAGGAATTCTAGAACAGTGGAGCGTCGATAACGATATTTTAAAATATCGAGAGAAATGAAGACAAGTTCATTACAAAATAGGGCCATTTAAATATATTATTGAAGTAAATTACCAGATACATTATGAGATAATTTCATGCCAAGTCAAGTCATAATGGATGGTTACAAGTATGTGCATGTGATATAGAGAATCGTAGATATGAAAAGATCATGTGTATGGCTTTTAATTAACTATTACATATCCATGTTTAACATCATCGTTTACTGTGTTTAAGATAGTTAGCAGGGTATGTGATCACTGTAGAGAGACAAGAATAGCAAAAATTTAGGGTTTATGTAAAAAGTCTAGAAGGCAACGTACCCTTGTGAGGAACGCGACAGGGTACATCTAGAATGCGACGGGGTCTGTCAAAGATCGCGATAGGACCGTCTGGAACAGGTAGATATAACACGACAGGGTATGTTGAGGAACGCGACAGGTCTGTCAGGCAGACAACCAGAACGCGATGCCAGGGCCTATCGCGTTCAGAATGTGATAGGTTCCTGGTCGCCATCAGCCCCTGAGAACGCGGCCTATCGGGCCGTCGTGTTCTCAAGTCCTATGCTTGAGCCCGAACAGGAAAAGGGCTTGCCTTGGATTGTGGTCCAAGATTTCTATTGTTTGATATAGGGTCATTCAAAAATCAAATACTTGGTGTACAGATGATGAAAAATCATGAAACCATTTTTAAATGACACTAGACTTGCGAGGGTATAACTAGTAAAGAGGAATTAGAAACTTATCATGGTTTGGATAGGCTTTAATCAGGTTCTTTCATGAAGAACATAGAACATGATGCAGTGATGGAAAAAGATTTAATTCGAGCAAGACACTCAATAGAAATTGGGGAAAAAGATGGCAAACGATTCCTGACAACATGTAGTATCTACAGTAAAAATTGCATAGCATGAGATCAATTGTGGAGAGAGATCTAAGATGACCATGAGGGTTTGGGAGCATGATGATTACAGAATTCCAACATGAAAATCTCAAGATAGGGTCGATGAAAATTAGGGCAAATAGAGGGCTTTTGTTCCTGATGTCAAGAACATCCTACAGATGAGAGTAATTATTTTTGCTTGTGAGAATGCCTACCTTTGGGTCGATTTGGCTTCTAGGGCTTAGAACTCGAAGAACAGTTGGTAGATCTTTGGGCAAGCTTTCTCCCCAAGATTCTCTCCTCCTTTGGCCTCTCCTCTACGTCCAACAAGTCTCAGCAACGCAATAGGGTCGGCTATGAAGAGGTTGGGGGTCTATTTAAGCATCTAGTGAGTCAATTTCCTATTACAACTCTAACTCCTATTAAACTCCCAATTTCCTTATTTCTTTCAACCTTCCAAGCTTTACTCCTCCTAATTGGGTTAGGTTGGGTGCAAATTTCGTGGCTAGCTAATTAGGGTAGGGTTAGGAGTCCAGTTCTAACATAAATTGGCTATTTTAATGATTTACTTACTCTTTTCAATTTAGGAAATAATAAGGATACGAATTTAGGGTATTTTTCTCTCTATTCTAATTTCTATTTTAGCCCAATAACTTTTATATGAATTATTTAACAAAGCCCATTACTTCTTTTGTTTAAGGGTTTTAATTAAATCATTTTTCTTTAAATATTTTGATTGATTTATTTATTAAAAATATTAGGTTGCTACAAATAGTCTGGTTAAGAGAGAGAGAAGTGGTAGGGTCTTTGACTTTATGGGTTTATATAAAGGAGATGAAATTAATTTTATATTCTGAAAAGTGAATAGTTGACCATCACCGAAGGATTTATAGGATGTCTTGACTGGAATGACAAAGCTGTGAGCTTCGACTGAGACAAGAGGGCTATCATATTGTAGCACCCCGGAATTTTAGTATATAAAGGAATCCAATTTAAATAAAAGTGTTGGAGGGGCTTCCAACATTATATATTAATGACCCAATATCATAATTGGGTCAATGGACATCATTTGGCCCAATAATCAAATAAAGCTAGAAAATGCAGGGGAAATTCGTAACTCTAAATAGGCTGAAATTAGAAAGAAGCAAATTAAGTTAAATTGGGATGCAATCATGCATTCATGGCAACCCAAATTCGTGTCTATCTATGGTGGGAGGTTTCCTAAAGCCTCACACACTCTAAGGGAGGAAGGAATCCTCAAAAGATAGGAAACTGCCCTGTCAAAACCGCAGCTTAGCTTTCCTAGTATAATAGGACTCCTAAAATCCCATGGTTGCTTAAATACCCTTCACCAAACCCTAGGAATGAGTTTTAGAACTTGCTGGGGTCGTGTGGAAGTTCTTGGTGGCTGGGGAGCAGGAATCATCCACACCAAGTCGTTCTTCTTCCCCTGTTTCGTCTGCTGCGACTTGCACAGACCATCATCTTGAAGTCGACCAAAGGTGAGTCAAACCTAAAACCAACTTTGCAAGGCTCATACCCCTGGAAATAGGGTCAAGGCTACGTTCTAACCCAAGTGGAATTCTCAAATTCCATGCAGCATACACGGAGCATAAGCATTTTCCTCTAAGTGGTCTGAACTCGGGTTTTCGGGAAAAAAATGGACTTCTTCAACCCATAAGGTAGGTTTTCCTCGGGCCAAACCTTAACATATCCTATACCAATGTGTAGAGCATCAAGTTAACATTCGTTTCCCACTGGTTTCATCGAATTCTAATGAGTTTATTTTGAGTTATAAGTGTTTTCCCAAAGTCGTGCACTGTTAGGGCTTTTCCCGTTCTTCTTTTTATGCATGTGATTCGAGACCGAATTTGACTAAACTTCCTTCACAAAAGTTTTTCTACGTGAAGTCACGATCATCGTTTATGTTGGACATTTTGTCCAAGGTCCTTTGTTAGAGAGTTATAGGCGTGGAAGAGAGTCACTGCATGATACTAGGATTTCGGGCTACACTTGACTTTCTGTTCTTCATATGTTTTCTTGGGATTCAAGACCGAATAGATCAAACTCTCAACATCAAAGTTTTTCTACTAGTTGTCATATTCATCATTCATGTTGAGCATTTTGTCTAAATATCATTCTTTATAGATTTATAAGAGGTGCAAGTGAATCGCTGCATGAGACATTTTTTCGGGTTATCCCTTGACCTGTAATTTTTTTTTTTCTGGAAGGGCACTAGTGTCGACACTAACTCATCTAGTGTCGACACCCTGTCCCAAAACAGCCCAGAAGGTGTTCTGGGAAGGCTCTAGTGTCGACACTACCTCATCTAGTGTCGACACACTGTCCCAGTTGACCCAGAAAGTTTCTGGGAGGCTGATCTAGTGTCGACACTACCTAATCTAGTGTCGCACACTGTCCCATGTTGGCCAGATGGTTTTCTGGAACCTGTCTCTAGTGTCGACACTACTGGAACTAGTGTCGACACTACTTGATCATTTTGCCTTGTTTTTGAAGCATTGTGTCGACACTACTTGAACTAGTGTCGACACTACTTGACCAGTTTTTCATGTTTTTACTTTGTGGTTGAAGCATGGTGTCCACACCAGCATGGGTTGTGTCGACACTACCTTTGCAAAATATTGCATGTCTTGGGTCTGTTCATTACATAATGGTTATTTAATGGCTTAAAAGTGTTTAACCCATTGAAAAATCCTTAATTACATGAATATTATTCTAATTGCTTTCTTAATGAAGTGATCATACATGAAACTTGTGATTTTACTCTTGTTACCCTTCCAGCTTGATTTAAAAGATGAATATTATCTTAAAATCTCGTAAACCCATATGTAGTTAAATGCATTGTTCACTGCATGCCGTCATGTTAAGTATTTTCCGTGAGTTTGAGACCGACGGATTGTGAATTTACACATGTGCATCTCTACACACTTATACATCTAGGGCGTGCACTTCTTTCTCTTCTTGTTCTCGTGAGTATGAATTACAATCTATACTAAAGCCATTAATGTAAAGATTGAACTAAATTGTAAATCCTACCGTCAGCTGTCAAATTTATCTCTTGACCATTGTCCTCATGGAATCATGTTCAATTTATTTATTTCTTCTCATCATCATCATGAACATGACATTACGCATGCTTACTTTTTGAAACTCTCATTGGCCATTATTTTATGACTGTGGGTATCTACATTTAAAATTTTACATGAGATGGCTGACAGGGCACGGAGTGTGTCTAAGGGCTCCAGTCTAGCCCCAATGACGGCGAGTCATAAATATACTGTTAACCATGGGGTATAATGATTACTGGCGTTGCATCTGCGCTGGAGTACTTTCTTGCTTGTTGAATGTTTGATACATACCCATACACATGTCCTGGTGTACATTCTTGATGGATCTTTTCTCGGTGTACATTGGTGTCTACGTGCCTGATTAGTGTTACTTGAACGTGCTTGTGCAATCTTGCTTGCTTGCTTGCGTGATATGGCCATCCTGCATTTATTGCAACTAGTATATCTTGTTTTCTTGAAAACTATTGACATCAAGTGAATCTTGCGTGCTTGTGAAAAGTGTTCTATTGCTAGTTCTTTCTTGGCATCTTGTTAAAAAAATCTTATTCTATCTTGTTCACTCTATCCAGCTTGTTTTATATATCACGTTTTAATGAGTTTTGTCCGTACTTGCATATCGTTCATCGTACTTGCCTAGTCTAAATGTTAATCACTTATATCATTGCCTGCACATTGAGATATAAATCCTACTGGGCTAGTTTGCTCATCCCCTACCTTTTCCCAATCTAGGTGACTATGAAGTTCAAGAGGAAGAGCAAGTCGAGGATGGGAATGCATCCGAGTGATGAGCGTCACAATTATGAGTCTAGTTATAGTAGTTTATTTTGAGAGTTAGAACATGTAGTAGGAAGTGAGGTAATGTACTTTCCTTTTTATTGAGTCAGTATTGTACTAGTTTCCATTTTTATAAGTTGAGTTGAAATTGAATACAGTTTTTATTGAGTTCAACATTTGGCCCTATTATGATGTTGTGTTGATACACATTTAGTGCGCGCTAGCTAGAGCTTATTTGCCGACTGTCCACATCTCGGAATATCGACTCGAATTATTCAAATAACCATTATCTGCTGCGTAATTCCTCGGGACGTGACAATCAGATGATGAAGCTAATAATGAGCATAATCCTATGATTTAAATGAAAATTGGCTTTAGGAGAGAGTTTCCACTATTGTGACAGTGGTAGTGTTGAGTTAAATGTTTTAATTATAAATTACACATACCAATTTCTCTACGAATGGTTGAAAATCTATCTTCCGTTAAGGGTTTAGTAAAGATATCTGCTAATTGATGTAAAGTGTCAACAAAATTAATAACTATATTTTAAGAACTTATGTGATCTCTGATGAAGTGATGTCTGACCTCAATGTGCTTGGTGCGTGAATGCTGAGGATTTTTTTGTTAAGTTAATGGCGCTTGTGTTGTCACATATCAAAGGAATGTTTTTGAGTTTATGACCATAGTCCTCCAATTGATGTTGTATTCATAAGAGTTGTGCACAACAGCTTCCTGCTACCACTTACTTAGCTTCGGCTGTGGATAAGGCTATTAAATTTTGTTTTCTGGAAGACCATGAGATTAAACATCCTGCAAGAAATTGACATGTTTCACTGGTATTTTTTCTATCTAGCTTGCATCCAACATAGTCAGCATCACTATAACCAACTAAATTAAAATCAGAATATTTAGGAAACTAGAGACCTAGGTTACATGTACCAGATAAATATCAAAAAATATGTTTTACTGCATTAAAATGAGATTCTTTAGGGTTTGCTTGATATCTAGCACATAGGCATACACTGAATATAATATCTAGTCTACTTGCAGTAAGATAGAGTAATGATCCAATCATGCCTCTAAAGGATTTCTGATCAACAGGTTTGCCAAGAGGATCACTATCTATCTTAGTGGATGAGCTCATGGGTGTGCTTAGGGCCTTACATTTATCACAACTGAATTTTTTGAGTAATTCTTTTTGTATATTTGACTTGACAAATATGAGTTCCATCCTCAGTTTGACTTACTTGAAGGCCAAGAAAGTAGGTGAGTTCACCCATCATGCTCATTTTGAATTCACTTTGCATTAAGGTTTCAAAATCTTTTCAAAAGACTTCATCGGTAGCACCACATATTATGTCATCAACATATATTTGAATGATAATTATATTATCTTTGATAGTTTTAGTAAATATGTATTATCTATTTTGCCTCTTACAAAATCATGTGATAGAAGGAAGGCGCTTAGTCTCTCATACCAAACTCGTAGAGCTTGTTTTAAGCCATATAATGCCTTACTTAATTTAAAAACATGATTAGGATATTCTATATTCTCAAAACCAGGAGGTTGATTTACATAAACTTCTTCCTTGATAACACCATTTAAAAATGTGCTTTTGACATCCGTTTGAAAAAGTTTCATGTTACGGGAAGCAACAAAGGCAAGTAGTATTCTAATAGCTTCAAGTCTAGCTACATGTGCATAAGTTTTATCATAATCAATTCCTTCTTCTTGTGAATAACCTTGAGCCACAAGTCGAGCTTTGTTCCTCATAATATTTTCAGACTCATCCAGTTTGTTTCTGAATACCCATTTGGTGCCAATAACTGGATAATCATGAGGTATAGGAACCAAAGTCCAGACTTGGTTGCGGTTGAACTGGTTTAGTTCTTCCTGCATGGCCATAATCCAGGATGCATCACTGAGGGCTTCATTTACTGATTTTGGTTTTATTAGAGAAACAAGTGCACTATATTCATAGGATTTTAACATACCTCTTGTACTTACCTTGTCACCTGGCTGTCCTAGAATATTGTCTTGAGGATGACCTTTGAGAAATTTCCATTCTTTGGGTAGATCATTAGGAGTTATCCGTGTCTGTTGTCGATATTCTAGTTTTGTTTCTTCATTGTCTAGGGATGTGCCTTCGAGTTCCTTGCTTAGATTTTCTGCATCATTATCATGCTCTTTTTCTTCCTTAGTGGAGAGGTTAGTTTCATCAAATTATATGAACAGTTTATTCTATGGTTAGAGTTTGTCTATTTAAAACTCTAAATCCTCTTGGTTTAGATACATAACCTAAAAATATACCTTTACTACTGTGTTCGTCAAGTTTATTAAGGTTACATTTTCCATTATTCAGGATATAGCATTTACAACCAAAAGGTTTTAAATGAGATAAACTGGGCTTTTTACCTTTGAGTAGTTCGTATGGCGTTTTATTGAGTATGGGTCTTACCATGACATGATTGATGATATAGCATGCAGTGTTGACAGCTTCAGCCCAGAGATATTTTGGTAAACAGTAATCTAATAGCATAGTCCTTGCCATGTCAAGTGATGTTTTATTTTTTCTTTCTGCCACTCCATTTTGCTGAGGTGTTCTGGGAGCTGAGAAGTTGTGTTGTATTCCATTTTCTTCACAATGATCAGCAAACTCTTTGTTTTGAAATTCTCCACCGTGATCTGATCTAATGCTTATAATGTTGAATTTTTTATCCTTTTCCAAATTCTGCTGAACTTTAAAAATGTAGAGAATGTATCACTTTTGGACTGTAGGAAGGAGACCCACGTAAACCTTGAATAGTCATCTACTACTACGTATCCATACAATTTTCCTCCAAGGCTAGTAGTTTGCATGGGTGTCACATCCCGATAGCAGCGGAAATATCGAGGTGTAATAGATTAAGTGATAACTTCATTAAGGAAATATTCATTACAATATATAGCCCTGGCATGAACCGGAGAGTCTCAATACAAGGAAGACTACATCAACAACTCATTAAAACGCAATAGTCATATTAAACATGACACCACTAACTAGACTTTATTACAATAAGAAGGGGTCTCTCGATGCACAACCCTGCCCGCCATATCCAAACTTAATCATCACCTGAAAAATGTTAAGAGAATAGGGATGAGCAAAAACTTGCCCCGCAGATTCCTTTAAGTTGATCTCTACCACTAGCAAGTAAGCAAGATGAAAGGAATGAATTCAAAATTACGTATCAAAACAAAGAAACGAGAGTTCAGAATGATGCACGAATTCATGTATCATAGTAAAAGATAATTAATGTTACTAGTAGCAATTCTCAAAATGTAAAAATGAACGGCATATGAACAAGTAGATTAAGTGAAGAACATAAACACGATTAGTCAAGAGAAATCCACGTCTATCACTGAACTCTTCCATAACGATTATGCACTAAAGAGATTATCAGGGAGTTATATCATTAATCACTTTTCACGAGTTATGAATTGTCAGCAGATCACTATAAACACTTCACTTATGGTGTATGCCAAGCACCAAGCCATCACTCTCCATACGGTACCGCTGGGCACTAAGAGCATTCGGGATCTTCCCGGGACTAGACCATAGCCCCCTAACCGGCATGAATTCCACTTTTGAGTTCACGATTTCAAGTAGCGAGCTGACAACTCAGAGTTCGCAAAATGAGAAATAGTTTGGTATTATATAGCATACATGAAATCCCCAGGTAGGCAGGACTCTAGAGGTGGCCCCCACAGCCTCAAGAGGTGGCTCCCATAGCATAGCACTTTGCTCTGTGTGGCACTTAGCTCCCGCCTTCCGATTGGGGTTTGAGTATTCTGGCATAACATGATAAACATTCCGGCATAATAAAAGATATTAAGAAATTCTACAGACAGCATTCCGTATAATAGGAGATATTAAGAAATCAGATAGACAACATTCTAGTGTAACAGAAAGTATTAAGAAACCAAACAGACAGCATTCCGGCGTAACGGAAGATCTTAAGAAATCATACGGACAGGATTTCGATGTAACGGGAGATTTTGAGAAATCATTCGACAGAGTTCCGGCGTAACGGGAGGTACTGAGAAATCGATCGGACAGAGTTCCGATATAAAGAAGGGTTTCGAGAAAACATACCGGTGAAATCTCGTCATAGAGGAGGGTTTTGAGTGAACAAACCGACATAGAGGGATTTTGGGGAAGACAGATCGGCAGTATTTCGATGTCGCGAGAGATTCTGAGAAATCAAATCGGCAGCATTTCGGCGTAACGAGAAAATTCCGAGAAGATGAACCGACGACATCTCGACGTAGAGAAGGCTTAGGAGAACATGACAGACAGCATTTTCACTCACTAGGGGTATAGAACTACCTAAATAACCTACCTAACAGCAGCACCTCAGGATGGTCACTCCTTCCCTTCTCTCTTCTCCTTCTCTTCTACTTGGAGGAGGTGTGGGATGGGATGGAATGAAGGAGGAGGTGGGGTATTTATAGGCAAAAGAGGAGGTGGGGGGGCGCCCCATGAAGGCCCTAGATGGTGGACAAGTGTCCACCTAGGGTGGCTCAATCCTGGCCATCCATTCCATCGATGGACCAGATGGGGGCATGTGTCCCCTAAGAGATAAACTTACTTGCACGTGTGCATGTGGTCAAGTGTCCCTTTCTAGAGATTTTAGGAATTCTTGGTTTTTCTAGGATTTTCTAGGATTTTTATATTTTATTTCACTTAACCCCCTAACTTTTCTATATTTAGCATTTTTACATTTGATTTCTAGAAATTGGAGATATGCCCCTCCCAAATCTCCGATCAGCCATTCAGGCTCCGAATGAGCTCCGATCGGGAATCCGACTTTGTCTCTGGGGGTCGGTAGATGTTACCCGGGGTCCCTAGAAAAATTAATATTCGCATGAAAACCTCATATTTTTATAATTGTAGATATGCCCCTGTCATTTACATTTATACTTTTTTCTTTTTATTTTATTCTGGCTCAATGTGAACAGGGACATATCCATATCCTTATCCTTTTCCTTTACCAATATGCTTACCTTTAGTAGTAACCTTTACTCTTACCATTTACCTTTAGTAGTATCCTTTAGTAATATCCTTACTATTTATCGTTAGTATTATCCTTTACCAATAGTAATATCCTTTAGCACATTTTTAGTCAGACCTTCAATAGTTCCGGATTTGCTTAATCTATCCATCTGCTTACAAACTGCATTACGTTTTCTCGACTGATTCTTACTTATTTATCATTTTTATACCTTGGGGTATTACAATGGGTCTAAAAGATCCATGTGTAATAATTCCAAGGGCTTGGTGATTGTCACTATGTTCTTCTGCTGAAATGATGACTTGACTTGTTTTCCTTTTATACATGTAGAACAGATCTTTGAGTTGTTGATCTTTACATTGGGAAGTCCTTTGACTAGATCATACTTTTGAAGTTTCTTAATCACTAAAATACTAGCATGTCCCAATCTTTGATGCCAAAGATCAATGTCTTCTTATCCTTTAGCTGATAGGAAGACATCTTCTCTTTTCAAATCTTCTAAGTGTAATATATACACATTTTTATGTCTGACTGCTTCGAAAATTTTCTGACTTCCTTTGGCAATGACACATTTGTCTTTTAACAATTGAATTTGATGACTTTTGTCACATAGTTGACTTATACTTAGAAGATTGTGCTTCAGGCCTTCAACACATAATACGTCTTCAATCAAAATTTTTTATTTAGTTGAAATATTTCCTTGACTAATTACTTTTCCTTTCTAATTATTTCTGAAAATCACTTCTCCCTTTTCAGATGTGATTGATGAAAATAATTTCCTATCTCCTGTCATGTGCCTTAAGCATCCACTATCTAAAATCCATTTAGATACTCTAAGGCTTCCTTGAAAAAAATGAAATTACTGAAACTTTTTAGGTACCCAAGTTCTTTTGGGTCCTGAAGATTTAGTTGAGCATTGTTTAGGTATCCACATCATGTGCTTAGTGGTGCAAGTAACACGGGTGTGACCTAATTTATTGCAGTGTGAACAACATTTGATATCTTGTATTTTACAGTTAAAGTTGTTTTTCTTTTGTTTGTTAGGTAGGTTTAGTTTCTCAGTCATTGATTTCTTTTAGAAATTTTAGTAGTGGATATTCCTTAAGATTTTTAGCTTTGTTGTCATCTTTCTTTGGTATGTATCCAAGGCCATATTTTTCTTTCCCTTTTTTGCATCCTTTTAGACATAGCATTAGAGATGTTTTCCCATTTGTTAGTTTACTTGAGGATGTTTTTAGATATTCATTTTGATTTTTAAGGTTTGTTACTCTATCACTTTGTAGTTTTATATTCTTATTTTGTTTTATTTCTTTTTGCAGGTCTATGATGTGTTCATTCAATTCTCCATTTAGTTTAATTGTGTTTATTAGTTCTACTTCTCTATGTTTTATTCTTGTTCAATTGTTTTTACATTAATATTTAGTTCTTCAATTTTATCTTCCAATTTTTTAATTTTTTGTCTTTTGATAATATCTCTTCCATTAATTTTTCATTCTCTTCTTCTGATTGTTTCATCTTCTTGCTTGTTTTCTTCAACTCTTTTGAGGTTATTTATATTTATCATACAGTTCATTAAAAACACTTTCTAATCATCAATTTCTGAGCAAGAATTATAGGAGATTTCAGATATTACCTTTTTTTCAAGATGTGCCATAAAGGCACAATTTGCTTCTTTTGCATCCGATTCAGAGCTTGATGAGCGAGAGCTTGAGTCTTCATTTTTCCATGCTACAACCATTGCTTTTCTTGAAACTTTCTTGTATTTTTGTTGACTGTGCTTTTTGTCTTTTCTTGAAGTATCTTCTGAGTCTTTCTTCTTTAATCTTAGACAATCTATTTTGAAGTGTCCAGATTGTTTGCATTCGTAGCAGATTGGTTCTTTTGTTTTGCTTCTATTCCTTTTGTACTCTTGCTTGGGTTGATATTTTTTCTTCTTGGAGAGAATTCTCTGCAACCTTCTTGACAGTAATGCTTCTTCTTCATCAGTGTCTTCGGATGTCGATGAACTTGTGTCATCACAGCTAGACAAGGGTGGTGCTACTTTTAAAGCATTTGTTATTCTTTTCTTAGATGAACTTTCATTTAACCTTTCCATATTTATTTCATGAGCCATTAAGGATCCTATCGGTTTTTCCATTGGTAGTGTTGATAAGTCATTAGCTTCTTCAATAGTAGTTACTTTAGGAGTCCATTTAATGGTGAGTGATTGTAATATTCTCCTAACTATTTCTCCTTTACTAAGTTGCTTACCTAATGCATTTAGCCCATTTATTATATCAGTAAATCTAGTGTACATTTGTGTTATGGATTCATTTCCTTCCATTTTGAATTGTTCATATTTAGTAATAAGTATACCAATTCTTGTTTCTTTGACTTTTTCAATTCCTTCATAAGTAATTCTTAAGATGTCCCACATTTCTTTAGTAGTTTTACATGCTGAAAAATAATTAAATTCTCTTTTAGATAATGCACAACATATGATGCTTTTTGCATGATAATTTCAAGATATTAGTTTCTTATCATCAATGATCCATTTTGTTTTATCTTTTATCTTCTGCGATGGAGTTTTTATCACCATCTTCTATAACTAACCACAAATCAAGATTTATACCTTGTATGAAAAATTCCATGCATGTCTTCCAATAGTTGTAATCTTGTCCATCAAAGAGAGGAGGTGATTGATTGATTGACCTTCTTGTCCAAACTCAGTTTCCATCTTCTCGAAATCGTTCAATTTCTTGTTGAGAAAATCTGCTTTGATACCACTTGTTGGATCGATGATAGTAGAGCTTTTCACCTAGAGGGGGGTGAATAGGTGTTTTTCGTCGCGGAAGCTAATTTAATAAGAACTTAACAACACACGTTAGTTATATTAGTCAAACCACAAAGGACACCAAAATTTTATCCTGGTTCGGACCTTCCTTTCAATGGAAGTCCTACGTCTAGTCTCTAAGCCAAGAGCTTAGGATTTCACTATCTTTTCCAAAGATACAACACCCCGGTATTTACTAATCTTCCGTTCTACACAAGGGGAAGTATAACCCGCTAGATGTAACTAGCCTTCCCTTTTTAAAAGGGGAACCAACTGCCAAGACTACTTTGGCCTTCCCTCTTCCAGAGAGGTAAACACCCTGCTCAGCAGGTCTTCCCTTCTCAAGGGGTACACTTACTTTTGGTAAGCTTCATGTGTGAAGAACTAGACTTAGAGAGACTCCAGACTTAGAAGAATAGAGCAGAGGAATTCTAGTCTGAAGAAGGACTTCTTGAGTCTAAGAGGAGAACCTTTACAATGCACAGGCAAGGCTTCAACATAGCGCCCATGCAGTGTATATGGAGAGGAAGCTTGATGCAACACACTTGCACTTTTTCACCTCTTCTCGTGTATGTGCTTGTATCTCTCTTGCTTTCTTGTGTATGGCTTGTTATCGTACACTCATGTATATTTTCTTCTTTCAACTATCTTTATATTTATAGGCTTCATCTTTGTAGTCGTTGCTTGATCTATTTGAATATATCCGTTGGAGGGATAGTCATTGCATGTCTTCTTCTTAGGGCGACGTGCATATCTTCTTTCGAGGGCGATGTGCATGTCTTTTACATTCCACATTGATCAGTCAGTTCTTGTGATGATGATATTTATCTTTATCCTGAACGAGACAAGTTTCGAGATATACTAGATTGGGTCCAGTATGTTAGCTACAGATATGATCATAGGTACTTGTGAGATATTTCAAATATTGACGGCTGTCTTTTGTGCACTAACAATTAATGTTTTGTGAACAAAGTTCTGCACAAGTTATCATAGAATGTGTAGTAGGTAGAGATCGTGCAGTGCAGTTCTGACAAAAGACAATATGGAAGTTCTTGTGGCAGGTGTCAGAAGACCTTTTCGTAGATTTTGACTAAAGCTTCAAGATACATATATTTTTAGATTTATGAGACAAAGCTATATGATATTATATATTTGAGAGCTTTTGTAAAATGAGAGCGAAATAAAATATTCTCATAGAACAATTGATTTTAATCAATTGTACTAAAAACTCATTTTTCAAGATATATTTGAAATCAGGAGTTTATATTTAAACCATACATACATTCACGAATTTAATTTTCAAAAAATAGAGAATGTCATGAATATGATGAACAAATATTTAATGATACAAAGATATCATATAGATTGTATATTCTTCATTTTATTTGGTAAAGATATTAATGTTGAGTATGGAATGAATATCTAGAGGAGGGGTGAATAGATATTAACCTCTTCAAAATATTTAAGAACCCAAAAGAGACCTTAAGATGTAGAAGAGCTAACAATATCAACAAGACAGAGCAATTGGGCAAATGGACAAAACACCACACAATGCACGCAAGATTTTAAGGTGGTTCGGCTCCAGTGTGGACCTACATCCACCCCTCACTAAACTAAGTGAGGTTTCACTCAACAATTCAAGAGTGTGAAACACTCACACATCCGCTGATTCACAACTTTGTACAACCTGCTGATACACAGGTTCAACACATCTGATTCATAGCTTCAAGATTATAACAATCTCACAATCCTCAAACACAAAGTGTAGGATCAATTCTTCTACTCCATCTGGAGCAGAAAACCAAGTGATGTGGTATTCAGAAGAATTGAAAAGATCGCACAAGAGAAATCACTAAGGTATGCAGAAACTTAGCAAACACTCTGATGTTGTTTTACTGAAGTTGAGATCTGATCAATTTTCCACTGAAACTCCCAATTGCGTATTCTCCAGGCTTGGATTCATCAAGCTCTTCTTCTGGCCGCAGCTTAAGGATCAATTGCCTCTGATTGGAATGGAATTCTGAAGCTCTGCTTTAATTGATCAGCAACAGGGCTTCACACAGGATGAAGAAACGATCCAGCATCTTTTCTTCTTGATGAGCAAACTGTTCCAAAGCCTGTTCTCCTCAGCTTTCTCACTCTCTACTCTTTTTCTCTTCTTAGCTATCTCACTTTTTCTGTGTGTGTGTGTTCTCTTTCAAAGAAGACGCCACACACCTTTTTGATCGACATATCATAATCTTTTTGGTGGGCCCTAACAGAATCCCCAATTCGTTGGAAGATGCTTTGCCACCAAAAAAGGTTATCTTCCAGAACCTTATAAAGTGTGCCTAGAATCCCCAATTATTGGGCCTTGGATCACGTGCCCAGAACACGCACGTTGGCAATCTCTTTTCCTCACTGGAAGAAGGAGATTGGAGTGTCGACACTTCTTGTGCATAGTGTCGACGCACACATATACTGACTTAGATCAATGCAGATGCTTCAGTAGAGTCGACCCATGCCTTCATGTGTCGACCTTATCCATTAGACTACTGTAGAGACTGGCTGTAGAAAGTTTAGTGTTGACCTTATAGCAGCCAAGTGTCGACCTCTTTGAATGGTAGAGTCGACCTGATCTTCATCTGGAGTCAACCTCATGCAATTCTTTCCTTTCAGCGCTAACAAGAAAACCAACTGGTGTCAACCTGATCTTCATCTAGAGTCGACCTTATACAATTCTTTTGTCTTCTGCGCTTACTGGAAAATTATCATGTGTCGACCTATCCTTTGGGTAGTGTCGACTCAAGTGGTTCACTGAGCTCCAGTAAGTCACCCACTGAGACATGTGTATCGACCTTTAAAGCAACACGTGTCTACACACACAAGATCTTTTGACTTTGAGAATTTTCCTGTCATATAAAAACTTGTGTTAGAAAATTCTTAGATATTTATGACAATTTTACTTGACGCATGACAACATCAAAACTAGGGACACAACATATATAATGTTATTAGTCGAGGTGACACTTCATATATGACGAAGAGGTTTTCGTATATGATGAAATGAACTTCATATATGACGAAGTGAACTTCGTGTATCACGATTTCAACATGATCAGTTGAAGTGAGACCTTCGTGTTTTACTTTGCATATGATGAAGTGAACTTCGGATATGACGAAGTAAACTTCAGATATGCCGAAGTGAATTTCGTATATGATGAAGTGAACTTCGTATATCACGATTTCAACATGATTAGTCGAAGTGAGATCTTCATGTTTTACTTCACATATGACAAAGTGAACTTCGGATATGACGAACTGAATTTCAGATATGATGAAGTGAATTTTGTATATGACGAAGTGAGCTTCGTATATCACGATTTCAACGTGATCAGCCGAAGTGAGATCTTCGTGTTTTACTTCACATATGACCAAGTGAACTTCGGATTTGACGAAGTGAATTTCGTATATTTCTTTGGCAATCGAAGTTATACTTATGATTTCTGAGAAGAATAACTTGTATGACAAAGTATGCCTTTAGGATTTTATTATATGATATGTAAGAGAGAGAATGTAGTATTTGACATGTTTTGTTATCAATAAATATATGTTTATTTTGTCATCTTCAAAACTATTATATATTATGGTTTGAATATGTGAATATGCAATGTATATTTTGAACAGAGGTTCAACACGACCGCCATGCACCAGATGCTCCCATGATTGAGCTCCCACCGAGTCTGTTCCAGATGTTGTGGCCTCTTACTCCTTGGGAAACGATTGGTCATTTGTGGTGGAGTTGGACTGGCCGCCCTACTATGTCCAGTTCGGCCCTTCATTCTTGAGTTCTTCGATCTCATGCCAGCTGCTCCCACTCGTCCACCACTGACTAGGCCCTTCCTGTCCCTAAGAGGCACCCTTGCCACCATCCTTGTTGAGTTCTCTTGCACCTCAACTCGCTCTCGTCCACCATCGACCACCACTTCTACCTCGGCAAGGGTGACTGTCACGCCCGCAGACTTTGGGGCTTCACCACTCTCGCTCTTGCCCTCGTGCTACTCTTCCCTGGTTGGGATCAGAATGGTAGCTCCTCATTGTCATCTTCGTATGTTCACTCCTTTTGATGTGTGTTAGGGATTGGTTGTATACAATTTTTTTATATATGATTTGGGGTATGGAAAATCATGCAAAATTTTGCATGTGACTGGTTGTACACAATTTTTTAAAAGAAAATGTTTAATACAAGAGTAACATGTTCCAGAGCATATATTGGTGAATCCATAAGATGTGTTAGTGAATCTACACTATAAGTTAGTATATGTAAGTGAAAATTTAACTAATGTTCAGATGTTATTCTATTACAAGAAGTATTTTAGTAACAATGCATATGTCAATAAATCTACATTATATGTGAGTGAATCTTGAGTATATATGAGTGAATCATTACTATATGTAAGTGAAAAACAAACTTATATTCAAATGCTCTTCCATCACGAGAAGTCTTTCCATAGCAGTATATATGTTAGTGAATCTATTGTAAATGTGAGTGAATCTTGACTATATGTGAGTGAATCATTACTATATGTAAGTGAAAAACTAATTTATGTTCAAAATTTATTTCATTACAAGAATTGTTTCAATAATGATGCATATGTCAATGAATGTATATTGTATGTGAGTGAATTATGTCTCCATATAAGTGAATCATTACCATATGTAGGTGAAAAACTAAGCTATATTTAGAATTTATTTCATACAAGTGTTTCAATGGCAGTGGATATGTGAGTTGAAGTATAGTATATATGAGTGAATTTTGACTCTATATGAATGAATTGTTATTATATGTAGGTGAAAAAATAAGATTTATTTAGAAGTAATTCCATAATAAGTGTTTCAAGAAAATTGCATCTGTGAGTGAAAGTAGAGTATATGTGAGCGAACTCTGACCATATGTAAGTAAATCTTTACTATATGTAGGTGAAACTTCAAAATTTTCATGTGTTTCAATAACAGTGCAACTATAAGTGAAATTATAGTATATGTGATTAAATTCAAACTCTATATAAGCGAATCTTTACTAAATGTAGGTGAAAAAAATAAGATATGTTCATAAGTTATTCTATAATGTGTTTCAATAACAGTGCATAGGTGAGTGAAAGTACAGTATATATGAGTGAATTTTAACCGTATATGAGTGAATCCTAACTATATGTAGGTGAACAACAAATATAGGTTTATAAAGTATTTCATGACAAGCTAGTGTTTCAATAGCAATGTATATGTGAGTGAAAGTATGGTATATGTGTGTGAATTCAAACTCTATATGTGTGCAAAACTAAGATGTGTTGAGAAGTTATTCCATAACAAATATTTCAAGAATAGTACATATGTGAGTAAAAATATAGTATATGTGAATAAATTCTAACTCTATATGAGTGAACCCTAACTATATGCAGGTGAAAAACAAACATATGTTCAGACGTTATTTCATAAACAAGCCTGTGTTTTAAGAACAATACATATGTGAGGTAAAGTATAATATGTGCAAGTGAATTTTAACTATATATGTGTGAATCTTTGCTATATGTAGGTGAAAAACAAAGATATGTCCAAAATGTATTTCATAACAAGTTAGTGTTTCAAAGTAACGTATATGTGAGTGAATTTTGAGTATATATAAGTGAATCCTTACTATGTGTAGGTGAAAAACTAACATATGTTTAGAAGTTATTCTATAACCACAATGTACCTGTGAGTGAAAGTATAATATATGTGATTGAATTTTGACTATATATAAGTGATTCCTCCTATATGTAGGTGAAAACAAAGATATGCTCAGATGTTACATCAGAACAAGTCAGTGTTTCAATAGCAATGCATGTATGAGTGAATCCTTACTATATGTAAGTAAAAACTAAAATATGTTCAGAAGTTATTCCATAATAATATTTTATGAATAGTGCATACGTGAGTAAAGGTATAGTGGATGTGAGTGAATTTAGACTATATATGACTAAATCCTTACTATATGTAGGTGAAAAACACATATGTTTAGGACTTATTTTATGAAAAAAAGTGTTTCAATAACAGAGCATATGTGAGTGAAAGTATTGTATGTGTGAGTGAATTCTGAGTATATATAAATGAATCCTTACTATATGTACGTGAAAAACTAACATATGTTTAGAAGTTATTCTATAACCGCAGTGTATCTATGAGTGAAAGTATAGTATATGTGATTGAAGTTTGACTATATATAAGTGATTCCTCCTATATGTAGGTGAAAAGCAAAGATATGTTTAGATGTTACTTCATAACAAGTCAATGTTTCAATAGCAATACATGAGTGAACTCATAATATATGCGATTGAATTTTGACTTTATGTGAGTGAATCCTTACTATATATAAGTGAAAACTAAAAATGTTCAAAAGTTATTCCATAATAAGTTTTTTAAGAACAATGCATATGTGAGTAAATGTATAGTGTATGTGAGTGAATTTAGACTATATATGAGTAAATCCTTACCATATGTAGATGAAAAACACATATGTTCAAAAGTTATTTCTTGAAAAAAAGTGTTTCAATAACAGAGCATATGTGAGTGAATGTGTAGTATATGAGAGTGAATTCTGACTATATATGAGTAAACTCTCACTATATGTAGGTGAAAAATTAACATATGTTCAAAAGTTATTTCATAACAAGTCTTTAATGAAAAATACATATATGAGTGAAAGTATGGCATATATAAGTGAATCCTACATATATATGAGTGATCTATGCTATACGTATGTGAAAAACTAGCATATATTCAAAAGCTATTTCATTAAAAAAAATATTCCAATAACATAGCATAAATGAGTGAAAGTATAATATATGTGAGTGAAAGTTGACTATATTTGAGTGAACTTTATTATATGTAGGTGAAAAACGAACTATGCCTATGACAAGAAAGTGGGATGTCGAATTAACGAAGTACTTTCACTCACGAGGTATGTATGAACTATACCCATTACAAGTAAAGTTTTTTAATATTAACATACTTTGTTAGTTTAATGTTTCACTTTTTCTTGTCATGGGCATACTTCCTACATTAACACACTTTGTTAGTCTAATGTACGTACTTTATTAATCTAACGTCCCACTTTATTTGTAATGGACATAGTTCTTATGTTAAGGTACTTTGTTAGTGTAATATACTTCGTTTCTTTACATTCTACTTTACTTATAATGGGTCAAGTTCTTAATATTAACGTACTTCATTAGTGTACGTCCCACTTTTCTTGTAAGGAGCATAATTCTTAGATTAACATACTTTGTTAGCATAACATACTTAGTTAATCTAACATTCTACTTTACTTGTCATGTGCATAGTTCTTACATTATGGTACTTTGTTAGTGTAACATCATACTTTCATTGTCATGGACATAGTTCTTAGATTAACGTATTTTGTTACTCTAATGTACTTTGTTAATTTAATGTCTCACTTTATCTATAATGGACATAGTTCTTACACTAAGGTACTTTGTTAGTCTAATGTACTTCGTTAGTCTAACGTCCCACTTTATTTGTAATGGCGATAGTTCTTACATTGAGATACTTTATTAGTCTAATGTACTTCATTAGTTTAACGCCCCACTTTACTTGTAATGGGTCAAGTTCTTAAGATTAACGTACTTTGTTTGTGTATCGTCCTACTTTTCTTGTCATAAGTTAGTTCTTACATTAACATACTTTGTTAGTCTAATGTACTTCGTTAGTTCAATGTCCCAAGTTACTTGTAATGGCTCAAGTTTTTAACATTAACGTACATCGTTAGTCTCACTTTTCTTATCATGTCTTAGTTTTTCACCTACATGTAGAAACAATTCACTCATATAGAGTTAGAATTTACTCACATATACTATACTTTTACTCACATATGTATTGTTCTTGAAACACTTGTTATAAAATAACTTTTGAACATATCTTTTTGTTTCACATACATAATAAAGAACACTCATATATAGTCAAAATTCATTCACAAATACCATACTATCACTGACATATGCTTTGTTATTGAAACACTCTTTTAATGAAATAGCTTCTAAATATATGTTAGTTTTTCACCTACGTATAGTATGGATTCACTCATAATATATATATATATATATATATATATATATATATATATATAGGATTCACTTATATATGCCATACGTTCACTCATATATGCACTGTTCATGAAAGACTTGTTATGAAATAACTTTTGAACATATGTTAGTTTTTCACATACATAGAGTAAGAATTCACTCATATATAGTCAGAATTCACTCTCATGTACTATACATTCATTGACATATGCTTTGTTATAATGAAATAACTTATAAACATATGTTAGATTTTCACCTACATATAGGAAATATTTACTCATATATAGTCTAACTTCACTCACATACACTATACTTTCACTCACATATGCACTGTTCTTGAAACACTTATTACAGAATAACTTCTGAACATATTTTAGTTTTCACCTACATATAGTAAGAATTCACTCATATAGAGTCAAAACACAATCGCATATATTATAAGTTCACTCACATATGCACTGCCATTGAAGCAATAACTTATTATGAAGCAACATTTGAATATATCTTTGTTTTTCACCTACATATTGATGAACAATTTATCCCCACTTATGTATTTTGGTGATAACAAAACCTTGAACAATATTGGACTAACATGTTTTCTGAAGTGTGTCAACAGGTCTCAAGAGAAATAAATCCAATAAGTAAATTCAATTTAATGAGATGTTTTCTCCTTTTAAAGTCCACATCGATTACTGTTTTAAAGTCCACATCGATTACTATTTTAAAGTCCACATCGATTACTATTTTTAAAGTCCACATCGATAACTATTTTAAAGTTCACATCGATTACTATTTCGAACATCGATTACATTAGAACATCGATTACATCAATTAGACTTAAAACATCGATTACATTAGAACATCGATTGCCTTTAACATCGATTACCTTCACATCGACTATGGTTAAACATCGATTATGCTTTCACATTGATTATGTTCAAACATCGATTACTCTGACATCGATTATGCTTTCACATCGATTTTGTTCAAACATCGATTACTCTCACATCGATTATGTTTAAACATCAATTATGTTCAGACATTGATTACCTTCACATCGGTTATCCTTGAACATTGATTATGTTAGACATCGATTACCTTTAGACATAGATCGATTGTCTTTGGACATCGATTATCTTTGGACAATGAATAACTCTTTGATCATCGATTATTCTGTGAACATCGATTGTATCACCTTGGTATTAACCTTTGCAATAATCATAATGATTGTAATTAAGTTATATTGAGTGCCATGACGAATTAGCATTGATAAAGTCTTGCCTCACAATCATTTTCAAATTATTTTTAAAATGTTGTGCATTTCAAACTTTCCCGCTAACTGTTGTGTATCCTTTTGCACAAAGGCTTTATTGTCTATCTGGATACAATTCTTATGCACTTCATCTTTTGCTGTTTGCCATTTTCATGACATATCATCCAGAACTTTAATGGTGACTGATGAGTCCTTATTTTTATCCAAAACATATGACATACACCCCATTTTTTTTTGAGATTTTGAATAGAATTTGCATCATTTTCTGTGAATATCATTATTGTTCTATAAAACTAAAATGTTTACATTTTCTGTGCAGGTAATGGTCTCTTTCAAAAGTTCAGTATGTATATTCTTGTATCACACACACACTCTCTCTCTACATCTTAATCTCTTGCCTTCTTTTCTCTCTCTATTCACCACAAATATGCATGTGTAAATATTGTATATATATTTCATGTAAATAGATATGTGCATATGTATATGTTTGTGTGTCTTTATGTTTATGTGAAATAGATAGATATGTATGTGTATGTATTAGTGTATATATATTATATGTTTATATATAAGTATATATATATAAGTGCATATATATGTGTCTTTATTTATATATGTATAGGTACATATATATCTATGTTTGGTTTGTAAATACCCACACACACACACCATAATACATGCATACATAGATGTATATATGTATATTATAATATTCATAATTATTTATACATAATGCACACCTCTCTCACCACTTCACAAATCATCATACCACTCCCTCTTCTCCCTCTCACGCCACACACAAACGCCACCAAACTCCATACTCCTCTAGCCGCTGCCACCTTACCTCCTCCTTCACACACATGCACAACTTCTCACACACTCCTATTCATGCCATGCAAGCACACACTCCCTGTTCCACCTGCTCCTACACCTCCCCCTTCCTTCACCTTGCATCATTCTCCCTACCCGCATGCCACACCTCACTGCACCATCTCCCTGCCACCCATAAGTCACACCTCACCATGCTCCTCCCATGCATAGCCACAAACACCTCTCCCCTCTTCCTGCCACACCTCACCTCCCTCTACACACAAATGCCCCCACTCACCTCTCCCTCTCACACACAATGATACTAAAATGTAGGTGTATGTGTGTACATTTAAATATTCAAGTATGTGCATGTAGGTTCTACATGTATGTGTATGTCTATATATAAATAATATATATGTGTGCATGTGAGTATATATTAATAAATGTATATGTACATATATTTATATTTAAATATATATATATATATATGTATGTATATGTGTATGTGAGTATATGTACGTGTGCATGTGAGTATATATTTAAATTTGTATGTGTGTGTATATTTGTATGTGTATATTTAAATATAAATGTATGTGTGTATCTATATTTAAATATTTGTTTATATATGTGCATACTTAAATATGTATCTTACAATTACCTCATACATAATCCCACCTACCACTCTCACATACACAACCTCTCACTCACATGGACACACACGTCTCCCTCTCTCTCCTTGCCATCTTCTCACACATCACCTCCACACAAAGAAACACTACTACCTCCCATGCTGCCACCTTACCTACCATACACATGCACATATCATCCTCCACTCCATCTCTCCCTCTCACGCCACACATTTACACACAAACAACCACCACCTTACCCACTCCCATGCTGCAGCCTTCCTCCTACCAACCATCACTCCTATCCCTACCACCTACATACCCACCTTAACCATGCTCTTCTCATGCACAGCCGCTGCCACCGTCACCTTGCAGTAGCCTTCTCCTACCTACCACACCCACCCACCATGCATGCATAATACTCCCGTCATGTCACTCCTCCCACGGCTAGCCGCTGCCACCTCTCCCATCTCCCTACTCCTCCACACTTGCTCACTCACTCTCTCATACCACCTCACTCCTCCCATGCACACACACACGCGAGTCCAACCATCCACCCTCTCACAACACCATTACACCCCCACACTCCCATACTCCAACCATTAATACAACAACTCACCATACTATCTCCTACCACCTATATAAACTCCACCCCACCTTCTTCTTTGGATTTTTTATTCTTCTTCCCTCCTTCTGCCGTCAAGTGCTCCTCCATCATTTTCTTCTTCTCTTATTCTCTTTCTCACTCACGCGCACACAAACTCCCATTTTCTCCATTTCCAACGCAACTTTCCCTTCTTCTTCTTCTTCTTCTTTATTTCTTCAAATTTTTGTATGCAACTCCCTCGTCCGTTTCTTTTCATCTTCTCTCTCTCTCTCTCTCTCTCTCTCTCTCTCTTCTATCTTCTTCCTCCTTTCCACGGCCTGCACCTCTTCTTCTTCCTGTTGCTGTTGTTCGTCACCCTCCTCGTGCCAGCCCGCACAGCATCGCCACTGGAGCTTGGTGCCGTTTGCGTCTTCCGGCACTGCGAGTGGAGTCGCCGTCTTCTTCCTTTGCTGCTTCCTCTTCGTGTCGTGCTGTAGCCGCTATCACGGCGCCGTATCAAGCTGTCCATTGTGCTACACTGCTCCCGTCACAGCCGTCGGAGACCCCACGCAGCACCATCACGTCGTCGTCTCCACCCTTGTCCCTTGCTATAGCGCTATACAGCATCCACTCCACCTTCTCTCCATTCTCTACCTTTCTCTCTCTAGCTTCTCTCTCTTTATGTGTTGTGTAATATTTTTAATTCATGTAACTCAAACTTGTAGCACGGTGAGCACTATTTATGTAAGTTGCCATTTTATTTTTCTTGTAGTAGTACAACTCTTATTTCTCAAATCTGATTATGCTACGTTAGTTGTTTGATTTATAGTTATTTTTAAAAAAAATATAAAAATGATAAAATCAAAAAATCAAAAATTAGTGAATAGTGCATGAGGGTATGTGGCTTTCTCTTGTCCACAAGATGCATGCTCCCATGCAACTCACCCACGTAATGGGTGGTAGCATTAATGCACTTAGTCCCTCACCCTTTCTTCTCTTCTATTTGCACTCCTATCCTTGCCCCCCTCATATCTCATCCTTCTCTTTTATCTTTCTACTAACTTTTTCTTTCTCTCTCACTTATGTTCTCTTCTATCTCTCTCTATTTCTCTCTATACGATCCCCCTTTTCTCTCTCATCTTCTATCTTTTTCTTTAGTGTTTTTCAATTAGTTAGTTTTAAATTAAGATCCATAGTTATATTTGCATAGAAAAATCACCTTCAACCCAAAGATTTTCAAATCAACTCAAGACTCTTGTGGACTCGACCCGGATTTGCCACTACACTACGTCTTTTTATTTTTGGAATCTTTAATTTAAGTTGATGGCCATTGTGTCCTACGACAACACTAATCAACCTATCAGTGACAGAATGACATTTTCTCTTTGGTATATCTTCTTACAGCATGGCTAGTGACATTGACTGACAGTTAAGAAACATTTGACTTGTCTGTCTTCCAACATTTATTATCTGCAGGTTTTTGGTAGTCACATACCTTTACTACGTTGGACATGTCATGTTGACCAGAGCACAGAGAATATCCATATGATCTCTCTCTCTCTCTCTTCTTCATGTCTCTATCCTAGCATTTATTTTTTGCAAGTTTTCGGTACTCTTACGTTGGACCTGCTACATCTGTCAGGAGACAAATTTCAAGGCAAGAGACACAACGGATATTTCAACGGATACTTCACAAGATGAGAAGATAAATAAGAGCTTGTGGAGACAGGAAAGACAACTCTTTGGTCCAGAACACACTGAAGTGCTTAGATTCAAACTAGCAACAAGTGTGCGATTTAGAGCTTGGTTTTTCATTCAGAAATCATTCCTACTCTGAGCTCTCTTGAAAGTCTTGTTTCTCATCCCTTCAGTAAGAGAGAGCTTGTAGTAATATGAGAGAGCTACTTTCTATTGTAGTTCTTTTCTTCTCTTAGATTGTGCCTTAGATCAAGCTTCACATTGTTACTATTAGCTTGGTCTAGAGGCCACCACCTCGAAACCTTTCTTAGAGTGTCCCTCTTCTTAGTGAAGAGAAGACATGATGTGTAGTAGGTGGGTGAATCCCTTTTGTAAAAAGGAAGACCTGTTGCAACATGTGTTGTATTGTCTCTTCGTGGGTTGAAGAGAAGGCCAGCTAGTGCTGGATGTGTAAGTGTCCTTAAGGGGGACTATACCCTTGGCTAGTGGAATCCCAAGTAGTTTCTTGAGGACTGGACGTAGGACTCCTTTTGATAGGAGGTCCGAACCAGGATAAAATTCTTGTTGCTTGTGTGATTGCTTTTGTCTTCATTTCTTTAACGAACTAACTCTAACCCCCACGTTTGGTGTTTCTAAAGTTATTTGTTAAAAATAATTTTTAAAGGCAAATTTTTACAATCCATTCACCCCCTCTGGGCTTGCAACTTGGTCAACAAATGGTATCATAGCCAAGTCTCTTCAAGATAGTAGATCTCACGATCTGAAGAGAAAAGATAAATGGCAGCCCAAGGTTATGCAGAGAGACAATCTGTCAACCGGCCTCCATTGTTCGATGGAAAAGACTACAACTACTGAAAGACAAGAATGGAGTTCTTTCTTCAGGGTGTAGATTATCAACCATGGACTATAATTGAAAATGGAGATCTAATAGTCCTAAACTCCAAAGAAAACTGGACAGATGCTGACAAGAAATTAATGTCTTAGAACAGCAAGGCCAAGAGCATATTATGTTGTTCATTAAGCAATAAGGAATTCAATAGAATATTTGCATGCAAGTCAGCTAAAGAAATGTGGGATAAGTTGAAACGTACCTACGAAGGAACAGACAAGGTAAGAGAAACCAGAATAGATATACTAGTAACACAATATGAAAAGTTCCAAATGCATTCAGGAGAATCTATCTCCCAAATGTACAATCGGTTTACAGATATCACAAATGGCCTGGCTGGGCTAGGCAAAAGATATGAGACAAGAGACATGGTAAGGAAAATACTAAGATCCTTGCCAACTACATGGACTCCCAAGGTTACAGCCATAGAGGAAGCAAATGATCTCATGGCAATGTCTCTTGAAAAACTCATTGGGTCTCTAATGGCTCATGAGATAAATATGGAAAGGTTTGAAGAATCCTCCAACAAGAAAAAATATAACAATGCCCTTAAAGCAGCTGAAAACACATCTGAAAGCAAATCAGAAGATGTGAGAAGTGAAGAAAATAGTGATGACGAAGAAGCTTTCCTCTCCAGACGACTACAAAAAATTCTGGCCAAAAAGAAGTATCAGTCAGGAAGGAGGAACTTCAAGAAAGGCAAAGAATTCAAAAGACCTGAGCCTATTTGCTATGAATGTAAGAAGTTTGGGCATCTTAAGGCTGATTGTCCGAAAATGAAGAAGGTAGAATATAAGAAGGAGAATACTAAGAAATTCAAGAAATACAAGAAGAAGACAATGGTTGCTACATGGAGCAATGAAGGAGACTCAAGCAGTGAGTCAAGTTCCAGTAAAGAAGAAGAAGAAGAAAAAGTCAACCTAGCCTTTATGGCAAACATTGATGATAAGGTAACCTCTGACTCTTCGTTTACTTCATGTAATGATTCTAATTCTAACTCTGATAATCTGGAAGAAGCATTCAACGAATTATATGGTAAATATAAAGATGTATGTAAACAATTAAAAGCAATCAAGAAAAATTTTGCATGTCTTGAAATAACTAACTCAGATTTAAAATCGAAAACGGAACAACTAGAAAAACAAATTCAATAATTAAAAAGGAGAAATGAGCTGTTATGTGAAGATGTAAAAAATAAAAATGAAAAAATATTAAGTCTAGAAAACTAGGAAACTGTAAGTAAGTGTAAGAAGGAAATAGAAATATTAACAAAAGACAATGAATACTTAATAGCTACAATAAAAAAATTGACCAATGGAAGATCTTCATTAATATTAAAAGGGGCAAGAAGATCAGGTAGGAAGAAATATGGAATTAGTTATATGCCACCAGAAAATGAAGAAATAATTATATATCCTAAAAATTATCCATTACCAAAATTTATAGCTGAATAGGAACCTGGTTACAAAACAAAGATGAATAAACACAGTAAAGTAACTAAAACATTAAATGATATTTTCTGTTGCACTCATTGTAACAAACTTGGTCATACGAGAAATACTTGTACAACTAAACACCTAAAGTGGGTTCCAAAAAGAGAGCATGTAGAAGCTAACCAATCAGGACCCAGAAGAACTTGGGTACCTAAATCTCATTGATCTAATTGCATGAAAGACTTAGAGCATCAAAATGGTACCTAGACAGCGGGTGCTTAAGACATATGATAGGAAATAAGAAGTTATTTTCATTTATCAAAACTGAAGAAGGAACAGTCACATATGGATGTTGGCCCACTTTTGATACGGTAGCATGATAACTTAAAGGGCGGGGGGGTGAATAGGTTTTTCTGATTTCTGCAAATAGAAACTAAAACACAGAAATTAACACTTAAAGGTTTGGTTAGATTAGTGTGATAAAGAGTAGCAATGCGGAAGCAAATAAACAATCACACAAATGACACAAGAGATTTATCCTGGTTCGGCCCTTCCCACAGAAAGTCCTACGTCCAGTCCCCAAGCAAAACTCTTGGGATTTTACTAACCAAGGGTACAGTCTCCCTCAAGGACACTACAACACCAGCACCCCAGCTGGTCTTCTTCTCTTTCCCGGGCAAGAAGACATCCCACTTCTTTTACAGGCTCAGAAGCAAACTCCTGGTACAAACCCCAGTGTGGTTCTGCTAGACACAAACCCCTAGCTAGGTTTACACTGTATACAATTCTACAGCTGGACATAAATCTTTCTTAGAAAAGAAAGATCAGACTGAGAGCTATTACAAGACGAACACTAAGAACTAGCTCACAGTCAAGGACTCCCCCCAAATTTACAATGAGCGCAGAGAGAGAATGAAGAGAGAAAAGAAAGCTTGAAGGCTTGAATGCTTGAGATGCTTTTGCTTGCTTCTTCTTGGCTCAGGCTCTTTCTCTCTTTCTTTGAGTGTATATGGCGTTGATGTTCCTCCCTGGTTGTACACTCCTTCAAAGATATTCAGGAAAGCTCTGCTTTGTTCTTCAACCATGATTCTTCTTTTATATGAGCAGCTTTTGAATGGATTCGTTGAAGAGATCCGTTGGAGCTCTTCTAGTAATTGATGATCTTCTCTTCATTTGTCTTAATCAGACTCTGGTGGTCTTCGAGGTCTCTAAGCATAGAAGAGAGTGTTAGCATAAAAGAGTGTTTACAAGATAACAGTGCATGCTACTGTGTTTCTGCTATCATGATAAAAATAGTAGTTTATATCTTTTTTTGACAAGACTCTGAAATACGCAAGCAGCATCTTCTGTCAGAAGATATTTGACTTCTCATTTAGGCGCCAAAAACACTTTAGAGGATTTATAAGAATTCTATGTTAAATTTGAAGTGAATCGATGTAAGAATGGCTTCTCAAATCGTTATGACAAGCAAATCGATGTGAGAACCAAATCGATGTGAACCTTAATGAATCGTTATAAAAGGCAAATCGATGTGAGGGCAAATCGTTGCGCTCACTTATCAAATCGTTATGAGAACCAAATCGATATGAGAGCAAATCGTTGTTCTCACTTATGAAATCGTTATACAGTCAAATCGATGTTTCACTTAACGAATCGTTACACAATCAAATCGTTGTGTAACTTATCAAATCGTTTGTTAGTGAAATCGATGTGGCACTTTGAATAGAAATCGATGTATATTGAATGAACATCGATTTAGCATTTTAGTGTGCCTTATCAAATCGTTATAGCTATCGAATCGATGTATGAATCGTTCTACTCATTTATCAATTGATGTGAGACTTATCGATTTGTTATGAGATTGATGTGACATAGATGAAACATGTTATTCAATTTAATTACTGATAAATTTTGTTATCATCATAAGTTTTGTTATTATAGGAATATACTTGGTATTATCATAAGTTTTGTTATCACCAAAATACAAGGACAAGCAAGGAGTGGTTCAACAATCTCCCCCTTTTTGGTGATGACAAAATTTATGAGAATTTTCTGACAAAAAATACTTAAAACATAGAAAAATACAGAAAATTCATACAAACTCTCCCCCTTTTTGTCACTAACCAAAAAGGAAGGATCTTACCATGCATTTTTCTCTCCCTTTGAGAGAATTTCTTACCTTAGAGGGGTTCAACAATGATAGTTGATAAAGAAAGAAACTCCCCCTTAGTCTGTGCTCCCCCTGAGGGTGAGACTCCCCCTTAATGTGAGGCAAGTCATATCTTGTTGATCTTGACCTTTCACATGTTGTTTGTCAAGTCTTCAGAATTATTGCCTGCATTGATCTAAGAAACTTGCAAACCAATGTAAGTAGTGATATAAATGAAAACAACATTTGTGACTACTCCCTCTTCAGATGAGAGTTGAATGAAGAGTTGGCAGTCACCCTTGCCTTGAGCATCCTTGATCCTGATGCTCCAAGGCTACCCTGTAAATAGCTTATTCAGAAATAGGTACCCAAATCTTTTTGGGTCCTTGATGGTTAGATGCATGAAAATATCCTTTCGGAATCCAAACTAGGTGCCTTGTTGTGCAGGTATTCACAGTGTGTCCTAATTTATTGCAATGAGAACAACAATGAATGTAATCTATTTTGCAGTTTAGAACACAATTTTTAGAAACATTTTTCTTTTGATAAGGCTTGTTCATTTGATAGGTCTTTTTCTGAGGCATTTTGGTTTCTTTTACAAATTTTGGCAAATGATATTTTCTGGAGTTATGACTTGTTTTCCTTTTTTTGAAGGTATGTATCCAAGCCCTTGTTATCATTTCCAGATTTTGACCCTTTTAAGCATAGGGCTAAAGATGTTTTTCCTTTAGTTAACTTTCTAACCGATTCTTTTAAATAAAGATTTTCTTCAGTTAGAGTTTTTAATTTTTCTTCTAACTCTAATTTCTCATTATTCTTGCTTTTCAAATATTCATTTAAAAGATGATTATTATCTTTACTGTCCTTCAGTTGTTTTCCAATTGTTCCATTTCTGATTTAAGATCAGAATTAGTATTTTCCAAACAAGTAAGGTTGTTCTTGATATTTTCAATTCTTTTACAACAACCTTATGTTTATCATAAGTTCATTAAGGACTTCTTCCAAGTCTTCAGATTCTGACCCTAAATTTGTGCATGAATTAAAGAATGAGTCAGAATGTACCTCATCTAGTCCTATCATGAGGGCTAGATTTACTTGCTCTTCTCTGAACTTGAGCTTGATGAGTCTGAGCTTGTGTCCTCTTCATTTTCTTAAGCAGATGCCATGGCTTTTCTTTTGAACTTCTTGTGCTGCTTCTTGGACTTTTCGGTTTGACCAGTCTTCTTGAGTTTTGGACAGTCTGGTCTCAGATGTCCAGGTTTTCTGCATTCATAGCAGACTGGTTCTTTCTCCTTTTTCTCTTTCCTTTGGATCCTTCTTGACCCATTTTCTTCTTCTTTAAAATCTTCTGAAGTTTAGACAGTACTTCATCAACATCACTGTCTTCAGATCCTGCAATTTTTGAACTAGAAGAAGAAGAAGTGGAAGGAGCAGTTACCACTTTAAGAGCATTAGTACATTTTTGCTTTCATGAGCTTTCAGATAGATGCTCCATATTAATTTCATGTGCCATGAGGGAACAAATTAGCTTATCAATAGAAAACTTGGTTAGATCATGGGCTTCTTCAATAGCTGTGACCCTAGGCGTCCATGAAATAGTTAAAGATCTAAGTATTTTTCTCACAGTTTCCTCATCAGAGAGATTTTTGCCAAGGGAGCTCAGACCTACTACTATGTTTGAAAATCTATTATACATTTGAGTAATATTTTCATTAGGAAGCATTTTAAACCGCTCATATTGTGAGACAAGAATTTCTATCCTAGTTTGTTTCACTTTATCTGTCCCCTCATAAGTTATCTGCAGTTTATCCCATATTTCCTTAGCAGATTTACATGCAGATACTCTACTGAATTCTCTTTTAGATAAGGCGCAACATAGATAATTCTTAGCTTTAAAGTTTAAAGATAATTTAATTTTATCTGCTGCAGTAGTGGCTGTAGTACCTTAGAAGGAACAATAACATAGTCACCTACCTCGATTACCTGCCATAGATCGAAGTCTGTGCCTCGAATGAACCATTCCATCCTCATCTTCCAATATTGGTAGTCTTCTTCATCAAGAATGGAGGTCTGGTGACTGATTAACCTTCAGCATATCCTTGAGCTGCCATGGATCTTCTCTAAGATCGTTGGATCTTCTTGAATGATCAAAGAGCCTCGCTCTGATACCACTTGTTGGCCCACTTTTGATACGGCAGCAAGCTAACTTAGAGGGGGGGGGGGTGAATAGGTTTTTCTGATTTCTGAAATAGAAACTAAAACACAGAAAATTAACACTTAAAGGTTTGGTTAGATTAGTGTGATAAAGAGTAGCAATGCGGAAGCAAATAACCAATCACACAAATGACACAAGAGATTTATCCTGGTTCGGCCCTTCCCGCAGGAAGTCCTACGTCCAGTCCCCAAGCAACCTCTTGGGATTTTACTAACCAAGGGTACAGTCCCCCTCAAGGACACTACAACACCCAGCACCCCAGCTGGTCTTCTTCTCTTTCCCGGGCAAGAAGGCATCCCACTTCTTTTACAGGCTCAGAAGCAAACCTCCTGGTACAAACCCCAGTGCGGTTCTGCTAGACACAAACCCCTAGCTAGGTTCTACACTGTATACAGTCCTACAGATGGACATAAATCTTTCTTAGAAAAGAAAGATTAGACTGAGAGCTATTACAAGATGAACACTAAGAACTAGCTCACAGTCAAGGACTCTCCCCTAAATTTACAATGAGTGCAGAGAGAGAATGAAGAGAGAAAAGAAAGCTTGAAGGCTTGAATGCTTGAGACGCTTTTGCTTGCTTCTTCTTGGCTCAGGCTTTTTCTCTCTTTCTTTGAGTGTATGTGGCGTTGAGGTTCCTCACTGGTTGTACACTCCTTCAAAGATATTCAGGAAAGCTCTGCTTTGTTCTTCAGCCATGCTTCTTCTTTTATATGAGCAGCTTTTGAATGGATCCGTTGAAGAGATCCGTTGGAGCTCTTCTAGTCGTTGCTGATCTTCTCTTCATTTGTCTTAATCAGACTCTAGTGGTCTTCGAGGTCTGTAAGCATAGAAGAGAGTGTTAGCGTAAAAGAGTGTTTACAAGATGACAGTGCATGCTACTGTGTTTCTGCTATCATGATAAAAATAGTAGTTCATATCTTTTTTTTGAAAAGACTCTAAAATACGCAAGCAGCTTTTTCTGTCAGAAGATATTTGACTTCTCATTTAGGCGCCAAAAACACTTCAGAGGATTTATAAGAATTCTATGTTTAAATTTGAAGTGAATCGATGTAAGAACGACTTCTCAAATCGTTATGACAAGCAAATCGATATGAGAACCAAATCGATGTGAGCCTTAATGAATCGTTATAAAAGGCAAATCGTTGCGCTCACTTATCAAATCGTTATGAGAACCAAATCGATATGAGAGCAAATCATTGTTCTCACTTATGAAATCGTATACGGTCAAATCGATGTTTCACTTAACGAATCATTACACAATCAAATCGTTGTGTAACTTATCAAATCGTTTGTTAGTGAAATCGATGTGGCACTTTGAATAGAAATCGATGTATATTGAATGAACATCGATTTAGCATTTTAGTGCGCCTTATCAAATTGTTATAGCTATCGAATCGATGTATGAATCGTTCTACTCATTTATCAAATTGATGTGAGACTTATCAATTTGTTATGAGATTGATGCGACACAGATGAAACATGTTATTCAATTTAATTACTCATAAATTTTGTTATCATCATAAGTTTTGTTATTATAGGAATATACTTGGTATTATCATAAGTTTTGTTATAACCAAAATACATGGACAAGCAAGGAGTGGTTCAACAATCTCCCCCTTTTTGGTGATGACAAAATTTATGAGAAATTTTTGACAAAAAATACTTAAAGCATAGAAAAATACAAAAAATTTATACAAACTCTCCCCCTTTTTGTCACTAACCAAAAAGGAAGGATCTTACCATGCATTTTTCTCTCCCTTTGAGAGAATTTCTTACCATAGAGGGGTTCAACAATGATAGTTGATAAAGAATAACTCCCCCTTAGTCTGTGCTCCCCCTGAGGGTGAGACTCCCCCTTAATGTGAGGCAAGTCATATCTTGTTGATCTTGACCTTTCACATGTTGTTTGTCAAGTCTTCAGAATTATTGCCTGCATTGATCTAAGAAACTTGCAAACCAATGTAAGTAGTGATATAAATGAAAACAACATTTGTGACTACTCCCTCTTCAGATGAGAGTTGGATGAAGAGTTGGCAGTCACCCTTGCCTTGAGCATCCTTGATCCTGATGCTCCAAGGCTACCTTGCAAATAGCTTATTCAGAAATAGGTATCCAAATCTTTTTGGGTCCTTGATGGTTAGATGCATGAAAATATCCTTTCGGAATCCAAACTAGGTGCCTTGTTGTGCAGGTATTCACAGTGTGTCCTAATTTATTGCAATGAGAACAACAATGAATGTAATCTATTTTACAGTTTAGAACACAATTTTTAGAAACCTTTTTCTTTTTATAAGGCTTGTTCATTTCAGAGGCCTTTTTCTGAGGCATTTTAGTTTCTTTTACAAATTTTGGCAAATGATATTTTCCTGGAGTTATGACTTATTTTCCTTTTTCTGAAGGTATGTATCCAAGCCCTTGTTTATTATTTCTAGATTTTGACCTTTTAAGCATAGGGCTAAAGATGTTTTTCCTTTAGTTAACTTTCCAACAGATTTTTTTAAATAAAGATTTTCTTCAGTTAGAGTTTTTAATTTTTCTTCTAACTCTAATTTCTCATTATTCTTGCTTTTCAAATCTTCATTTAAAAGTTGATTATTATCTTTACTGTCCTTCAATTATTTTTCCAATTGTTCCATTTCTAATTTAAGATCAGAATTAGTATTTTCCAAACAAGTAAGGTTGTTCTTGATATTTTTCAATTCTTTTACAACAACCTTGTGTTTATCATAAAGTTCATTAAGGACTTCTTCCAAGTCTTCAGATTCTGACCCTGAATTTATGCATGAATTAAAGAATGAGTCAGAATGTACCTCATCTAGTCCTATCACGAGGGCTAGATTTACTTGCTCTTTCTCTGAACTTGAGCTTGATGAGTCTGAGCTTGTGTCCTCTTCATTTTCCCAAGCAGCCGCCATGGCTTTTCTTTTGAACTTCTTGTACTGCTTCTTGGACTTTTCGGTTTGACCAGTCTTCTTGAGTTTTGGACAGTATGGTCTCAGATGTCCAGGTTTTCTGCATTCATAGCAGACTGGTTCTTTCTCCATTTCTCTTTCCTTTGGATCCTTCTTGACCCATTTTTCTTCTTCTTTAAAATCTTCTGAAGTTTGGACAGTACTTCATCAACATCACTGTCTTCAGATCCTGCAATTTTTGAACTAGAAGAAGAAGAAGTGGAAGGAGCAGTTACCACTTTAAGAGCATTAGTACATTTTTGCTTTGATGAGCTTTCAGATAGATGCTCCATATTAATTTCATGTGCTATGAGGGAACCAATTAGCTTATCAATAGAAAACTTGGTTAGATCATGGGCTTCTTCAATAGCTGTGACCTTAGGGGTCCATGAAATAGTTAAAGACCTAAGTATTTTTCTCTCAGTTTCCTCATCAGAGAGATTTTTGCCAAGGGAGCTCAGACCTACTACTATGCTTGAAAATCTATTATACATTTGAGTAATATTTTCATTAGGAAGCATTTTAAACCGCTCATATTGTGAGACAAGAATATCTATCCTAGTTTGTTTCACTTTATCTATCCCCTCATAAGTTATCTGCAGTTTATCCCATATTTCTTTAACAGATTTGCATGCAGATACTCTACTGAATTCTCTTTTAGATAAGGTGCAACATAGATAATTCTTAGCTTTAAAGTTTAAAGATAATTTAATTTTATCTGCTGCAGTAATGGCTGTAGTACCTTCAGCAGGAACAATAACATAGTCACCTACCTTGATTACCTACCATAGATCGAAGTCTGTGCCTTAAATGAAGCATTCCATCCTCATCTTCCAATATTGGTAGTCTTCTCCATCAAAGAATGGAGGTCTGGTGACTGATTGACCTTCAGCATATCCTTGAGCTGCCATGGATCTTCTCTAAGATCGTTGGATCTTCTTGAATGATCAGAGAACCTCGCTCTGATACCACTTGTTGGCCCACTTTTGATACGACAGCAAGCTAACTTAGAGGGAGGGGGGGGGGTGAATAGGTTTTTCTGATTTCTGCAAATAGAAACTAAATCACAGAAAATTAACACTTAAAGGTTTGGTTAGATTAGTGTGATAAAGAGTAGCAATGTGGAAGCAAATAAACAATCACACAAATGACACAAGAGATTTATCCTGGTTCGGCCCTTCCCACAGAAGTCCTACGTCCAGTCCCCAAGCAACCTCTTGGGATTTTACTAATTAAGGGTACAGTCTCCCTCAAGGACACTACAACACCCAGCACCCCAGCTGGTCTTCTTCTCTTTCCCGGGCAAGAAGGCAGCCCACTTCTTTTACAGGCTCAGAAGCAAACCTCCTGGTACAAACCCCAGTGCGGTTCTGCTAGACACAAACCCCTAGCTAGGTTCTACACTGTATACAGTCCTACAGCTGGATAGAAATCTTTCTTAGAAAAGAAAGATCAGACTGAGAGCTATTACAAGATGAACACTAAGAACTAGCTCACAGTCAAGGACTCTCCCCCAAATTTACAATGAGCGCAGAGAGAGATTGACGAGAGAAAAGAAAGCTTGAAGGCTTGAATGCTTGAGACGCTTTTGCTTGCTTCTTCTTGGCTCAGGCTCTTTCTCTCTTTCTTTGAGTGTATGTGGCGTTGAGGTTCCTCACTGGTTGTACACTCCTTCAAAGATATTCAAGAAAGCTCTGCTTTGTTCTTCAGCCATGCTTCTTCTTTTATATGAGCAGCTTTTGAATGGATCCGTTGAAGAGATCCGTTGGAGCTCTTCTAGTCGTTGCTGATCTTCTCTTCATTTGTCTTAATCAGACTCTGGTGGTCTTCGAGGTCTGTAAGCATAGAAGAGAGTGTTAGCATAAAAGAGTGTTTACAAGGTAACAGTGCATGCTACTGTGTTTCTGCTATCATGATAAAAATCGTAGTTCATATCTTTTTTTGACAAGACTTTGAAATACGCAAGCAGCTTTTTCTGTCAGAAGATATTTGACTTCTCATTTAGGCGCCAAAAATACTTCAGAGGATTTATAAGAATTCTATGTTTAAATTTGAAGTGAATCGATGTAAGAATGACTTCTCAAATCATTATGACAAGCAAATCGATGTGAGAACCAAATTGATGTGAGCCTTAATGAATCGTTATAAAAGGCAAATCAATGTGAGGGCAAATCGTTGCGCTCACTTATCAAATCGTTATGAGAAGCAAATCAATATGAGAGCAAATTGTTGTTCTCACTTATGAAATCGTTATACGGTCAAATCGATGTTTCACTTAACGAATCGTTACACAATCAAATCGTTGTGTAACTTATCAAATCATTTGTTAGTGAAATCGATGTGGCACTTTGAATAGAAATCGATGTATATTGAATGAACATCGATTTAGCATTTTAGTGCGCCTTATCAAATCGTTATAGCTATCGAATCGATGTATGAATCGTTCTACTCATTTATCAAATTGATGTGAGACTTATCGATTTGTTATGAGATTGATGCAACACAGATGAAACATGTTATTCAATTAATTACTCATAAATTTTGTTATCATCATAAGTTTTGTTATTATAGGAATATACTTGGTATTATCATAAGTTTTGTTATCACCAAAATACAAGGACAAGCAAGGAGTGGTTCAACAATGGAGATAATGGTAAAGGATCAGTAATTGGCTGTGGATCAGTTGGAAGCAAAGAAAAGACACTGATAGAAGAAGTTTTATGCGTTGAAGGTCTCAAACATAATCTGATTAGCATAAGTCAGTTATGCGATAAGGGTCATCAAGTAAAGTTCCAAGAATCCAAGTGTCTGATCATCAAGGAAGGAATAACAGTTTTCGAAGCCTACAGAGAAAGAAATCTCTATGTTTTACATTTGGAAGATCTGAAAGGTCAAGATGTATGTTTGGCAGCTAGCAAAGAGTAAAATGCAGAACTATGGCACAGAAGACTAGGACATGCTAGTTTTGATGGAATTAGAAAGCTCATCAAGCATGACCTAGTGGAAGACTTACCTAAGATCAATTCAAGATTGGATAAGATCTATAGACCATGTGCAAAGGGAAAACATGCCAAAGCTTCTTTCAAATCTAAGACAATTGTCACCACTTCCAAGCCTTTAGAACTGCTCCATATGGACTTATTTGGACCTATGAGAACTACTAGATTAGGTGGAAAGAGTTTTGGATTTGTTATTGTTGATGATTTCTCAAGATACACATGGGTCTCATTTCTTGAACACAAAGATGACACGTTTGAAGCATTTGTCAAGTTCAGCAAGCTGGTGCAGAAAGATAAGAAGTTCAGTATTATAAGTCTTTGATCTGATTATGGAGGAGATTTTCAGAATGACAGGTTTGCAGAATTTTGTGATGATCTAGGAATCGAGCACAATTTCTCAATACCAAGAACACCACAACAAAATGGAGTGGCTGTGAGGAAAAATAGAACATTATTGGATATGGCAAGAGCCATGCTATCTGAATACAACTTGCCAAGATATTTTTGGGCAGAGACAGTGAATACAACTTGCTATATAATCAATAGAGCTATGATAAGGCCAATATTAAAGAAGACAACATATGAGATATACAAGCAGAAGAAGCCCAAGATCAGTCATCTCAGGATATTTGGATGTCCTTGCTTCATTCACAACAATGGTAAGACAAATGTTGGTAAGTTGGATCCAAAATCTGATGAAGGTATTTTTATGGGTTACACCTCCAAACCCAAAGGATATAGAGTTTTCAATAAAAGAAGTCCATTAATTAAGCAAACTGTACATGTCATATTTGATAAATCTAACCCTTCCTTGAGAAAGAAAATTGTTAGTAATGATGAAGGTGCGAAGGACCTATCTGAGAAAATGAAGGAAGTGTCTATCAGGATAATGAAGATCCACCCTTGGAAGAACTACAACAAAAAGATCTAATTCATGAAGATCTTCCTAGGGAATGGAGATATAAGAAGGATCATCCAGAAGAAAATATCATGGGAGATCCAAATGTTGGGGTAAGAACCATAGGTAACATTATTTCATGTGATTATTTAGCATTTGTTTCTCAAATTGAGCCTTAGACAGTCAATGAAGCACTGACTGATGAATCTTGGATTCTAGCCATGCAAGATGAATTAAATCAGTTCAAAAGAAACCAAGTCTGATCCCTTGTTCCTAGACCATCAGATCATCCTGTGATTGGCACCAAATGGGTGTTCAGAAACAAGTTGGATGAAACTGATGTTATTACTAGAAATAAGGCTAGATTGGTTGCTCAAGGCTATTCCTAAGAGGAAGACATAGATTTTGATGAAACCTATGTACCAGTTGCTAGACTTGAGGCTATTCAGATTTTACTTGTTTATGCATCGGCATTAGATTTAAAACTTTTTCAAATGGATATTAAATCAACATTTTTGAATGGTTTTATAAAGGAGGAAGTCTATGTAGAACAACCTCCTAGTTTCGATGACATAGAATATCCTAATTATGTTTTTAAACTGCATAGAGCATTATATGGTCTGAAACAAGTACCTAGAGCTTGGTATGAAAGACTTAGTGCATTTCTATTAAACCATGATTTTATTAGAAGCAAAGTAGACAACACTCTATTTATTAAATCTTGTGCTAAATATATATTAATTGTACAAATTTATGTTGATGACATTATCTTCGGATCTATTGATGAATCTCTATGTAAGTACTTTGAAAAGTTAATGCAGGGAGAATTTGAGGTGAGCATGATGGGGGAGCTCAACTACTTTCTTGGACTACAAATCAAGCAAGGAAAAGAAGGAACTCACATTAGCCAAATCGAATACAACAAGGAGTTATTAAAGAATTTTGGATTTGAAAATGCAAGGCCTTTGTCTACTCCTATGAGCACATCAACAAGGTTAGATAGTGATCCAGAAGGTAAGAAGATGGACCAAAAGCTTTATAGAGATATGATTGGTTCACTACTTTACTTGCCTGCTAGCAGACCTGATATTTTATTTAGTGTATGCATGTGTGCTAGGTATCAATCTGATCCCAAGGAATCTCACCTGATTTCAGTAAAAAGGTTTTTTAGATATTTAGCTCATACTTATAACTTAGGTCTTTGGAATCCTAAGACTTGTAAAATAAATTTAATTGGCTACTCAGATACTGACTATACTGGATACAAAATGGATAGAAAAAGCACCAGTGGTTGTTGTCAATTTTTTGCAGGATGTCTAATTTCATGGTCTTCAAAGAAATAAAACACAATAGCCTTATCAACTACTGAAGCTGAATAAGTGGCTGTTGGGAGCTATTGTACACAACTTCTTTGGATTAAACAACAACTTAAAGATTATGGATGACACATCAAGACTATTCCACTACAATGTGACAACACAAGTGCTATCAATCTTACCAAAAATCATGTGCAACACTCGAGGACCAAACACATTGAGGTTAGGTATCATTTCATTAGAGATCATGTGACAAATGGTAATATTAGTATTTCTTTTATAGATATTGTAAATTAGTTACCATACATCTTTACAAAGGCCTTACCTTAAGAGAGATTTACCTCTTTGAGACGGAAATTAGGCATGTGCAATTTGTAAAATATTTATCTGTAAATAACTGAAACGCATCAATCCATTTCAGAGTAAAACATTTCCCCTCTCCATTGCAAAATCGATCTCTTTCTCTCCTATATTTTATTCATTTTTGGCTCCATCAGTTTTCTACTCGTATAAGTGATACAAACCTTTGTTGTTTTGTGCAATTAATGCTCCACTATCTTCAAACACTTTTTCTACTTTATCTCCTCTATATATATATAGATGACAACTCATTCCCTATCGACTCTCTCTCTCCTCGTGCCCTTTCGACTCCGAGCTCTGCGAAACCCTCCTTCGATTCCACATAGCCTTCCTCCTCCTTTGAGAAATATTTGATTCTTCTTACTCAAATTTCTTGAGGGGTTTTACTCCTCTTCCTCCTGCGAGCACAACAAATCCTTCCTTTTTGATTTCCATGGCCGCGTCAGGGAGTTCTAGCAGACTTGGTGGCTACAGCACAGAGTTTCTCACGACAGAACAACTTCAGAGATTTCAGGTCGTCAAGATCAAGTTATGTGGCAACAAGGCTATTGATTTGGCAGATTTAGAAAAGCATGGAATGGTCAGCGTGGCTAAAGATCTTGAGAGGATGAAGTGGACAGGGTTGTGCACAGTTTCAGAACCTAGCTACCCTCTTTTAGTGAAGGCGTTCTACACTTGCCTTCAATCTGAAGATGGAGGAACACTTGTATCTTTTGTAATAGGTAAGCACATTCGAATTACCTTTGACCTTTTAGAAGATTTATTTGATTGCTCCAAGGAAGGTCACAGTTTGGTCACCTAGTAGATATTCATGTCAAAGGGCTTGGTATCATCAGAACAGAGTATAAGCTCAAGGATGGAAAAATTGACATCAATCAATTCACTGCTTTCAATAGACTGCTGCATTTTAATATTTTTTAGATTTTAGTACCCTACAGTGCCATTTTCTCTCAATGTACAAAAGGGGGTGCAGATATTATGTTTTGGGCTGTGCAAAATTAGAAGGTGAATATGGCTCACATTATATTTGAAAGAATGAAGTTCGCAACAGAACTCATCTGGGATTTGAAGAACAAGCTGGCGGTCCCTCTTCCCTATGCTCATCTGCTCACTAGAATTTTTCAACATTTTGAAGTAGACCTAGAAGGGGAGTTGCTGGAAAGAATGGGGTAGCCTATCTGAACTAGAAATCTAAAGAAAAGTGGATTCACCTTGTCTGCCAATGTTTGGTCCAAGGACTCCATGGCTAAAGGAGGAGCCATTATGACAGATACTCACAGTGTAGAAGCCCCATCAACCCAAGAAGCTGAAACTGAGGATGGGGGTGCTGAAATAGTTGCACCTGTATTTTCTGACAGAAGAATTGAGGATATACCTCCCGAGTACATTGAACCTATTGAGTCCTTAGGGCAACCAAATTTAAGTACTTTGAATGCACCTGAAATGGAAACTCCTGTTGTACAAGAGACATTTGCTGATACACATGAGGAGGAAGCTCCTGTTGAGGGGGAGCATGAAGCAGCCCCTTCAGACAATTTGCCATTAGAAAACTCAGAGACAGTTCCTGTTGAGGAAGCTCCTGTTGAGGGGAAGCATGAAGAATCTATCCCAAATAGTATGCCCTTGGAACATTCAGAGGAAATTCTTGTTGAAGAAGCTCCAGTTCAGGGGGAGCCTGTAGCTGCTACAAATGAAGAACCATTTGTGGAAGGCATAGTAGAGGATGCATCTGATGATGATGCCCTTGTCTATCAAATACAGAAACTGCAGCTATGAATGAAGGACTAGCTGCTGATGATGTTGTTAGAACGAAGGTTATACATGACAAGATTCCTAGGCTTACTAGAAGAAGTCACAACAAGCCTAAGAAGATGAAAATTTGTGTATCTAGAGCATGTTATAGAAAGGCTGAATGCTCAGGGAGAATTACTTTGTTTACTACAGGCAGACCTTGCACTTGTAGTAAATTGCCAGCATGCTCAAGGCAAAGTTTTGTGTGAAGTGAAGGATGAGCTTCAAAGTGATGAAGGATGATTTGAGCAGTTTGAGAACCATGGTGACTGACCTCACTCAATTTGTGAGAGCTCACCTAATCTCATCTGCTTTTGTCACCCAACATGATGCTCAAGGACCAACTTGTTGAGCAACTATCTTAAGAATACTATTGTGCAACCATATATTCTAGATGTTTAAACATTGTGTTTTTGCTATGACAAAATAATTGTGTGTCAACACACAAGACCTAAGTGTCAACTATGACACCCTTGATAAGAAAAATTCTTATAAGTCCACAAGCGTACTGTATACCATACTGACTTCGACTCTTGAAAAGTCAAAGTGTTGTACCGATTGCTGAACAAACGGGTCGCACTCTGACTTCATGAAAGTCGAAGTGATCCATCAAGTGTTAACTGGGATCACTCTGACTAATAGGAAGTCGAAGTTTAATTGAACTCTGACTCTTTAAAAGTTGAAGTCCAGACCTATTGTTTATCAATTGGGTTCACTCCGACTTCTGAAAAGTCAAAGTCTTGTATCGATTGCTTTGCACTTTGACTCCATGAAAGTCGAAGTATCCTCACTCCGACTTCTTAAAAGTCGAAGTATTATCGATTACTGAACTTGTTCTACTCCGACTCTCCTAAAGTCGAAGTCTGACATATATCAATATCTCACTGCGGCTTCTATACAGTTGAAGTATTATTAAATCTCACTCCGACTCCTTGAAAGTCAAAGTATCATATATCAACTTCTGTGTACTTGTACTTAAATAATTTTTATGTATATGTCATTTCTCACATAATCTAATAAATCATAATCTTGATTATTTCAATGATTTTCATTAGTCCTTTGGGATCTCTTATGAACAAAAATGTCTTATATGATCCTTATGATTATTTCTCTACTATCTTAATTCAAATATCCTTTTAGCGGGAAAATGTTGTATTTAAATTTTACTCTCATCTGAATTGCTCTTTTTGAAAATTGAAAGATTTGTATACATATTCTTTCTCTCACTGTCAGAAAGATAGTTCTATCTTTGTTCGACAGATGGACAAGAGTTTAATGCGATGGTAAGCATAAGCAGCATGGGTTATCTGTCAGAGCTCACCTACCACATCCTCTTTCTGTCAGAACTCCATGACTTTCAGGAAAAGTCCTTGTATTCCCCATACAACTATCTGTCTATCCTTAAATGCTCTGAACAACTATCTATCTGAACTCTTTTCTACTTTATATATTTTTATCTCACCTACCTCCGAAAGAATGGAGGTATCTGTGTCTTTCTTGTCCTCCCAAATACGCACCCACCCACTGAAGCATGCTAAGCCTTCAGTCATGGCATGGAGTTTGCAGAACATTAATGAAGCTGTCTATAGAACCTTGAAGCTATCTGCATAGCCTGAAGCCGTTGAGACCTCAAGAGCTGAAGATCTGATGGACAACTCAGAGACCTCATAGTCTCATCTCTCAGATTCAAACGGCTACTTTCCAACGTTCAATTTCAAACGGGAAGCTCAGTCTCTGATGTTTATATATGGGAGCTGAAGTTTGAACAACATAACAATAGTTAGAAGGAGATACATACACTAGAAGATACAACCACATACACAACCTCACCTTCCACAGAAAAGAAAAGAGAAAACCTCAAGATCTGGAGAAAACCTGCTATTCTCAAGCTTCGACTTTCAAGTTCTCCTGATTGTTTAGAAGTCTTTTCTTTGAGTGGCCTTCTGAAAATTTAGATATCTTCAGTCCACTCTCTTAGAGTTAGAAAGAGTTAGAGCTTCAATTCTTATTTGTATCTCTTTTTGATTTCTTATGTGTTTGATTTCTTTTGAGCAGACACACCTGCGTCATTTCTGTGTAAGAAAACCCGCGGGGGGTTTGTTCCCTGCAGTGCCCCTCTTGTGAAGGGAAGACTTACTGGTGTAGGTGGTCTTTGTACCCCTTGGTAAAGGGAAGACTTGCTTGGGAGCAAGTGGGTTGTAATACCTCTCAGGTTGAGAGAAGGCCAAGTGTTCTTGGCAGTTAGTGAAATCCCAAGTGGTTCTTGGGGATTGGACGTAGGACTTCCATGTAGGAAGGGCCGAACCAGGGTAAAATTTATGTGCACTTTGTGTGATTGTTTCAGCCAAGCATTTCACTTGTTTTACACACTTCACATTAGTACTAACATTACCATTTAGTGCTATTTAGTTTCAGATAAAATTTTAAAGTGCTATTTGTAAGGGATAGCAGATCATACCCTCTCTCTGTCAGAATGGTTTGTGCATCAGCACACCTCTACTTGGGGACCCAAAATTTAGAAAGAAGTCAAGTTGCTAAGATAGTTCCAGATGTACAATGATTACTGTCATATTCATGGTCTCCCTGAAGTTCAACTGGCTCAGTTCAAGATTGTTTTGGATGAACTTTGGTCCAAGCACAAGGACAATACACCTCTTCAAGTAAATTTTGCCACTCTCACGTTGCCAGAGTTCAAGTTGTTGCCTCAATTGCATTTTCTTCTCATGGACTCTGATGTTGGTCCCATCATCTTTGAACGATATGCCAGAGTGAAAGCTAGAATTCAAGTTCAAAAAGGTGTTTCCTTATCATTTAATCGCTTTCTCTTCCAAGAGTATCACAGAGGTTTCATCAACTCTTCAGTTTTAGCCCCTCTGTTGGCAGAATCAGAGAGATTTTTTCCATCTGACTAGTGTAAGAAATATCCCCAGGCAGCTCTCCAGCTAGAACAGTTCAATGTAGCTCAACTACGATCAAATCAGCCCACTTTATCACCTGAGCAGTTCATGGATCTCAATTCTATCAATCTAGTGAAAGATCCTTTTGCAATATGGGTTGAACGATATAAAGTCTATCTTACTCTGAGGCAAGAACTGCTAGCTAACAACATTGAGTATCCAATCTCCATCGACCAGTTTTTGCAGCATGCTAGTTTTGGCACTCACAATCTCTACATAATGTCTCTCAGTGATACTGAGTACTGTCAGCTTCTTCAGGATCAGAGGCAGCTTCACCTTCAGAAATTCAGAGCAGATATGGGGCCCTCATATTCCATCAGCTGGGAATTGTTCAAAAACTATTTTGAAGAGCAGGAAGTCAAATCTTGGCCTATTATCACTCGCATTGCTTCCTTCTTGTCCCCTACTTTCTACCTCTAACATTCTCAATGTTTAATACAATCTCATACACTTGGCCTCCATTTCTCTTTGTCTCTCTTTTACTTTCATTTCTTTTTTATTAATGACAAAAAGGGGGAGAACATACTCCGAAATACATATTTATTTCAAAAATTTCACTTCTATGCTTATATTGTTTTGTCATCACCAAAAAGGGGGAGATTGATGAACAATTTATCCCCACTTATGTATTTTGGTGATAACAAAACCTTGAACAATATTGGTGTGACGGTCCTCGCCGTTCAGGCCCGTTAACCCAATAACGTGCCCGACACGATTCCGTCTCTCGCGAACGAGCCATAGCCTCGCAAGGGATATCATATACACATGTCTGTGAAAATATAAAAGAACACGCTGAACACATATAAGTTTCCATTTCTCACACATATCCACATGAAATGTACATATTCAGTTCCATACCAAAGTCATAGTACAAAATACAATAGCCTGGGACAAACCCCAAGGCACAACAAGTAGACATATTACTCTGCTGGTGTCGAAGGCCCGACTGCACTAGGGTACTGACCGAAACTAGAAGAGGGACGGGAGCCCTCCTGCTCTCCTTCACCTGGAAGAAGAAGGGGTGAGCCTCACAAGTCATTGGGTCAGTAGGGCAACTCCCCAAAAGCCGAAAGAGCAATGTACAACAAGAGAAGTAAGCAAAGCTGTAAACAATTAAATATATCACCGCCTATGCATGATACTACAGTTGTAAATAAATAAACAACAAACCACGTACACGTGTACAAGCTAAAGAAGGGCACGCCACACACGAGTCATGAGAACTGGTTTGCAACACCAGCCACAAACCCGGACAAACAACACAAGTCTACCTCTCAGCCTCGCAGCCATGGATGGAAGGTCCAGTTGCCGCTCCACCTCAACAAGGTCAAGAACTGTGGAGACAAACCAACACCACTCCTGCAGAACACACAGCTGTAGGCCCAAGCCTGGCACCTTTAGGGACTTCGGCTCGAGCTCCCTAAAGTGAGGCACTGGAAATAGGACTAGCTGGGGACCAGTACATCTACTGGTGTCCGTCCCCTAACTACGAGAGCGCTACAAGCGACCGCACACCCACAAACATGAGTCGCTGCCCCATTGTCGACTTTCCCTCAGCCAGACATACAACTCAAACTCAGGAGTGAGGGTGTCCATGAGGATGACACAAACCTTGACGGTACTCGCTGTACCGTGACAAACCCTAAGCACCCAGTGCTAGGGTAATCGACTGAAGAGGTAACCAAGGAAGGCGTGAACAACCCAACTAGCTAGGCACACAAAACCAAGAAAACCTCATCTTTTCCAATCATGATATACGTCAACACACTCTATACCAACCTTACAATGCTTAAGCAACACTATTCGAGCAATGCACCGTAGAAATCCGACAGACTGGCCATAGAACCCCAGTGCTCGGGTGGCCACAATATAAACCGCGACCAACACAGTGGTCACCAATTGGCTTGAATCACGACGGATCATCCCATCGCCTTAAAGTCTGAATCGCGATAGGCCATGTCGTCGCGTTCTCAAAATGCGACGACTGGTTCCATCGCCTTTTAGACAATAGAAACCAAACCTACACTTTCATTCCGGAAATCACCCCCAAAGGCTGTACATGTTGGGAAAGCAGGAAATAAATGCTCATATAAAACCCTAAGCATGATTTCTAACATGTGCAAGTGATTTCCCAAACCAAATCCATAAACCATAATCACTCACAGTCCACACAAGAGAAAACGATGAAGAGTTCCCCTACCAACGGGTGAAATGCAAAACCAACGCCGTCCGGAGGTTCCCCGCGCTCCGAAACTCCTCCTCGCACTGGAACCACGCCGAATGGACAGCCAAAAGCCCAAAATCACCTCCAAAACTCGCAACAAAACCTCCTTCAGCTGAACAGTGCAACTGCACTGTTCGGCCAAAGGTAGAAGCCCAAAAATGTACTGAGTTTAAATCGCGACTTATCGGGCCGTCGCGTTTAGAAACGCGATGTACCCCTCCGTTGCAATTAAACCCAGACGACCCTGCATGCGCCACGCGGCGCGCATGCAGCGGCGCTCATATAGAAGCGGTTCCAAATCATGATGGTGAAGGTGGTCGCGTTCATATAAGAATCGCAACGGCTGTGTTGGTTGCGTTCTTAATGAACCCGGTAGAGGTCTGTTTGGGATGGATTTTCCAACCCTCCAGCCTCCCAATCTGCCACACCAACCTGTAAACACACATTCACACACACACACACACACTCATACAATGGACCACACACTGGCCCCTAAACCTGGTAAACTACGATCCGAACGTACAGGATATTAATACTATCAACTAAAAGGAATTTCGTCCTCAAAATTAAAGGAATAAACACAATCAACAGTTCAACACAAATAGAACTATCACCTAAAGGAATTTAACGCTTACTCAAACAAGTATGGATACGTCTTGTACATCTCATCGGCAACTCCCAAGTGTCTTCTCCACCCTGCCTATTTTCCCATCTAATCTTTACCAGTTCAATGTCTTTATTCCTTAGCTTTTGTGTTCAGCGGCCTGTAATCATCACTGGATACTCTGGCATGGATATATTCGACATCAAATCATCCCGTGTGTAGCTAACAATCTAAGAAGGATCTCGAATATATATCCTTAGCATTGAAACATGGAACACATCGTGGGCATCAGTGAAATCTGCTGGAAGCTCCATCCTGTATGCTGTCTTACCAATTCTTTCCAGAATTTGAAATGGACCCACAAACTTGGGACTCAACTTGCCCTTCCTGCTGAACCTCAAAACACCTTTGGTTGGAGAGACACTAAAAAACACATAGTCGTTGACTTCAAACTGCAGTGGCCTGTGCCGCGTATCCACATAACTCTTTTGTCTACTTTGAGCGGTTTGAAACTTCTCCTTAATAAACTTAACCATCTCTACACACTGCTGCACCAATTCCAGTCCCATTACTTGCCTTTCACCCACTTCATGCCAATTCAACGGTGTTCTGCAAGGTCTTCTATAAAGTGCTTCATATGGTGCCATGCTGATGTTTGTGTGGTAGCTATTGTTATAGGCAAATTCAACCATACCCAAATGTTGCTCCCATCCGCCTCCCCAAACTAAACAATAAGCTCATACCATATCTTTAATAGTCTGAATTGTTCTCTCCATCTGTCCAGTTTTGGGGATGGTATGCTGAACTATACCTCAACTATGTACCAACAACCCTCTGCAAGCTCCTCCAAAAATCGGAAGTAAACCTGGGATCCCTGTCTGAAACAATAGTGACTGGAATTCCATGCAATGTCACAATTCTATCCACATACAACCTCTCCAATCTATCCACTACCCATGACATGCTTACTGCTAGCAACCTGCATACTTTTGTCAACCTATCAACAAAGACCCAAATACCATTGTGACCTGAAGCCGTCCTGGGTAAACCTGCAACAAAATCCATTGCTATGTCATCCCATTTCCACTGCAGTATTGGTAATGGCTGCAATAAACCACCTGGCCTTTGGTGCTCTACTTTAACTTACTAACATACTAAACATCTTGCTATGAATTCCACTATCTCCTTCTTCATGTTCGGCCACCAGAAATATTTCTTCAAGTCTTGATACATCTTTGTGCTTCCTGGGTGTATGGTGTACCTGGACCGATGTGCTTCTTCTAACACTTTCTGCTTCACACTAGCTTCACTTGGAACATATAACCTGTGCCTGAACCGGACCACACAATCATCATCTATGGTGACATTTTCCATCTTTACAATATCTTCCAAGTTCTCATCTACCTTTTGTGCTTCTACTATCTGCCAATATAAAGATGGCTCCACTGTGCTGCTGGATAACACTGTTCTTCGTTGACTACTTGGAACAACCAAGGAATTTTATGCCACATCTTCATACAGCTTCCATTCTCTCATCATCATATGGCTCATAACTGCTTTCCTACTCAAAGCATCTGCAACCACATTTGCCTTGCCTGGATGATACGCTAAGCTGAAATCATAGTCTTTTAAATACTCCATCCATCTGCGCTACCTCAAATTCAAATCCTCTTATGAAAAGATGTATTTCAAACTCTTGTGGTCCGTGAAGATCTCAAATCTTTCACCATACAAGTAATGCTGCCATATCTTCAATGCAAACACAACCGCTGCCAACTCTAAGTCAAGTGTGGGATAATTCTCCTCATGCCACTTCAATTGCCTAGATGCATAGGCCACCACTTTTCCATGCTGCATAAGCACTGCCCCAAGTCCTCTTCTGGATGCATCAGTGTACAATACAAAACCACCATGTCCTGACAGGATTCCCAATATTGGTGTTGAAGTGAGCTGCTTCTTCAATTCCATAAAATTGCGCCTACAATCGGATGACCATACAAATGGTACTCCTTTCCTGGTAAGCCTGGTCATTGGTGATGCAATCTTTGAGAAGTCTAGGATAAACCACCTGTAGTAACCTGCCAACCCAAGGAAACTTCTAATTTCTGGCAATGTCTTTGGTTCTTCCCATTTCATAACAGCTTCCACCTTTGCTGGATCAACTGCAACACCTTTACCTGAAATGACATGCCCCAAAAATTGTCTCTCTCTCAGCCAAAATTCACACTTACTGAATTTCACATATAACTGGTGCTCTCTCAATGTCTGCAATGTAATCCTCAAGTGAGCTGCATGTTCTTCTTCTGAGGCTAAATACACTAAGATATCATCAATGAACACCACAATAACAGATCTAGATATGGATGGAAGATCTTGTTCATCAAAGTCATAAATGTTGTAGGTGCATTGGTTAGCCCAAATGGCATAACCACAAACTCATAATGCCCATACCTTGTTCTAAATGCTGTTTTATCAATATCTTCTTCCCGAATCCTCATCTGATGATACCCCGATCTCAAATCTATCTTGGAAAACACCATTGCTGATTGCAATTGATCAAATAAATCATCAATTCGTGGAAGTGGATACCTGTTCTTTATTGTAACCTGATTCAACTAGCGGTAATCAATACACATTCTCAAACTACCATCTTTCTTTCTAACAAACAAAATCGGTGCACCCCATGGTGAATGACTGGGCCGGATGAAACCTTTCTCTAGAAATTCTTACAACTGTTTCTTCAACTCCTTCAACTTTGCAGGTGCCATCCTATATGGTGCTTTGGAAATGGGCATACTACCCGGCTGCAACTCTACTGTGAAGTCCACCTCTCTATGTGGTGCCAACCTGGTAACTGATCCGAAAATACATCCACAAACTCTTTTACCATTGGTACCATATCTACTGTCTTACTTGCCTCAACCAAGCTAACAGATACCAAATAGGCTACACACCCTGTATTAATCAACTTTCTACCCTTAAGATCAGAAATGATAAATTTAGTGGTATAGAATGGCATACCTTGGAACTCAAACATATCCCCTCCTAGATGGCTGAACCTTACTCTCTTCTTTCTACAATCAACCACTGCCCCATATGCTTCCAACCAATCCATACCCAAAATCACATCATATTCCTTTAATTGTAGTGCATACAATCTGGCTGGCAACTGATTACCTTGTATCATGATGGGAACCTCATCCAAATAACATGTAGTAAGCATGAAGTCACCGGAAGGAACCTCTACCACAAGCTCACACTTCCTCTCCTCAAAGGGATGTACCATACTATCAATGAAGTCCTCAGAAATGAAGGAATGTGATGCACCTAGATCAATTAATGTTCTAGCAGAAAATTCAAGAAGTGGTATAATACCTTCAATCAGATTTGACGCCTTCGCTTGAGCCCTTGTGATTGCCATCACTCGTCCTCGTCCTCCTCCTCTCTGATAAGGTGTGCCTCTACCTCGCTCAGCTGAAGGCTGCTGTTGTTGCTGCTGTTGTGGTGCCCCTCTACCATAGCTAGCTCTTCTTGGATATGGACAATTCCTTGCCAAATGTCCTGGCTGATCACAATTGTAACATCTGAATTCTGTGGGCTGCCTTGCTGTGCTTTGCTGAGATTCCTCCACCTCTGGCTTATAGCCTCGGCCCTACTGAAATTCTTGCTGTTTGCCACCTCCTTGGCCTCTAAATATCTTCTTTAACTTGTTCTCCCACTTGCTAAAACCTGATATAGACGCTCCTCCCAAAGGTGCCTTGCCTTTGCTAACACCCGAGGACTACTATGGAAGTCGGAAGCTACCACTACCTGATCCCAATCCGCTGGACTACCTGGCTTGCATAGTTCTTTCAAGTATTGCTGCTCGTTGAGCTGCCTCCTCCACCATACTACACATAAGTGAAATCACTACATCTTGCAACTCTGGCCTCAACTCTCGGATAAAGTACTCAACCATCATAGCACTATTAATTACCACATAAGGTGCATACCTACTCAAAGCCATGATGTAACGCCCCTCTTAGATCCAGTACAGTTCACCAACTCACATTGGATCTAACAGAGGTATTACAGTGGAATAAATCCAACATTTGATGATACAGGTTGAGATATACACAAATGATAATTCGATTCCAATAATAAGCAACAGAATATGGAACTAAATGATGGTAATCAACATTATACTCAATTATAAAGTCTAGTGCATAAAAGAGAAATGACAATAGTCCCGAATTTATTACAATTCATAGTCCAAATGCATAAAGGAAAATACATATAGTCCTCACATACAAGAGTCACTCTAAAATCTCTCAAGTAAACTATGCCTCCACATCCTCACGCTCAGAATCAGTGTGCACTAACTCCTGAGAATCCTCTGGTTCTCCTGAAATTGTTAAGCAAGTATGAGTCTACAAGACTCAACAATTTACATGAAAGACAGTTCAAGATATTAAGGGTATAATAGATTTGAAAACATGGTAGTATAATATCATTCACATCATTGGTAACATATACTTTTTCCTACTAACATATTTCCAAGTCCATTGGCAATCGCATATTTCATAACACTTCTAATTATCATGGAATGGAACATGCATAAAATTCACATCTGATTCTTTAACAATCAATTCAACATGTTCCTACGTATAGCATGTAATCATTCTTATCATGGAATCTACTTATTGTCATGTAACATGTAACCATTTTAATAAAAGCCTTATGCTATGTTATGCAATATGCAACAGTTGTCATGTATACCTAACCTTTAACATGTAGCAATTTCTTTTATATAAAATTGGCATGTAATTCACGTATTCATACAGAATAATGACAGGTGGATCGTGAAACATATAATCATGTAAACAATTTCATGTAGGCATGTAGCATGTAACATGTAGCATATAGCATGTAGGTCATGTAGACATGTAGACATTTTCAATTAATTGCCAAGACATAGCCCGCACTATAATAGAGATCAAGTCATTTAACATTCACTTATCACCTAGGCAATGCAGTGTTGAAGTCATGGTATTTGCGCAAAATCGGGGAAAGTCCTTCCCGCCTTAACCAGTAGAACTTGTCTACCTCCAGGATTTCAATCCGTTGTCCACGGATTCAATAGATCAATACATGTAGGTGAACCATTACCATAGGGGCATCTACGGTGTAGTTCCTTGTAGGAATCTCTAATATAGCAATGTCTTATTGGCATTCAATTCAACGCATGTTCTAATATATATATATATATATATATATATATATATATATATATAGTATCCTTACATTACATGCAATTCTAACATATGAAAATGAAATGATCTATAGTACGTTTCTTTTTAGTTATGTAATTTCATTTTCTGTTATCATCAACCCCTAACATGGCACTAAATGTAACACGTTCTTTCATGCACATATTCTCATCTTTATTCAATTTCTACATGATATCTACTATTCAGAAATTTATTACAGTAGGTACAATGTCTAAAAATTCCAAAATTTTGACAAAAATTCAGAATCAGGATGTACTATGCACATGCTAAATTTCATAATTTTCTGATCTCTATAACTATTTCTCATGAATTAATTCTGTCAATTCAACTAATTAGCATGGTACAACATTGAGGAAAAGATCACGAAATTTTATATAAAACAGAGCATCACTGGCATGCTGTATCTCTCATAGAAATTCAGGCCTCAACCATTCATGTACTAACATACATCATTTTCAAATCATCACACTTTTGTCATTCTAACATCAATAACAATCATATATATATATACCAAATTATGGCGGAACAAGGAAGAGATAGATTGACGGGCGAAACAAGTATATATATATATATATATAGCCTGTATACTATTGCAGTAATCAGTCCATATTATAACAGCAAACAGTCACCCTAAACATCACATGGCCGAAACTCATACAAGCATGGATTTCATATGGACAAATTCAATTAGTTTTCTGGAAATATATGGTACTGATAATCTTAACGGCAAGGTATGTGTTGTTTACTGAAGTAGACGTCCACATACTCTGTCGTTAAGTCTAATTAGATGGCGGCACATAGCGTCGTTAACACACATTCACAGCGGCACATAGCGCCGTTAACTTATAGTAAAGACGGAAAAATAAATATTATCTATATGATATAGACGGCGGTCGATTCTGTCGCCTACAGGAAATTGACGGCGAACGATATGGATGTCAAGTTCTTAAACGCAGAAAACACCGAAAACCCTACATAAAATAACATGACTTCTATCTCTTCCCGTGGTTTATTTTCATGCTTTAAAAATACATAAAAATGATAAATTTATAATATATCTTATCCTAAATTGAACCCCCATGTAACTTGCCTTTAACCCTCCTATAGGAGTGACGATTCTAAGCTCGAAGAAGCCCGCCTCGTCTGTGAGGCAGTTCCTTCCCGCCGCTTCCAAACGCACCAATCAGCCACTAAAGCACGTTCTCCTGCGTGGATGAACTCCAGATCTCGTAGCTGATCGCACCTTCTTGGTTCAGAAGCCTCCAATCCGCACGAACTGGTACAGAATCGTTCTTTCTCGGCCCTCTTTTCTCTCTCTCAAAACCAGTGCGAAAACCTATCTATTTGTGAAATCTAGGTCTTATAAAGGCCTCCCCCTGCGTTAGTCAGCTTAGATCTTAACCCTAGGATGCGAAACGCACCGATCTGGCCTCATAAAGGCTCTTAAAACGGCCGATCTCTCTTGCTCGAAACGGTAATATCAAAAATAGGCAAGTCAGCTTAACGTCAACATAGGTTGTCGTCAGGGACAATGTAAACGTCCATCGATAGTGTCATTTACAAGCTTGCCCAAAAATTTAAGAAATTCAGAAAATAATAAACGACACAAGAGTATGTCGTTAACAGGAATTAAACAGCATGCGATCTTGCCGCTAACAGGACTTAACACCAAGGGATGTTGATGCCAAGTTCCACACAAATCAGCATTCAAAATTCATGCAGAAATAAACATATAATTTGCAAAATAAATTCAAGAAATTTTTCTAGGGCACTACATCCTCTCCCCCTTAAAATAATCTTCGTCCTCGAAGATTGAGTTAGAATACTCACCGAACAAGGACGGATAAAGCTTCTTCATCCTTTCTTCAAGCTCCCACGTCGCTTCTTCATGTGAGAAGTTCCTCCATAAGACCTTAACGAAGGGAATAGACTTCGATCTTAATTCCTGCACCTTCTGATCCAGAATCTCTACAGGCTGCTCCGCATAAGACAGGTCTGGCTGAAACTGTACTGGCTCATAACTGATTACATGAGCCAGGTCTCTAACATAACGCCTCAGCATGGATACATGGAATACTGGATGCACTGCTGCCAAAGATGGTGGCAAAGCCAACTGGTATGCCACATTCCCGATCTTCTTCAAAATCTCAAATGGACCAATAAACCTCGGGTTCAAATTGCCTCTCTTTCCAAACCTCACTACACCCCTAGTTGGTGATACCTTGAGAAAAACATGGTCTCCAACCTCAAAAGCCAAGTCCTTCCTCCTTGTATCCGCATAACTCTTTTGACGATCCTGAGCTGCCTTTAACCTCTGCACAATCATCTGGATCTTCGCTAAAGTCTCCTGCACTACCTCTGGTCCAACTAGATACCGATCTCCTGACTCCTCCCAACACAACGGGGATCTACAGGATCTCCCGTACAAAGCCTCAAAAGGTGCCATACCTATACTCGAATGGAAACTGTTATTATAAGCAAATTCCACAAGAGATAGGTGGCGCTCCCAATCACCTTTCCACTCCAAAACACAAGCCCTAAGCAAATCCTCCAATGTCTGAATAGTCCTCTCGGACTGCCCATCCGTTTGTGGATGAAATGCCGAACTTAGCTTCAACTGACTGCCAAAAGCCTGCTGCAAACTCTGCCAAAATCTGGAAGTAAATCTTGGATCACGATCTAAGATAATCGACTTCAGAATCCCATGCAGCTTCACAATGCCATCAATGTACAGTCTGGCCAAGCTCTCAATGGACTGCTTCTTCTTCATGGCAAGGAAATACGCACTCTTTGAAAATCTATCAACGATCACCCAAATAGAATCATTTCCTCTAGCCAATCTGGCAATCCAGACACAAAATTCATTGTCACTTGCTCCCATTTCCACTGAGGAATATCCACTTCTGCATCAAACCTGAAGGTCGTTGATGCTCTGCCTTCACTTGCTGACAAATCAGACATTTCGCCACAACATCTGCCACATCCCGCTTCATGCCAGACCACCAGAACGAACGCTTCAGATCCTTGTACATCTTCCCACTGCCTGGGTGAATAGAGAATTGAGATCTATGCGCTTCCTCTAAAATTTCCTTCCTCATCAGCATCATTAGGGACACATACCCTAAGATTCAGGCGAATCACATCATCCTCATCTCTGGTAATACCGGCCTTTCCAACCAACTCCTGCATAAATGAGTCATCTTTTTGCAAAGCAATAACCCGATCAAGAATAGATGATCTCAATGACAACTGAGCCATGAACAAGTTGCACAATTGAAGTTCCAAAATAGCCAAAGCACTCTAAGCATCTTCTAGCATCTTCCATTCTTGCCTCATCAACTGCCTCTTCCTGCTCAATGCATCTGCCACCACATTGGCCTTCCCTGGATGGTAGGAAAGCTCAAAATCATAGTCCTTTAGGAATTCTATCAACCTCCGCTGCCTCAGATTCAACTCCTTCTGCAAGAACAAATACTTGAGACTCTTGTGGTCTGAGAAGAGCTCAAATCTAACTCCATATAGATAGTGCCTCCAAATTTTCAAAGCATAGACCACTACCGCCAATTCCAAGTCATAAGTCGGGTAGTTGCGCTCATGCTCCTTGAGTTGCCTGGAAGCATACGCCACAACTCGACCTCCTTGCATAAGAACACACCAAGCCCACTCTTTGAAGCATCCGTGTAGATAGAGAAAGATCCACACCATTGGGCAAGACAAGCACTGGAGCTGAGGTCAGACGAGTCTTCAGCTCCTGGAATGCCTTCTCACAAGCCTCTGACCACTCAAACTTGACTCCTTTTCCTCGTCCCTCGTCAAGTAGCCGTAATAGAAGAAAACCTTCGATGAACCTCCTATAATAGCCAGCCAAGCCGAGAAAACTCCTGATGTCAGCTGATGATCTCGGTGTTTCCCCCAATCAAGGACAGCTTCTACCTTAGCCGGATCTACAGACACTCCTTCACCAATATCACATGCCCCAAGAAATGGACCTCCTTCATCCAGAAGTTGCACTTTCTGAACTTAGCATACAACTTGTGCTCCCTCAGGATATCCAGCACAATCCTCAGATGCTCTTTATGAGTCTCTTCATCAGGTGAATAGATTAGCACATCATCTATGAAGACCACAACAAAGGAATCCATATACTGCCAAAAAACTCGGTTCATCAAATCCATAAAAACTGCTGGAGCATTCGTCAAACCAAAGGGTAAGACAAGGAACTCGTAATGGCCATATCTCGTCCTAAAATCCGTCTTAGCAGAATCTTCCGACTTAATTCGGAGTTGATGATAGCCAGAACGAAGATCAATCTTAGAGAACACCGAAGCTGTAGCACCCCGAAAATTTTAATTACATAGAATTTCAAAATAAATAGAAATAAATAATTTCCATAATATCAGAGTATTTAAAACATACGTAGCATTATCGTATGTGCTAAAACACATCGGAAAATTTCGTAAAAATTATAAATCAACCTCACACATTATTACTAAATGTTCCACAAAGAAATTTGTGCCAAGAAAAATCGGATTAGCCAAGTTTAAAGTGTTTTGCGACTTATTATTGTAATTCATAAATAAGTCAAAAAATCATTATCACACGTACTTAGATGAGTCAGGAAATTAAATAAAAATCATATACGGACTTCAAATAATATCCTCTAATGACCTATCAAGAAATTTTGGTCAATAAAAATCATTTGGGCTAGGTTAAAGAGTTATTGTGACCGATTATCCAAATTAGAAAACAAGTCGGAAAACCGTTAACACGAAAATACGACGCAACCATAAATTAAATAAAAATGTTGGAGAGACTTCTAACATTATTATTAATGACCCAATATCATAATGGGCTAATGGACATCATTCCCAAAATCAAATGAAGCAAGAAAATACATAGAAATTCGCAACTTTAAATAAGCTGAAATTAGGAAGAGGTAATTAGAGTTGAATTGGGAAGAGATCTTGCATTCTTGGCAACCCAAATTCGTGCTTAACTAGGGTGGGAGATTTCCTAAAGCCTCACACACTCAAATGGAGGAAGAAATCCTCAAAATAGGAAACTAATATGTCAAAACCGCAACTTAGCTTTCCTTGTCACAATAGGACTCCTAAAACCCATAGATGCTTAAATACTCTCCACCAAACCCTTGGGGACGAGTTTACATCTTGTTGGAGTCGTGTGGAGGAGTTCTTGGTGGCTGGGGAGCAGGAGATCGCCCACACCAAGCCGTTCTTCTTCCCCTTCTCGTCTGCTACGACCTGCACAAACCGTCCATTTGAAGTCGACCAAAGGTGAGTCCAAACATAACCAAACCTTGCAAGGCCTATACCCCTAGAAAGAGGGTCATGTCTACGTTCTAACCCAAGTGGACTGCCCAAATTCCATGCAGTATACATGGAGTATTAAGCGCTTTCCTCCAAGTGGTCTGAACACAAATTTTCTGGAAAAATGGGACTTCTTCAACCCAGAAGGTAGGCTTTCTCGAGCCAAAACATAACATATCCTATACCAATGTGTGGAGCATCAAGTTAGCTTTTGTTTTCTACTAGTTTCATCGAATTCCAATGAGTAGATTTTGAATTATAAGCGTTTTCCCCAAGTTGCGCACTGTCAGGGCTTTCCCCGTTCATTATATGTTGCATGTGATTCAAGACCGAATTAGAGCAAACACACAACATGAAAGTTTTTCTACTAATTGTCCTCGTCATGTGTTATTTTGAAAGTTTTGTCTAAATGTCAACAGTTAGAGAGTTATAAGTGTGGCAAGAGGGTCGCTGCATGATACTGCGTTTTCGGGTTGCACTTGGCTTTTACGTTGTGTCAAATTATCATGCATCTCAAGGTCGTTTAAAATTATTTTAAAATCATAGTCTGAATATTCCATGTTCCCAACAACTTTAATGATGAGAATTTTGTCCTAAAAGCCCTATTTATTTCGGCATCATGCCTTGCAAAGTAATCTGCATCTGATTGTTGTCAGTCTTCTATACCTCATGTTAGACTTGATTAAAACCTGTCGAAACCATCAGTGTTTTCTAATTCGATTTACTGAAGCACCCTTGCATGTCTAGGTTGGTTTAAAAACTAGTTCATGATTTTTCATGCACTGTACAATTTGTTCTCTATTTCTGAAGCACCAGTTCTGGACCGCAATCCGAACATGTCTTTTCTCTGTCGGATTCAGGCGCAGACCTTTGAACGTGACAGCCTATTGCCGCGTTCTGAGGTCTGTCACAAAAGCACACCCGTCATGTTCTGAATGCGACGAGCGCCCCATCGCTATCTCTCTGCCTGATCTAACTGCCTTGTCGCTTCTGTACATACCCTTGTCGCGTCTGTCCCGACCCCGTCGCGACCCTTACTGGGTTGTGTCGCGTTCTTAGAATTTTGTGTAAACACCTTATTTCTTTTGCAACTTACCACTATAACCGGAGTCTGTTTGGAAGGGTTATGCGGAAATACACAGTACGGAATCTAGAAGGGGGGGGGGGGGTTGAATAGATTACGTCAATTTTAAACTATTGATGGGTTCTTTTCGAAGCTACGGCGATCTTAATGAAACTTGATTAGAATTCGATTAAGTATGAGACCGCTTGAGTTGATCTAAATGAGAACAGGGAATCAAACGTGCGTATGAACACCGTGCCTACCAATCATCTATCGCAAAAAGCGAACAAACCACAGAACACGATGATTTAAGGTGGTTCGGAGTACACAACTCGTGTATCCTACATCCACCGTCCACACACACACGCAGAAACAACTGCTTATGAGCGAATTCAACACTACAACTCAAACACACACACGTTGTCTGATGAAGCACGATCAGAACAACCAAGAATACGTGAATCAAGCACAAGGGATGCTCGAAACACAACCACACACACACAATGGAATGGAAATTATGAAATGGAGAAGAATAGGAATTAGGGAACAAATCCGGTTGGAATTCTTCTCGTGGATCGTCCAAACGCTCTTCAAACTTCGATTGGATGTAGATTGATCGACGTAGAAGGTTGAATTGATGACGATCCGGCTTCAGCTCCGCATAGATGGTGATTCCACGATGATCTGGGCGGAAGTTGAAGCAGAGCAGCAATTTGGGGATTTTCCTCTTGGTCCCTTGGAGGCTCTTGGATGGGAGGCTGCTCTCTGCGAAATTGGCACCAAAAGGATGCTTATATAGTGTTAGGTAAAGGTGGGGGTCGTGGAGGAAGGAAACACCCAAGTGGGGCCGGATTTGGAAACCCAAATTCTGAAGTTTCCGTCGGCTGTCGACAGGTGCACTTGCATCTGTCGACAGACAGACTCAGGATAGAACACAGAGTTCTGTCCTGGGTTGACTGTATGAATCTGTCGACAGGTACAATGCATCTGTCGACAGATACACTCAAACATGCAAACCTGAGTTCTGTCTGGGGAAGACTGTATGGATCTGTCGACAGGTACAATGCATCTGTCGACAGATACACTCAGACATGCAAACCTGAGTTCTGTCTGGGGATCACTGTCTGAATCTGTCGACAGGTACACTTCATCTGTCGACAGATGCACCTCTTTGACATATTTTTTTGTGCCTTTTGCTCAACTCTTCAATGCCTCTTCAATGCTTCATCTTTCATGCTTGTGCACCTACATGCAAAACATTGTTAGTGATATACATTGTATGATTTGAAATGTTTAACTCAATCACTTTCATGTATTTTTCATGTTAGTTAGCACATCAATTTTGCATTAAATCAATGTTCAAGGATGTTAATGTGATCATCAAAAACATGATATATGGAAAACCCAACAATCTCCCCCTTTTTGATGATGACAAAAACATTCAATTGATGCATATATTGATGTTCTCCCCCTTTTTGACAACATACAAAAGGTGAAGTTATGCCATTCATACAAGAAGTCAAGTTAAGCACATTGGGAGTCAAATATAAACAAGAACTGTGTTTGCATTGATTGATCATTGAAGTTACACAGTACATTGACAAACATTACATGACTCGATAAAGACCAAAAGAAGGGAAAGCATGAACAAGCAAAAGAAGACAAGACAAGACAAGTGAGACTAATTCCCAGCTAGGACTCCTAAGACCTCTAATGACCCTGAGACCCTCTATTCATTGTCATGTCCAGCAGAAGGAGGGTGACGGGATCCATCTCTCTCGGAGTAGAGGTGGTCAAGCCGGGCATCTAGAGTGTTGAGGCGAGCGTCCACTTGATCAAATCTTGACGTCATGTGAGCAAATCCTGAGGTCATTTCTTGATGGATTTGTGCCAAGTAATCACGAATGGATTGTTGTGGAGGCACAGGTACACCATCAACCTCTGGAGCTTGGTCAGGCATTTGCTCATCCTGAGAGTCTTCATCAGTGCCGTCATTTGCTTCATCATCTTCATTGTCTTCTTCACCAGTTGACATGTCAGCTTCTTGTGGTTCCTTTCCCTTGAGAGTCCTTGTGACGACGCCGTCTACTATCTTGTAGCCCATGCGGTTGGCGGCAGTGAGGTCAAAGGCACTTCGGGATTTTAGTGAGATGAGCTCACTTGGAGGGATAAATTCCAAGGAAAATAAGAAGAGAAGTGATGGGGCAAGCATATGGCATTGATCTTTTGGTGTTAGAGAAACACCGACGGATGAGGCTTATCATGAGTTCTGGTAGGTTGATTTCGTCACACTTGAGGAAAAAGATGAACAAGGATTTGTGGACCTCGGTGACTAATTCTCGACTTCCATCCTTCGGGACGATCAAGGTAGTGAAGATGTGATGGATCATCCGGATCAAGGGAGGAAAGGAGTTGGCGTTGAGACGAGCAATCTCCTTGGTAGCATCATAGGTTCCAATGTCAAAAGCTCATAATACTCAGAAGCAGAGGGATTGTAGTTGAAGATTTCAACTCCTGAGTTCGGAATTTCAAGGGCTGTGGAGAGAAGATTGGCGGTGAGGCGAAAACGAGTGCCTTTCACCGAAGAGTAGAGATCTCCCTGATCGGAAAGCCCTAGATTGTTGTAGAACTCAGAGACGGCAGTGGAGAGTATTGGAGATGGGAGTACAAGAAGGATGTCCACCCTTGAGTGTCGAAGTAGGGTAGAAGAGAGGGGAACATCGGTGCAAGGGACTCGAAGTCCACATACCGGGATTGGACAATCTTCTTGAAGGTGCCGGTGGGTCGGATAAGATGGAGACCTTGGGGAACGATGAGTTCCGGCAACCGATCCTCACGATGCTTGCTTCGGCGTTCGGAAGGAGCCCTGGAGCTTTCTCCGGCGTCCGTCGGAGCGCGACGACGGCGAGCGGAAGCTTCGACTTGGGTGCCATCACAGGAGGAAGGATGAGACTGATGTGAAGAGGAGAATGGAGGGATCCGAGACGAGGAGCAGCAGGATTGTCGGAGACGGAGCCCGGAGGGGGAAAGAGAGGGGGTTTGGAGAGAAGGAGGAGGGAACAAGAGTAGGGGTGAGAAAGGGTCGTGGGCGGCCTTAGAATAGATTTGGAAGGTTTTAAAAGGAAGGCCCCACAAAAAGGAGGTGAACCGGCGCGAGGGTTTTCTAAAAAAACGGATCTGGGCCGTCGTCTGTCGACAGATGCAAGTCTATCTGTCGACAGATAGCTCCTTTTTGGTGAAAATTGGATTTTTATCAAAATTTTTCAAGGGGACAAGTGTTCATTTGTTGTTTTAAGGCAAAATGGGTGTATGTGCAAGACAAAAATTCATATCCATTAAGATGAAGACATGACACAAATCTAAAATGATTTTGAATTAAAATGATAAGTTCTTTAATTAGATCATGAGGAACACATTTCACAAAAGCCAGTGAAAATTAAACAACTCTTTTGATTAAGGCCGTTGAAGAAAAACATGCATTTAAATAGAGATGATAGTCAGATGACAATTGAATTAAATGGCCACAAGAACGTCTTACCGAAGAAACACATTGGACTTGACAGAAAGAAATTTCGGAGGCTTCACTCTATTTCAGGTGTGATTTTAGAAGGTTTAGGCAACGAAGATGGAAAAGAGTGGCAATGAGGAGCACTTTCACTTTTTCATGTGAAGGTAGACATTTGTGATGCCAATACCCCCAGTTACTCAATGTGAGTGTCCATCAAGCCATTGTATAGAGATAATGAAACAACCTTTTGACGCGAAGACCGACATTTGTGATGCCCATGTCCCCGGTTACTTAGTCATTTTCATCATTGCTCTACCTCCATCCCATAAAGAGATATAAATTTGATTGAACCGAAGAAATAGGTAGCTTTTCTCCTTTTTTTTTTTTTATTATTATTTTTGTCAAGTACATGAGATTTCTTTAGGCAAGTTGTAATGTAGAACATTAAATTCAAGAGCTTTCTGATTTTTCAAATCAATTTTAGATTCATGTTCAACGACAAGGGAGTTATTCAAAGGAGATGTTTAAAAATCATTTGGTTTGCTCATTGTGTTCAAAATGATCTAAAAAGACCTTAATCAGGTCATGCATCAAACAACATTTAGACTTGGTTCATGACTTTGATATGAAGTGGATATGAAGGGTTATAATGCACACAAACAGACCAAGGTTTACCTTTAAATCAAGTAAGGAACACTTTCTTGACACAATGAAGAAGGAGTTGAAGAATAAAAAGAATGGGTGTATCTGTCGACAGAAGAAGTCTGTCTGTCGACAGATGCACACAGACTGAGGAATTGAAGTTTCTGCCAGAACAAGACTGATTGTATCTGTCGACAGATGGGATGTGTCTGTCGACAGATATGAACAGTGGATTTTTTCTGGTTTCAGATTGATTGCACATTGAGTTCAAGGAAGTGAGAGTTCAACAAGAAGATGTATGAAGAGTTTCCTCAAGAAAAATACTCATCTACCCTTAACTCACTCCCCCATAGTGTGTGCACGTGTTGACACAACATCCAAGCAAGGATTCACATAAGCATTTGATATAAGGCAAACATGTTCATTTCAAGAATGTTATACACAAGCACATAGTCACAGAAGAACATTGTTTCATGGAGTTAACATGATAAAATGTAAGGAAACTAAGAATCCTATGTGAAGTACAGGGCCTTTATATGAAATGGGACTATTGATACTTGGCGGAGAATATTTCTCACGCATGATGATAGTTTCCAAACAAGCCGAACTTGTTCTTCCACAGTTCACCATTTGATATACCACATAGTCATTCACACATAAAGAGCATGTACTCCAATATGGATAGTTAGTTTCATTGCATTTTACACAGACCCAATTCTCTTCTCAAGGAAGTGAATCTGTCTTCAGACAAGGGTTTGGTGAAAATATCAGCCAATTGTTTTTCTGTGGGAATGAAAATAAGTTCCAAGGTTTTATTGGCAACTTCATCTCTCAAGAAATGATGACGGATTTCTATGTGTTTAGTCCTTGAGTGTTGGACAGGGTTTTTTGAAAGGTTGATAGCACTTGTGTTGTCACATAGGATAGGTGTGCATCCAATTTGAACATTATAGTCAGCTAACTGACTTTTGATCCACAACACTTGAGCTGCACAACTTCCTGCAGCGACATATTCTGCCTCTGCAGTGGAGAGTGCAACCGAGTGTTGTTTCTTGGATGCCCACGAAACCATGCAACCGCCAAGTAATTGGCAATATCCACTAGTGCTTTTTCTATCAATTTTACATCCAGCATAATCAGCATCAGAGTATGAGATCAAATCAAAACTACTTCCGGCTGGATACCAAAAACCCAATTGCATGTTCCGGAGAGATATCGGAAAATTCTCTTGACTGCAATTAAATGGCTTTCCTTTGGACTAGATTGATATCTAGCACAAAGGCAAACACTAAATTGAATATCCGGTCTACTTGCAGTAATAAAGGAGTGAGCCAATCATACCTCGGAAGTGCTTTGCATCTACCGTTTACCTTTCTCATCATTTTCTAATTTGATGCTTGTGCTCATTGGGGTGGAGGCCGGTTTAGCTTGCTCAAACTGAAATCGTTTGAGAAGCTCTTTAACATACTTTTCTTGATTTATGAAGAATCCATCTTTATGTTGTTTCACCTGCAAACCAAGAAAGAATTGAAGCTCCCCCATTAGACTCATCTCAAATTCACTGTGCATGTGTTTAGAAAATTCTTCACACAGTGAAGGTTAGTAGAACCAAATATGATATCGTCCACATAAACTTGAACAACAATTATGTGATTGCGAACCTTCTTAGTGAAGAGTGTTTGGTCTACTTTACCTCTTGAGTAGTTCTTGCTTACCAGAAAATTGCTTAGTCTATCATACCAAGCTCGAGGTGCCTGTTTCAAACCATAAAGAGCTTTGTGCAATTTATACACATGGTTAGGCATTTCAGAATTTTCAAAACCTGGTGGTTGAGAGACATAGACTTCTTCTTTGATATAGCCATTTAAGAAAGCAGTTTTAACATCCATTTGATAAAGTTTGAACTTATGGGAGCATGCAAATGCCAATAAAATTCTAACTGCTTCTAACCTGGCTACAGGAGCAAATGACTCTTCAAAGTCTATACCAAACTCTTGACTATAACCTTTTGCTACGAGTCTTGCTTTATTTCTGACCACTTTTCCTTCTTCATTAAGTTTATTCCTAAACACCCATCTAGTTCCTATGATTGAGATTTCAGGGGTTTTAGGAACTAAACTCCATACATTATTCCTTTGAAATTGACCAAGTTCCTCATGCATAGCATCAATCCATGAGTTGTCTTTTAAGGCTTCTTCAACATTTTTAGGTTCCACTTGAGAAACAAAAGCAAAAAGATCATGTTCAATTATTTTTCTTACTTGAGATCTTGTTTGAACAGAATCATTAAACTACCTATCACATCATCAAGTGGGTGATCTTTGGAGTACCTCACATTTGTGATTGTTGAAGGGCCGGAGTATCTTGTCCTTGAGGAATTTGATCTTCTGAGTGTTGATCTTCAGGAGGTTCACTTTCTGGTTGATTCTCTTCAAGTGTTTCATCTTGTTTTCTGAATGCAATTTCATCATCATCACTGTAGTCCCTGTGAAGATATCCACCTTTGGTCTTGGAATCTTCTTCAGATTTGTCTTTGGCTTTGACTTGAAGATCCTTAAGTGATGTTCCTTCATCCTCTTTTCAGTCCTGTTAATATTCAAACAGTTAGATTTGGCATAAGTCTCATCAAAGATGACATGTGGAGTTTCTTCCACAGTGCGTGTTTTATTGTTAAACACCCTATATGCCCTAGAGTGTTCTGAGTAGCCTAGAAAAACACCTTGATCACTTTTGGCTTCAAACTTATCTAAATCAGATTTATCATTGTTATGAATAAATACCTTTGAGCCAAAAACTCGGAAGTACCCAAGGTTGGGTTTCTTACCTTTCAACAACTGGTAGGGGGTTTTCTTTATCACAGGTCTTACCATGGCTCTGTTTAGAATGTAGCACGAAGTGTTCACTGCTTCTGCCCAAAATCTTTTGGAGAGTTGGCCTTCAACCAGAAGAGTGCGAGCCATTTCCACCAGGTTCTGTTTTTCCTCTCCACTACTCCGTTTTGTTCTGGAGTCCTTGGGGAAGAGAACAGATGTTCAATCCCTTGGTGCCTGCAAAAATCAGAAAATGCATTGTTATCAAATTCCCCCCCCGTGATCGGTGCGGATTGAGCATATTTTATTCACATTGCCATGCTCAATCTTGTTAAAGAATTCTTGGAAAATTGTAAGTGTTTCACTTTTGTGTGCCAAGAATTTGACCCAGTGAACCTAGAAAAATCATCTACAATGACAAAACCAAAACGTTTGCCATTGAGACTTAGAGTTCTAGTTGGTCCAAAAAGGTCCATGTGCAACAATTCATATGGTTTAGATGTGCTTACCGGTGCTTTAGATTTGAAAGACTTCCGGGTCTGTTTTCCCTGTGCACATGCATCACAAAAACTTTCATTGTTGCTAAAAGAAATATCAGGAAGTCCACTTACCAATTTGAGCTTCATGATCTTGTGCAACACGTTGTAGCTCGCATGGCCAAGCCTACGATGCCACAAGGTCAATTCATCCTGTCTATTTGCAACAAGACACAAGTTGTCATTCTCTGGATCATCTAAGTCAACTAAGTAAATGTTATTCACTCTTTTTCCAGAAAATTTTACACTTCCTGTTTCTTTATCAACAATTTGACATGAATTTGATTCAAAAGACGTTGTGACCTCTATCACATAATTGACTTATGCTAAGCAAATTGTGATTAAGGCCATCAACCAACAGTACATTTTCAATTGAATTGGAGGTACACTTACCAACATTACCTGTGCCAATGATTTGACCTTTGTTGTTGCCTCCAAAAATGACTTGTCCTCCGTCTTTCTCCACTAGGAAACAGAATTTACCTTTGTCGCCCGTCATGTGCCTCGAGCAGCCGCTATCCAAGTACCATTTTTTTGATGTTGGGCTGCTAGGCATTCCTGCAAATGTGAATCAGACAAGAGGTTTTGGTACCCAAATTACTTTGGGTCCCAAAATTTCATTCATGCAACAAAGTAGATGTTTAGGAATCCAAACTTGTTTGATTTTTTGTTTCTTTGGATTATTCCAACATTGTTTTTCATCATGACCAATCTTTTTACACACATTGCATGAAGGAATTTTCTTTTCAATTTTCTGTTGCTTGATAGACTGTTTATCCATTGAAACTGTTCTTGTCTGTCGACAGGCACCATTGTATCTGTCGACAGGTGGCTTTTTCTTTTGTTTGTTGGGAATATTTTGTTTGTGTAGTATTGGCTTGGTCTGAGACTTTCTTGAATTATGCTTTGTGGGAGCATGCTTGCTTGTGCTTGGGCTAGGATCAATGAAGGAGGTGATCAGTGATTCTCCTATTTTCTTTTGTTTGACTGGTTGATATCCTAACCCATGCTTGGTTACATGTATTTTGGTGCCCAAAACTGCATCTAGATTTTGCTTCCCTTTCACAAATTTTATTAAGTCCGCAGATTTTGCTTTCAATTCCTTTTCAGTTTGTTCCAATTTTTTCTTTGTTTCTAATTGTTCTTCTTGAAGGAATTCAATAGAATGACTTAAACAGTCTTTTTCTTTTTGTGTTTCTTGCAATTTCATTTTCAGGCAATCCATTTCTTCATTATGAGTCTTTTCATCAATTTTCATCATTTCTAATTCTTTTGTTAAGAATGCAATTGTTCATCATTGTTCTTATCATGCACAAGGGAGTTGCATTTCCTTTTTAATGCTCTATTCTCAGATCTATATTCACGAAATTTTTCAAATAAAGTGGTGTATGCTTCCTCCCATTCACTTGCAGTGAAATTATCAAATGAGAAGTTTACCTCACTGGAGTCATCACTCCTTGCCATCAAGCATTTCACTTCTTCATCACCAGATGTTTCTTGTGCATCTTCATCATCTCATCTTCATCACTCCAGGTGGCCAACATTGCTTTGGTCCTTTTGGAGGTGAATTTTTCTTTCTTCAGCTTTTTCTTGAGTTCTGGGCATTCTCCTCTCATATGCCCCTGTTTCTTGCATTCATAACAAACATGTCAGATTTTTTGTTGGACTCATATTTCTGTGAAAAATTTTCTTAGGAAAGGGTTTGGAGTTACCTGTCTCTCCTCTTGAACTTGAGAAATTTCTTGAATTGTCTAGTGAGCATTGCCATTTCATCATCATCACTCTCACTAGACTTTCTTGCTCATCACTATCTTGTTGAATGGATTTCTTGGAACTTGTTGATGTTTTATTTGATGCTTTTAGAGCAATTGACTTCCTAGGATTTTCTTCTAACTCTTTTCTTTTAATGTTGATTTCATATGTCATTAAAGAGCCAATTAGTTCATCCAATTTCATTTTGGAAAGGTCTTTGGAATCCTCAATGACAGTGGCCTTAGTATTCCAAGATGAAGTAAGAGAACGAAGGATCTTTCTTACTAAGTCACTTTCAGAGTATTCCTTCTTAAGACCTTTTAGCCCGTTAACGATTATCATGAATCTAGCAAACATGTCTGATATGTTTTCATCGGTTTTCATTTTGAACATTTCATATTCAGACACTAACATGCTAACTTTAGTTTCCCTTACCTCGGACGTACCTTCGTAAATGAGTTCAAGTTTGTCCCACATCTCTTTTGCTGTTAAGCATGTGGAGACTCTTGCAAATTCCTTTGGATGCACCGCACATTGCATCATGTTTAGTGCGCTCCAGTTGAGAGTTCCTTTCGCTATTTGGTCTTTCGTCCAGGTGTCTTCATCCTCGGGCAACACGTATGGTCCCTTGCTAACTATCTTCCATAGCTCGTAATTTTGAGCTCTCAGATACCTGCATGCGATTTTTCCAATAAGAATAGTCAGTGCCATCAAAATAGGGTGGCCTGGTCACTGAATGTCCCTCGGCCATATACCCTTTGCTAGAATCCATAAGATCGAGAATCTCCTGATCGTTAGATCAAATTACGAAAACTGTAAATCGGAGAAACCCGCTCTGATACCAATTGAAGGGTTATGCGGAAATACACAGTACGGAATCTAGAAGGGGGGGGGGGTTGAATAGATTACGGCAATTTTAAACTATTGATGGGTTCTTTTCGATGCTACGGCGATCTTAATGAAACTTGATTAGAATTCGATTAAGTATGAGACCGCTTGAGTTGATCTAAATGAGAACAGGGAATCAAACGTGCGTATGAACACCGTGCCTACCAATCATCTATCGCAAAAAGCGAACAAACCACAGAACACGATGATTTAAGGTGGTTCGGAGTACACAACTCGTGTATCCTACATCCACCGTCCACACACACACGCAGAAACAACTGCTTATGAGCGAATTCAACACTACAACTCAACACACACACGTTGTCTGATGAAGCACGATCAGAACACCAAGAATACGTGAATCAAGCACAAGGGATGCTCGAAACACAACCACACACACACAATGGAATGGAAATTATGAAATGGAGAAGAATTAGGAATTAGGGAACAAATCCGGTTGGAATTCTTCTCGTGGATCGTCCAAACGCTCTTCAAACTTCGATTGGATGTAGATTGATCGACGTAGAAGGTTGAATTGATGACGATCCGGCTTCAGCTCCGCATAGATGGTGATTCCACGATGATCTGGGCGGAAGGTTGAAGCAGAGCAGCAATTTGGGGATTTTCCTCTTGGTCCCTTGGAGGCTCTTGGATGGGAGGCTGCTCTCTGCGAAATTGGCACCAAAAGGATGCTATATAGTGTTAGGTAAAGGTGGGGGTCGTGGAGGAAGGAAACACCCAAGTGGGGCCGGATTTGGAACCCAAATTCTGAAGTTTCCGTCGGCTGTCGACAGGTGCACTTGCATCTGTCGACAGACAGACTCAGGGATAGAACACAGAGTTCTGTCCTGGGTTGACTGTATGAATCTGTCGACAGGTACAATGCATCTGTCGACAGATACACTCAAACATGCAAACCTGAGTTCTGTCTGGGGAAGACTGTATGGATCTGTCGACAGGTACAATGCATCTGTCGACAGATACACTCAGACATGCAAACCTGAGTTCTGTCTGGGGATCACTGTCTGAATCTGTCGACAGGTACATTCATCTGTCGACAGATGCACCTCTTTGACATATTTTTTTGTGCCTTTTGCTCAACTCTTCAATGCCTCTTCAATGCTTCATCTTTCATGCTTGTGCACCTACATGCAAACACATTGTTAGTGATATACATTGTATGATTTGGAAATGTTTAACTCAATCACTTTCATGTATTTTTCATGTTAGTTAGCACATCAATTTTGCATTAAATCAATGTTCAAGGATGTTAATGTGATCATCAAAAACATGATATATGGAAAAAACCCAACATGTTGTAACATGGTGTTTTAATGTGTAAATTGCAATGGTTTTGGTCCGGTCATTACTGATAGTATTTAATGGCTTAAAAGTGGTTAACCCATTTAAAAACTCAAATTACATTCTTTTGAACAGTATTCTAATTTATTCTCTTAATGACTTGATCATTCATGAAACTTGTGATTCGCTCTGTTACATCTAGCTGATTAAATTATAATTATTATCTTAAATCTTGTAAAACCCATGGGTAGTTAAATGCTTGTTCAATGCATGACCCATCATGTTAAGTGCTTTCCGCGAGTTTGAGACGTTGGATTGTGAATTGAGACGCGTACATCACTAAACACTTGCACATATAGGCCGCCTTTCTTGGGGTTTGGAAGCTCTCTATCGGTCATTCCGAATCGGTAGACTAGCGACCTTTTCTCTAGACCTCCGTAAATCTCCGCTCTCTGTGGTTCCCACATGGAGCCGAGTGGGTTGTACCATTGAAGTTCCCTGGAGATAGCGTGCACTCCTTTCTCTTCTTGTCCTCGTGAGTGTGTTTTACAATCTAGACTAAAGCCATTAATGTAAAGATTGAACTAAATTATAATTGTACCGTTATGCTACCGAATTTATCTCTTGACCATTGTTATCATGAAATCATGTTCAAATTACTTATTACTTGTTCTCATCATCATCATGAACATGACATTACACATGCTTACTTATGAAACTCTCATTGGCCATTATTAATGACTGTGGGTATCTACATTTAAAATTTAAGTGAGATGCTGACCGGGCCCGACGAGTGTCCAAGGGATTCAGTCTAGCCCCAATGATGGAGAGTCATAAATATACTGTTAACCATGGGGTATAATGATTACTGGCATTGCATCTGCGCTGAGAGTCGTGCGTGTCGTGTTGAATGATAGATACAATAACCACATACACGTGTCCTGGTGTACATTCTTGATGGATCTTTTCTTGGTGTACATTAGTGTCTACCTGCCTGATTAGGGTTACATTATCGTGCTCGTGCTTGCTTGCTTGCTTGCTTGCGTGATATGGCCATCCTGCATTTATTGCAAATAGTGATATCTTGTGTTCTTGACATCAAGTGAAATCTTGCGTGCTTGTACAAAGTGATTTGTTGCTAGTTCTATCTTGTCATCTTGTTCTAAATCTTGTTCTATCATGATCACTCTATCTAGCTTGTTTCATGCATATGTTTTAATGATTTTATTCGTACATGCATATCATGACATTCATCGTGCTTACCTAGTTCTAAATTGCTAATCACTTATATCATTGCCCGCACATTGAGATATAAATCCTGCTAGGCTAGTTTGCTCATCCCCTACTTTTACCCAATCTAGGTGACTATGATGTCCAAGAGGAGAGCAAGTCGAGATGGGATGCGTCCGAGTGAGAGTGTCCCAACTATGAGTCTATATATAGTTAGTTTATTTTGATTGTTAGAACGTGTAGTAGGAAGTGAGGAATAAATGTAATTTCCCTTTTTATTGAGTCTTAGTCCTTTATTAGTTCTTTTGGACAAATATGAGATTTTAATACAAATTATTGAGTTCAATGTTTGGGCCCTATGATGATGTATGTTGTTGTACATTTAGTGCGTGCTAGCTAGAGGCTTATTTGCCGACTGTTCACGTCTCCGAATATCAACTCGAATTGTTCCGCATCATTAATATCCGCTGCGTAATTCTCGGGACGTGACAGTTTAGTGGTATCAGAGCCTAGGAATACCAAATAGGATATGTCTCAGGAATAGGAGATACACCTATGGAACCTAGGTCATGGAAATTAAATATAGTACCTGGTGAGAATGGGTAGAGACTGGGAATGTGATAGAATGAACAAAACACTCCTACCCATTGACTCTGATAATGTATTTAGAGACATTAATTTGTTTCAATCCTTTCCTCAGGAACCTTCATAACTCTCTTACTCAACCACAATGGCTCGCAACCAATGGCAAGCTATGCAAGACATTGTGGCTGGTCTGACCCAGGCATTACAAAATGTAGTTCAGGCTGGAAATCAGGCTACAACTGCTAGGAACGGAGCCGATGATCTGCACCAGAATTTTAGGAGTTTAAACCCTCCTCGTTTCTCTGATCCCCTGACCCAGACGAGGTAGAGAATCAGCAGGAAGAAATAGAAAGGATTTTCCAAGTGATGCAATGCACTAATAGGGAGAAGGTGGTACTGGCCACTTTCCAATTCACTAAGGATGCCCAGCATGGTAGAAGGCCACATCGGCCACCTGCCTAATTGGCGAACTGGAGTGGGCAGGATTTCTAGAGATCTTCCGTGGAAAATACTTCTCTGAAAGAGTTAAGGAAAAGAAGGTGGCGGAATTTGCCGCACTAAAATAGAAAGGGATGTCCGTGGCTGAGTATGAGGCTCATTCTCACGTCTGGCTGTGTATGCCCCACATCTGGTAGGAATGGAAAGATTAAGGCTAACCGTTTCATGGAAGGGGTCAGGCCCATGTTCATTGAAAAGCTCGGACCACACAACATCCAAACATACACTGAGATGGTCCAAAGAGCTCAACTAGTAGAGGACACTATGGCTAAGGTGGAAGGCATAAAGGGGAATGACATCTCAAAGCCGACCTCCATAAAAAGAGGATCAGTCGAAACAACTAGAACTTTCCACAACAACAACAATAACAACCACTACAACAACAACAACAAAAGGCCAACCACTGGGAAGGGTTATGGCATGGAGAAAAAGATCAAGAGTAGAAGAAACAATGATGGCGGAATATTGTAACTTTTACAACAAGCCTGGGCACCAAGCGGACAAGTGCTGGAAGAAGGCCGGGCTTGCCTGCGATGTGAGAGTCATGAACATCGTATACCGAACTGTCCTATGCTAAAAGACCAAGTTGGAAGGAACCAAGGAGTGGTAAAGCATCAAGGACGCGTGAATGTAATAATGCAAGCGGAGCTCCCGGAAGGAGGTATGATTGTTAAACCCCTAGACTGATCTTATGATGTTTTTCTTATTAGTACATATCTAAGTGGGGGAGGTCATTAAGGAGAAATTAGAAAGGGATAATCTAGTAATTATACCATAGTTCCTTTGGTGGAGTAAGGTGGACTTATAACAAACGTGGAAGGAAAATAGGAGTGGAAGGAACCAAATGAATAGTACGGGTGGCCATAGGTGTAGATAATGAACTAGCATCCATGAGCTAGAATGTGAAACAAGTTAGAGGAATTAAATCTGAAACCAACTCAAGGATCATAATTATCAAAAGCCAATTAATGATCTACGAATTTGGGGACCAAATTCTCTAAGTGGGGGAGGGTGTAGCATCCCGAAATTTTAATTATATAGAAAAAAAATAAATGGAATAAATAATTTCCATAATATTAGAGTATTTAAAACATACGTAGCATTATCGTATGCGTTAAAACACATCGAAAAATTTCGTAAAAATTATAAATCAACCTCACACATTATTACTAAAGTTCCAAAAAGAAATTTGTGCCAAGAAAAATCGGATTAGCCAAGTTTAAAGTGTTTGCGACTTATTATCGTAATTCATAAATAAGTCGATAAATCATTATCACACGTACTTGGATGAGTTAGAAAATTAAATAAAAATCATATACGGACTTCAAATAATATCCTCTAATGACCCATCAAGAAATTTGGGTCAATAAAAATCATTTGGGCTAGGTTAAAGAGTTATTGTGACCGATTATCCAAATTAGGAAACAAGTCGGAAAACCGTTAACACGAAAATACGACGCAACCATAAATTAAATAAAAATATTGGAGAGACTTATAACATTATATATTAATGACCCAATATCATAATTGAGCTAATGGACATCATTTGGCCCAAAAATCAAATGAAGCAAGAAAATACATAGAAATTCGCAACTTTAAATAAGCTGAAATTAGGAAGAGGTAATTAGAGTTGAATTGGGAGAGATCTTGCATTCTTGGCAACCCCAATTCGTGCTTAACTAGGGTGGGAGGTTTCCTAAAGCCTCACACACTCAAATGGAGGAGAAATCCTCAAAATAGGAAACTAGTATGTCAAAACCGCAACTTAGCTTTCCTTGTCACAATATGACTCCTAAAACCATAGATGCTTAAATACTCTCCACCAAACCCTTGGGGATGAGTTTACATCTTGTTGGGGTCGTGTGGAGGAGTTCTTGGTGGCTGGGGAGCAGGAGATCGCCCACACCAAGCCGTTCTTCTTCCCCTTCTCGTCTGCTGCGACCTGCACAAACCGTCCACTTGAAGTCGACCAAAGGTGAATCAAACCATAACCAAACCTTGCAAGGCCTATACCCTAGAAAGAGGGTCAAGTCTACGTTCTAACCCAAGTGGAATGCCCAAATTCCATGCAGTATACGTGGAGTATTAAGCATTTTCCTCCAAGTGGTCTGAACACAGGTTTTCTGAAAAAATGGGACTTTTTCAACCCAGAAGGTAGGTTTTCTTGGGGCCAAACCTTAACATATCCTATACCAATGTGTGGATCATCAAGTTAACTTTCATTTCCCACTGGTTTCATCGAATTCCAATGGGTAGATTTTGAATTATAAGCGTTTCCCCAAGTCACGCACTGTCAAGGGCTTTTCCCGTTCATTTATGTTGCATGTGATTCAAGTCCGAATTAGAGAAAAACACAACATAAAAGTTTTTCTACTAGTTGTCCTCGTCATGTGTTATGTTTAACGTTTTGTCTAAATGTCAACAGTTAGAGAGTTATAAGCATGGTAAGAGGGTCGCTGCATGATACTGTGTTTTCATGTTGCACTTGGCTTTTAGGTTGTGTCAAATTATCATGCATCTCGAGGTCGTTTAAAATTATTTGAAAATCATAGTCTGAATATATTCCATGTTCCCAACAACTTTCATGATGAGACTTTTGTTCTAAAAGCCCTATTTATTTCGGCATCATACCTTGCAAAGTAAATCTTGCATCTGATTATTCTCAATCTTCTACCTCATGTTAGACTTGATTAAAACCTATCAAAACCATCAGTGTTTTCTAATTCCGATTTATTGGAAGCACCCTTGCATGTCTAGGTTGGTTTAAAACTAGTTTCGTGATTTCTCATGCACTGTACAATTTGTTCTCTATTTCTGAAGCACCCTATGTCAATATAAGGCAGTTCTGGACCGCAATCCAAGAACATGTCTTTTCTCTGTCGAATTCAGGCGCAGACCCTGTGAACGCTGTTGAACCACTCCTATTTTACCCTTTATTTTGGTGATAATAAAATTTATGTTTATTAATTATTATTAAAAATATTTAATATCATGTTTTCTTAATAAATATAAATTTACATGATTAATTGAATATTAAATATATTTAATACCATGATTTTTCTAAAATAAATTAAATATCATGATTTTCTAATAAATATAATTTTATGACATTATTCTGTAATGATTTGCACTAAACAGATAAATGGATTCCATTCAATATATATATGGATTCAGTTCAAAGTGCCACATCGATTTGGTCTCATAACGATTTGATAAGTGACTCTCATAAGGATTCCTTTGTACTCACACAGACTCCTTTGTAACTCATAACGATTCCTTTGTAACTCACACAGACTTCTCATAACGATCCTTTGTAACCCACACAGACTTCTCATAACGATTCCTTTGTAACTCTCACATGGATTCCTTTGTAACTCTCATAAGGATTTGCTCTCAATCGATTCCTTTGTAAAATATGGATTTCACTTAAACATAGATTTATTTTATATTTCAAAATATTTTTTGGCATCTAGTGAAAAAGTCAAATATTCTTGATTTGCGTAATCCTCTATCTTCTGACAGGAGATCTTTTTGCTTATCTCTCTAAATCTTTTCTTTCCTGCCAACAAAAAGGGGATTACTTACCACTTCTGGGTGGCATCAGGAAACATAAAGGTATGAGCCTTTTTGACAGAAACACTCTTTTATCTAAACACTTTTTTCTATGCTTGCAGACCTCGTAGACACAAATTATCAGAAGAAAGAGAAGATGAGCAACGGCTAGAACTCCAACGGATTTATTCAAATTGCTCATATAAAAGATGAAGCAAGGCTAAAGAAGAAGCATGAGCTTTCCTGAAGATTTTTCAAGAGTGTACATCCGGGAAGAACCTCAACTCCACATACACTCAAAGGAAAAAAGAGAAAGAGCCTGAGCCCAAGAAGAAGTGTTCAAGCATCTAAAGCACTGAAGCATTCAAGCTCCTTCTCCTTCTTCTCTCTCTCTCTGTGTGCATCTTGTAATCTGGGGGAGAGAGTCTTTTGCTGAGAGTTCTTTTGGTTGGTTTTTATTTGTTCCAACTCTCAGCTTTGTTCTTTCTTTTCTAAGAAAGATCCTTGTCCGGCTGTAGGACTGTATACAGTTGTTAACCTAGCTAGGGGTTAGTGTCTAGCAGAACCGCACTGGGGTTGTACCAGGAGGTTGGCTTCTTACCTGTAAGAGAAGTGGGCTGCCTTCTTGCCCGGGAAAGAGAAGAAGACCAGCTGGGGTGCTGGGTGTTGTAGTGTCCTTAAGGGGGACCGTACCCTTGGTTAGTGAAATCCCAAGAAGTTGCTTGGGGACTGGACGTAGGACTTCCATGTGGGAAGGGCCGAACCAGGATAAATCTCTTGTGTTATTTGTGTGATGTTTATTTGCTTCCGCACTGCTACTCTTTATCACACTAAACTAACCAAACCTTCAAGTGTTAATTTCTGTGTTTAAGATTCTATTTCAGATTTCAGGAAAAACCTATTCACCCCCCCTCTAGGTTAGCTTGCTGCCGTACCAAAAGGGCCAACAAGTGGTATCAGAGCGGGTCTCTGATCATTCAAAGAAGATCCAACGATCTTAGAGCAAAGATCTATGGCAGCTCAAGGATATGCTGAAGGTCAATCAGTCACCAGACCTCCATTCTTTGACGGAGAAGATTATCAATACTGGAAAATGAGAATGGAATGCTTCATTCGAGGCACAGACTTTGATCTGTGGCAGGTAATTGAGGTAGGTGATTTTGTTATTGTTCCTATTGAAGGCACTACTGCCATTACACCTGCTGATAAAAGTAAATTATCTTTAAACTTTAAAGCTAAGAACTACTTATGTTGTGCCTTATCCAAAAGAGAATTTAGTAGAGTGTCTGCATGCAAATCTGCTAAAGAAATTGGGATATAAATGCAGATAACTTATGAAGGAACGGATAAAGTGAAACAAACTAGAATAGATATTATTGTTTCACAATATGAACAATTTAAAATGCTTCCAAGCGAAAACATTACTACTATGTATAATAGATTTTCAAGCATAGTAGTAGGCTTAAATTCTCTTGGTAAAACTCTTTCCAATGAAGAAACCGTTAGAAAAATACTTAGGTCCTTAACTATTTCATGGACACCTAAAGTAACTGCTATTGAAGAGGCCCATGATTTAACCAAATTGTCAATTGATAATTTAATAGGTTCTCTCATGGCACATGAAATAAATATGGAGCGATTGTCTGAAAGCTCATCTAAGAAGAAATGTACTAATGCTCTTAAGGTTGTAGCTGCTCCTTCCACTTCTTCTTCTAGCTCCAAAAATGCAGATTCTGAAGATAGTGACGTAGATGAAGTTCTGTCCAAGCTTCAGAAAATTTTCAAGAAGAAGAAAAATGGATCAAGAAGGATTCAAAAGAAAGAGAGAAAAGAAAAAGAACCAGTCTGCTATGAATGCAGAAAACCTGGAACTCTAAGACCGGATTGTCCAAGACTCAAGAAGACTGGTCAAACTGAGAAACCCAAGAAGCAGCACAAGAAATTTAAAAGAAGAGCCATGGCAGCTGCTTGGGAAAATGAAGAGACCACATGCTCAGAATCATCATGCTCAGAATCAGAGAAAGAGCAGGTAAATCTAGCCCTCATGGTAGGACTAGATGAGGTACATCCTAACTTATCTTTGATTCTTGCACATATTCAGGATCAGAATCTGAAGACTTAGAAGAAGTATTTAATGAACTATATGAAAAACATAAAAATGTTGTAAAAGAATTAAAGAATCTGAAAAACAACACTATTTGCTTAGAAAACACCAATTCTGATCTTAAATCCGAATTGGAGCAACTAGAAAAACAATTAAAGGATAGTAAAGATAACATTTATCTTTTGAATGAATATTTAAAAAATAAGGAGAATGAAAAATTAGAGTTAGAAGAAAAATTAAAAACTCTAACTAAAGAAAATCTGTATTTAAAAGAATCAGTTGGAAATTAACTAAAGGAAAAACATCTTTAGCTCTATGCTTAAACGGATCAAAATCTGGAAATAACAAACAAGGGCTTGGTTATACACCTCCAGAAAAAGGAAAACAAGTAATAAACTCAGGAAAATATCCTTTACCAAAATTTGTAAAAGAAACCAAAATGCCTCAGAAAAAGGAACCTGAAACAACCAAGCTTTATCAAAAGAAAAAGGTTTCTAAAAATTATGTTCAAATCATGCATCACAAAGGCAATAAGAACTGCAAAACAAATTATATTCATTGCTGCTCTCATTGCAATAAACTAGGACACACTGTGAACACCTGCACAACTAAGCACTTAGTTTGGATCCTAAAGGTTATTTTCATGCATCTAACCATCAAGGACCCAAAAAAGATTTGGGTACCTACTTCTGAGTAGTTTATTTGCAGGATGGCCTTGGAGCATCAGGAACAAAGGATGCTCAAGGAACTGGTGACTGCCAGCTCTTCATCCATCTCATATCTGAAGAGGGAGAGTAGTCATTAATTACTTTAAAATTTAATATTACTAACAATTATTTACAAGTTTCATTCAGGTAGAATCTCTCATTCAGGGGGAGCACAGATTAAGGGGGAGTTATTCATTTATGTCAATCATTGTTGAACCCCTCAATGGTAAGAATTTCTTTCACAAAGGGGAGAAAATGCAATGGTAAGAACCTTCCTTTTTGGTTTGTGACAAAAAGGGGGGAGTATGCATGGTATGCATTATCTTTGAATTTTCTGTATTTCTATGCTTTACGTATTTTTATGCGAAAATTCTCATAAATTTTGTCATCACCAAAAAGGGGGAGATTGTTGAACCACTCCTATATTTTACCCTTTATTTTGGTGATAATAAAATTTATGTTTAATTAATTATTATTAAAAATATTAATATCATGTTTTTCTTATAAATATAAATTTACATGATTAATTGAATATTAAATATATTTAATACCATGATTTTTCTAATAATAAATTAATATCATGATTTTCTAATAAATATAATTTTATGACATTATTCTGTAATGATTTGCACTAAACAGATAAATGGATTCCATTCAATATATATATGGATTTCAGTTCAAAGTGCCACATCGATTTGGTCTCATAACGATTTGATAAGTGACTCTCATAAGGATTCCTTTGTACTCACACAGACTCCTTTGTAACTCATAACGATTCCTTTGTAACTCACACAGACTTCTCATAACGATTCCTTTGTAACCCACACAGACTTCTCATAACAATTCCTTTGTAACTCTCACATGGATTCCTTTGTAACTCTCATAAGGATTTGCTCTCACATCGATTCCTTTGTAAAATATGGATTTCACTTAAACATAGATTTATTTTATATTTCAAAATATTTTTTGGCATCTAGTGAAAAAGTCAAATATTCTTGATTTGCGTAATCCTCTATCTTTCTGACAGGAGATCTTTTTGCTTATCTCTAAATCTTCTTCTTTCCTGCCAACAAAAAGGGGATTACTTACCACTTCTGGGTGGCATCAGGAAACATAAAGTATGAGCCTTTTGACAGAAACACTCTTTTATCTAAACACTTTTTTCTATGCTTGCAGACCTCGTAGACCACAATTATCAGAAGAAAAGAAAGATGAGCAACGGCTAGAACTCCAACGGATTTATTCAAATTGCTCATATAAAAGATGAAGCAAGGCTAAAGAAGAAGCATGAGCTTTCCTGAAGATTTTTCAAGAGTGTACATCCGGGAAGAACCTCAACTCCACATACACTCAAAGGAAAGAGAGAAAGAGCCTGAGCCCAAGAAGAAGTGTTCAAGCATCTAAAGCACTGAGCATTCAAGCTCCTTCTCCTCTCTTCTCTCTCTCTCTGTGTGCATCTTGTAATCTGGGGGAGAGAGTCTTTTGCTGAGAGTTCTTTTGGTTGGTTTTTATTGTTCCAACTCTCAGCTTTGTTCTTTCTTTTCTAAGAAAGATCCTTGTCCGGCTGTAGGACTGTATACAGTTGTTAACCTAGCTAGGGGTAGTGTCTAGCAGAACCGCACTGGGGTTTGTACCAGGAGGTTGGCTTCTTTACCTGTAAGAGAAGTGGGCTGCCTTCTTGCCCGGGAAAGAGAAGAAGACCAGCTGGGGTGCTGGGTGTTGTAGTGTCCTTAAGGGGGACCGTACCCTTGGTTAGTGAAATCCCAAGAAGTTGCTTGGGGACTGGACGTAGGACTTCCATGTGGGAAGGGCCGAACCAGGATAAATCTCTTGTGTTATTTGTGTGATTGTTTATTTGCTTCCGCACTGCTACTCTTTATCACACTAACTAACCAAACCTTCAAGTGTTATTTCTGTGTTTAAGATTCTATTTCAGATTTCAGAAAAACCTATTCACCCCCCCTCTAGGTTAGCTTGCTGCCGTACCAAAAGGGCCAACAAACGCGACGGCCCGATAGGCCGCGTTCTGAGGTCTTGTCGCGACAGCACACCCGTCGCGTTTTGAACGCGATGAGCTCCCCGTCGCTATCTCTGCCTGATCTGACTGCCTTGTCGCGTTCTGTACATACCCTTGTCGCGTTCTGTCCGACCCCGTCGCGACCCTTACTGGGGTGTGTCGCGTTCTCAGAATTTTGTGAAACACCACTTATTTCTTTTGAAAAACTTACCGCTATACCCGAGGTTTGTTTAACATGGTGTTTAATGTGTAAATTGCATGTTTTTGGTCCGATCATTACATGATAGTTATTTAATGGCTTAAAAGTGGTTAACCCATTTAAAAACTATAATTACATGAACAATATTCTAATTATTCTCTTAATGACTTGATCATTCATGAAACTTGTGATTCGCTCTTGTTACTGTTCTAGCTTGATTAAAATGATAATTATTATCTTAAAATCTTGCAAACCCATGTGTAGTTAAATGCATTGTTCATTGCATGCCATCATGTTAAGTGCTTTCCGCGAGTTTGAGACCGATGGATTGTGAATTGAGACGCGTACATCACTACACACTTGCACATCTAGGCAGCCCTTTCTTGGGGATTTGAAAGCTCTCTATCGGTCATTCCGAATCGGTAGACTAGCGACCTTTTCTCTAAGACCTCCGTAAATCTCCGCTCTCCGTGGATTCCCGCATGGAGGCCGAGTTGGTTGTACCATTGAAGTTCCTGGAGATAGCATGCACTTCCTTTCTCTTCTTGTTCTCGTGAGTGTGATTTACAATCTAGACTAAAGCCATTAATGTAAAGATTGAACTAAATTATAAATTGTACCGTTGTGCGATCGAATTTATCTCTTGACCATTATTATCATGAAATCATGTTCAAATTACTTATTACTTGTTCTCATCATCATCATGAATGACATTACACATGCTTACTTATTGAAACTCTCATTGGCCATTATTAATGACTGTGGGTATCTACTTTTAAAATTTAAGTGAGATGCTGACCGGCACGGCGAGTGTCCAAGGGCTCCAGTCTAGCCCCAATGATGGAGAGTCATAAATATACTGTTAACCATGGGGTATAATGATTACTGGCGTTGCATCTGCGCTGGGAGTCGTGCGTGTCGTGTTGAATGATAGATACAATAACCACATACTCGTGTTCTGGTGTACATTCTTGATGGATCTTTTCTTGGTGTGCATTAGTGTCTACGTGCCTGATTAGTGTTACATTATCATGCTCGTGCGTGCTTGCTTGCTTGCGTGATATGGCCATCCTGCATTTATTGCAAATAGTGATATCTTGCGTTCTTGACATCAAGTAAAATCTTGCATGCTTGTACAAAGTGATCTATTGCTAGTTCTATCTTGTCATCTTGTTCTAAAATCTTGTTCTATCATGATCACTCTATCTAGCTTGTTTCATGCATTATGTTTTAATGAGTTTTATTCGTACATGCATATCATGACATTCATAGTGCTTACCTAGTTCTAAATTGCTAATCACTTATATCATTGCCTGCACATTGAGATATAAATCCTACTAGGCTAGTTTGCTCATCCCCTACTTTTATCCAATCTAGGTGACTATGATGTCCAAGAGGAGGAGCAATGCGTCCAAGTGATGAGTGTCCCAACTATGAGTCTATCTATAGTTAGTTTATTTTGATTGTTAGAACGTGTAGTAGGAAGTGAGGAATAAATGTAATTTCCCTTTTTATTGAGTCTTAGTCCTGTATTAGTTCTTTTGAGACAAATATGAGATTTGAATACAAGATTAGTTGAGTTCAATGTTTGGGCCCTATGATGATGTATGTTGTTGTACATTTAGTGCGTGCTAGCTAGAGGCTTATTTGCCGACTGTTCACGTCTCGGGGTATCGACTCGAATTATTCCGCATCATTAATATCCGCTGCGTAATTCTCGGGATGTGACAGAAGCTCCTCGCAACTGATCAAACAAATCATCAATACGAGGTAAAGGGTACTTGTTCTTGACAGTTACCTGGTTAAGCTTGCGGTAATCAATGCACAATCTCATCGATCCATCCATCTTCTTCACAAAGAGAACAGGTGCTCCCCATGGCGAAACGCTCGGTCAAATGAAGCCCTTATCAAGCAATTCTTGCAGCTGCTTCCTCAATTCTGCAACTCCACTAGTGCCATACGATAAGGCGCAATGGAATAGGTGCTGAGCCAGGAACTAGCTCAATGCCAAACTCTATCTCCCTTGCAGGGGGCAAACCAGACAAATCCTCTGGAAAAACATCGCTGAACTCTCTGACTACTTCAATATCTTCTACTGATAAAACCTTCTTCAATCCTCGGACACAACCACACTAGCTAGAAAACTGCTATAACCCTTGCTCAACATCCGGGCTGCCTTCAAAGTAGAAATGACGAACTTGCCCGACATGTTCTTAGGCAAAGGATGAACAAACTCTTCCTTACCGGGAATCTGAAAAAAATAAGCTTCCGCCGACAATCCATCAAAGCATAATGCTCCTCGAGCCAATCTAAGCCCAAAATGGCATCATAATCCTTCATCTTTAGCAAATAGAAACTACCAGGCAAAATATGCTCCCCAATGCACACAGGAAGGGAAGAAAAACACTGCCCGTCAATATAGTTCATGCTGGAGTATGCACAGACAAGGGAACCTCCAACTTTTCCGAAACTAAACCATCATCCTTCATCAAGACCTTGGCAAATCCTTCGGAACAAAACTATGCATGGCATCGTATCAAACAAGACTCTAGCATGCATTCCATAATTAAAATTTTACCTTCTGTGACATGCTCCACCAACTCTACCTCGTCTCTCGCCAAGGCGAACACTCGAGCCTGCGCCCTCGGTCTCCCTGCTGCTCTCGGTGCCGGTCTCGCTGCTGGTGGTGGTGGTGCTGCTGCAGTCTGCTGCGCCATCTTCGGACAATCTCTGATCTTGTGTTTCTTATCACCACACCTCAAACACCTCCTATAAGTCACCCAACACACCTCACCTCCATGACGCTTCCCACATTGGGTACACACTGGTTTCTCTGCAACTGTGCCTCCACCTGGTGTCGGTGCTGCCACTCTCGCTGGTACTACTGCTCTCTGCTGGAAAACTGGAGCCTTCTTCTTTCTGTCCTGCCGCTGGAAAGTTGATGCTGGCCTCTTCAAAGAAGCTCTCTTCTCCTCCAGGTATACCTCCATCTCTGCCTCCTGCATGCATGCCGCTGACAAAGCCTCCTCCATGGTACGATGTCCCAAAGCCACCAGTCTCATCCTCAGGGACGGCTTCAACCCCATAATGAATTTCTTTACTTTCCTCTGCTCATCTGCCACTATGTGGGGCGCATACTTGGATAGCTCTGCAAACCTCGCCTCATATTCAAGTACACTCATTGGCCCCTGGGTCAATGTCAGAAACTCCTCCTCCATGCGGTCCTGCACATGCTCTGGAATGTACTTCGCCCTGATTAGACGGACGAACTCATCCCAAGCAACCTCCATAGCCCCGTCTCCAAACTGTGTGCGTAGTACAGAGGACCACCACACATCGGCACGCTCCTGAGAAGAAAGATCAATACAGCTAAGGGTACATTTCAAACAACATACACATAACCTTCAACATATAAGTAGCTAGGGTCACCCTCTCCTCTTCCGCACAACGAATGGCACGAAAGATCTTCTCCGTCTCCCGGAGCCAACTCTCCGCTAGAATAGGATCACTCTCCCCCTTAAAGAAGGGCGGGGTCATCCTCCTGAACCTCTCCATCATAGGCACTCCTCCAAACCTGCCTCATGAGCAGGTGCCTGCGCCTACAATCCAAAACAAGCTCTTAGCTAACAATTCCTCCAATTATCACCTTGAACAACTCTTGTATCTACCAACCTGAACCTGCACCTGCGCCTGCAATGTCACTGTCATCTGAGCCTGAGTCTGAATCGCGTGCACCAATCCTTGCATCAATGTTCCATAGTCCACAGGTGGTGGTCGGTGTGGCAAAGGTACTCCAGTCTGGTCCTGAGCCTGCTGAGCTGGAGCGTGCAAACCTTCCGCTGACTCATCACCCCTAGACGGGCCAACTCCTCTACGTCCACTAGTCGCCATAGTCTACAAAATAAGCATCCATTTTAATGACCTATTACACTACATAAACTTGGGCTAATTCTTTATGCAGACTTAAAATATGAATACAATGTTGATATTCTATTTATGTACATGCTCAACCTGGATATCTCTGATACCAATCTCTGTAACGCCCCTCTTAGACCCAGTACAGTTCACCAACTCACATTGGATCTAACAGAGGTATTACAGTGGAATAAATCCAACATTTGACGGTACAGGTTGAGATATACATAAATGATAATTCGATTCCAATAATAAGCAACGGAATATGGAACTAAATGATGGTAATCAACATTATACTCAATTATAAAGTCTAGTGCATAAAAGAGAAATGACAATAGTCCTGAATTTATTACAATTCATAGTCCAAATGCATAAAGGAAAATATACTTTTTCCTACTAACATATTTCTAAGTCCATTGCAATCGCATATTTCATAACACTTCTAATTATCATGGAATGGAACATGCATAAATTCACATCTTATTCTTTAACAATCAATTCAACAAGTTCCTACGTATAGCATTTAATCATTCTTATCATGGAATCTACTTATTGTCATGTAACATGTAAACCATTTTAATAAAAGCCTTATGCTACGTTATGCAATATGCACAGTTGTCATGTAATACCTAACCTTTAACATGTAGCAATTTCTTTTATATAAAATTGGCATGTAATTCAAGTATTCATACAGAATAATGACAGGTGGATCGTGAAACATATAATCATGTAAACAATTTCATGTAGGCATGTAGCATGTAACATGTAGCATATAGCATGTAGGTCATGTAGACATGTAGACATTTTCAATTAATTGCCAAGACATAGCCCGCACTATAATAGAGATCAGTAGTCATTTAACATTCACTTATCACCTAGGCAATGCAGTGATGAAGTCATGGTATTTGCACAAAACCGGGAAAAGTCCTTCCCACCTTAACCAGTAGAACTTGTCTACCTCTAGGATTTCAATCCATTGCCCACGGATTCAATAGATCAATTAC
>CM024756.1:132430428-132828050 GCA_014218235.1 Colocasia esculenta
TGGGTGTTCGGTTGTTGTGTGCTTAGCATGCGTAGTTCATTGTGCCTACTATAAGTTTTATCCTTCTTTGGAGCATGAGCATGTGCGAATATCTATATATATATATATATATATATATATACATAGGTGTATTGATAATTAATGTAGAAGTGAACAATTAGCTAATTAGAGGTGTATTATAAATACCAAGAATCTGACTTAGGATACTTGAATAATACTATGCGTGTGCTATCTAAATATTGAAGAATATCCTATACTACCTATTTCATGGAATTTTGTATGGGAGGTATGAAGTACATATGTGTATGTACGTATTATGTTATCTTGTGCGTGTGACAATTGTATACCTAATTCTACATGCATAACACCTTGGTGTATTGTGTATGCATGTGTATGATTAGTTGTAAGCGTTGCTCATTTGCATGGTTTAGCTAATGTGAATATTGTACTTCGTACATTGCATATGCATAAAGAGTTCAAGCATGGTAGGTGTAATTAGTGGTTATATTGAAATTCTATACTCCTCAAGAATAACATGCATGTATTTTTATGATATTTAGGTGAGAATAGTCAATTGGCTAAATTATGCATATAGTAATATTAAGGAATCCTATGCATATAGTACTTAAGCAATGTTAGGTAAAGTTGTGTAAGTTAATCTAATTACCGGTGCGCATGTTGTATCCATCTATTCCAAGCATAATGTACATAAGTATGCTACACCCGTGTGTGTATACTATATATATGTCAAATCAAGTGTGTGTGTGCAAGGACTATTTTATCGAATAGATTATTCCTAGCTAACATAATTCATATCACCTCCTAATGATTTGCGAAGCCCTCATAATTCTTGTCATTTACTTTGCCGTGTGTTGAGTCACACTTATGTAAAAACTCATGTACGCATAGGTAGATATCTACGTACATCTATCTTAGTGTTTTATGTGCTTGTGTATGCCTAGGTATGAATGATTGATTGCCTGGTATGGTAATATACATGTTACCCTTATACATTGTATGTATATATATAGAGTAAGCATAGTTTCTGCATGTTTTAAGTTCTGGCCGAAGGGCCAATCAGCGTCAATGTTGTTTATATTAAATATAAATAAGGGTATGTATTGCATGGTGATAGTATGGATATAATACCGTATACATATTGCATGTATATAAGCTTGGTATGCGTGGTTTTCTGCATAAATTAGGGTTCTGGCCGAAGGCACCTTGGCGTCAAGCCCAGGCCGTTGAGCCAGTGTCAGCGTCCAGACATGGACGCCAACACTAACTCCGGCGTCCAGCGATATGGACGTCAATCTCTCTGGCCTGCATGCGCAGCAGAGCTGCAAGCTTCTGAAACAAGGCAAGCAAACCATTGGGGGATGTTCCCCAACGCTCTGAAGGGTGTCCTATCACCCTAGTGAGTGGGAGAGAGACTCCCTTAAGTCTGAACCCGAAATGGCTCTCCCCACTCTTCCTTCACCCTTGCAAGAGGAGAAATAGAGAAAGAAAAACCTAGAGAAAGTCTGTGAGAAAAACCCCTTTTAGTACCCACAAATCCGACCCCCTGGAGGTTGATCCGGCCATCTACTGCGACAAGAAGGAAGCTGGAGCAAAGGAGAAGGCCTCCCCATCATCCCCTTGCTGTGGAGCTCATCCAAGAACCCGGAAGAAGGTGATCTGGAGGCCATCCTGCAACTTCTTGGGACTGCCCAAGGAGGTCTTCACCGAGCCCTAGATCCCTTGGAGGAATTTGTGAAAGGCAAGTGACCTATCTATGGTGTCCCCGTATGAGTCTAGGTGGGTTTTGCTATTTTTATGGATTTTTCTTCGAGTCCTAGACCCTCCCATTCACCCAAGTTTCAGAGCTCGGGTCTGTGTTTCTGCACAGACCTGATTCGACGGCAAGGTCCCTGGACGCCTGTGATGAGCTTGGCGTCCATCGGCCATGCCGCTGACCCTGAGTCAGCGGCCAGAGACCGCCGCCTAGTTCCTCTGGACAGAACAGTGAGCTGTTCTGTCCTCCTTATGCATTAATTCGGTATGTTTTCCGTGATGAGGATATATGGTAAACCTTATACTCTATGTATATTGTTAGTTGTGATGGTGGATGATGTGGTGTGATGGTGAATGTGGGATAATGGTATCTTTTAAACTTGTGAGCATGACTTGTAGATAATCTTGCAAATCCTTGTTCATGATTTGAATTAGTATGAATGCCTTGGTTTTAGTCTAATCATGAAGATCAGTGGGTCAGCATCTGTGTTTGCAAATTTTGGTAACTTATCCATGCTTGTGCAATTTGTAAATAAGCTCGGTTCGGTAAAAATAAAGCATGCAAGAATGGTTTGTAAGGTTCAATCCATAGATGTATGAATTAGGGTAATTTTGTATCCTAAATTCCTGCATATGTTAGTAGCTTATGTTAAACAGCAAGTGGCTAAATTACAAGACGTGTTAACCCCATGTTAACTTAAGTTGCTAAGAGCATGCTAATTAGGTGTTTTATTTTCTGTAAATTTATTAGCTCAGAAAAAAATCTGAAAATTGAGTGTATGATCTTGAACCCGAAAACAGCATGTGGTTAAAATTTCAGGTCATTTGGATCAGTAAATAAAAAGATGTATTTTCATGTGAATTGTGATAATCTACGTATACTATCGAAATGGCTTAGTTATTGTCTAAAACCAACTTGATTGGTGAATTTACTGTGTTAAACTCCTGTATCGTAGTAGCATGATTAGGAGAAAAACAAAGACACATTGTGCATGAGAAAACGAAGGAGATGTGAGTGTTATGTGTAAACACATGTTAAACTCGGTATGAGTAAAGTGTAAAAGTTGTGCCTATGTGACACTGCTACCCTAGAGGCATCGGGCCGTATATAGAAAAGTCCCTATAGAAGGCTCCATGTGATATAAGTTTGTCCCAAAGCATTGGGAAAACCCGGAGGTGGACAAGTACCACTGGATAGGGTGGAGAGGGCTTCTCCCGGTCTGCGCAGTTACCAAGATTCACCGCTGTATTGCCTAGGTGGTGAGTGTGTATGAGGTGTGAGCATGTGTTAGAGTTGTGTTATGAGTTGTGTTGAGAGCTGTGCTAAGGAATGAGCATGAGCTATGAGATATTTGTTAGTGTCCTCTACTGGTGGTTAGGACTATGTGTCATGGCAAATGTTAAGTAATGAAAAATGACTAAAGTGTGAATTATGTGAACATGGCACGTGGTAAGTGCCCAAGATGCACGTGGTAAGTGCAATCGACGTGATATGTGATAAGTGAAAGTGGAAGAGAAAATGATGTGGAAATGAGTAAATTGTGTAAGTGTGAACATGTGTACATGTCAAATGTGTAAAAGCGAACAATGTGAACGAGTAAGTGTGCAATCATGTGAAACTGAAAATGCGAGAGTATGTTATTGAAACCCATGTGAGACAAATCTGAAATCATGTGAAATCAGTGAATTTATGTTATTACCATCATGTTATTATGTGCAAAGATGTCTAGGATCCATGTTAGGGATAATTGGGGAAAACGGGTACAAGATAGCATGATTGTTTGTTCACATGATATGTTTTAAGCAACGTTGTAGCTCTCATGTGTAGATTATAGCCATTGAATCATGTGAAATCAGCAACCTAAAGCATGTAGAAATGTCCATGTATTGTCTAAAAACATGTAAGATCCATGCTAGTGTGTTTCCTTTCATGTGTGCACAATGTTCATGTTAGTAGCTCTCATGTCTTGGTTCTTTAAAGACAAGTTTCATAAGTAAATTGAATAGAGAGCATGATAGGTAAATTTTATTCCTACAAAATCTGAAAGCATGATCCATGTATAAACTTGTAAAACTTTCATGATAGGTGAAACCTCGGAAATGACTAGTATGCCATGTTTGAAAATTGTAATGTGCATGTAAAACCCCTATGACTTATACGTGTATGTTATGGGTAGTTGCTTGCTGAGTCCTTGGACTCACTCTTGCTTCGGCGTACAGGTTGACAGGTATCGTGCACTAGAAGGAAGCGTGACGAGGATCATCATATAGAAGACTATTTTGTGGAGCTGTACCAGTTGTACTTTTCTTTGCACAAAAGGATTATTGTATGGAATATTTGGGCATTGTAGTTCTCTTTATTTTGTATTAATGTGGACATTGTCTTTCCATTTCGCTATTTAGATTGTGGAATGTGTGTTGGTGACGGGTTAAGAGTTGAGTTGTTTATTTTATTCCGCTGTACTCTATTGCTATCCAGGTACATATCACCTATTGACCAGTGTTGGGTACATGTCCCACTGTGACGACGCCCCTTTACCGATGGGGATTGGTATAATCTACCGGTATGAAGAGGGTCGTTACAGAGATGGTATCAGAGCACAAGGTTGAGACTGTACATGGATAGGCCATCACCGTCACATCATTGCAAAGTCTTCATAGGGAATTGTCTATATATATAAAATCTACTAATAGTAGATGGAAGATAATAGGGAGAATAGTAGATATAGTAAACCTAGGTTCTAATTGAGTTATTTATTTTGCAGACTATGGCTGGACGTGGTAGACGTGGTGCTCAGTCTCGGAGGTATGAGCAGAACCGCAAGCTGAAGAATTTCGTGAAAGGACTTAAGCCATCAGTGAGGGTTAGGCTTCTGGAACTCGATTCACGTACCTTAGGAGAACTTCTAGGTGTGACCACCAGCAAGAGAATGGAGCGGGATCTCCCAGAGGGGGAGGCAACTCCAAAGGAGAATATGATCAAGCCATTCCAAAGGCAAGATAGGAAGAGGAGAAAACCTTGGAAGGTCAAAACAATCTGTGGCCTCAAGCATCGAGAAGCCGAGTGCACCCAGTGAGGAAGTGTCATGGCGGGAAAGCATGTTGGAGAAAGGAAGGAAGGTGTCTTAAATGTGGAAGCAAAGATCATCGGCTTAAAGAGTGTCGAACCTGAAGACAAAGTTACTCCGAGGTGCTTCATCGACGGTAATAAGGAGCAAGGAGTAACTGGTAATGACCCGGGCAACGTCAAACAGGTACTCGATGCGATCTTCGAGGACGAAGATTTTCTAGAGGGGAGGGTGTGAGCCCCGATTTTTATTCCTTATATATATAGTATGTATATGAATGGTGTTGGGTGTTCGGTTGTTGTGTGCTTAGCATGCGTAGTTCATGTGCCTACTATAAGTTTTATCCTTCTTTTGAGCATGAGCATGTGCGAATATCTATATATATATATATACATAGATATATATATATATAGATATATATGATAATATAGAAGTGTAGAAATAAGTGACAATTAGCTAATAGAGGTGTATTATAAATACCAAGAATCTCTGACTTAGGATACTTGAATAATACTATGCGTGTGCTATCTAAATATTGAAGAATATCCTATACTACCTATTTCATGGAATTTTGTATGGGAGTGTATGAAGTACATATTGTATGTACGTATGTATGTTATCTTGTGCGTGTGACAATTGTATACCTAATTCTACATGCATAAACACCTTGGTGTATTTGTGTATGCATGTGTATGATTAGTTGTAAGCGTTGCTCATTTGCATGGTTTAGCTAATGTGATATTGTACTTCGTACATTGCATATGCATAAAGAGTTCAAGCATGGTAGGTGTAATTAGTGGTTTATATTGAAATTCTACTCCTCAAGAATAACATGCATGTATTTTTATGATATTTAGGTGAGAATAGTCAATTGGCTAAATTATGCATATAGTACATATTAAGGAATCCTATGCATATAGTACTAAGCAATGTTAGGTAAAGTTGTGTAAGTAATCTAATTACCGGTGCGCATGTTGTATCCATCTATTCCAAGCATAATGTACATAAGTATGCTACACCCGTGTGTGTATACTATATATATGTCAAATCAGTGTGTGTGTGCAAGGACTATTTTATCGAATAGATTATTCCTAGCTAACATAATTCATATCACCTCCTAATGATTTGCGAAGCCCTCATAATTCTTGTCATTTACTTTGCCGTGTTGAGTCACACTTATGTAAAACATCATGTACGCATAGGTAGATATCTACGTACATCTATCTTAGTGTATTTATGTATGCTTGTGTATGCCTAGGTATGAATGATTGATTGCCTGGTATGGTAATATACATGTTACCTTATACATTGTATATATATATAGAGTAAGCATAGTTTCTGCATGTTTAAGTTCTGCCGAAGGGCCAATCAGCGTCAATGGTTTATATTAAATATAAATAAGGTATGTATTGCATGGTGATAGTATGGATATAATACGTATACATATTGCATGTATATAAGCTTGGTATGCGTGGTTTTCTGCAAAATTAGGGTTCTGGCCGAAGGCACCTTGGCGTCAAGCCCAGGCCGTTGAGCCAGTGTCAGCATCCAGACATGGACGCCAACACTAACTCCGGCGTCCAGCGATATGGACGTCAATCTCCCTGGCTTGCATGCGCAGCAGAGCTGCAAGCTTCTGAAACAAGGAAGCCAACCATTGGGGGATGTTCCCAACGGCTCTGAAGGGTGTCCTAACCCTAGTGAGTGGGAGAGAGACTCCCTTAAGTCTGAACCCGAAATGGCTCTCCCCACTCTTTCCTTCACCCTGCAAGAGGAGAAATAGAGAAAGAAAAACCTAGAGAAAGTCTATGAGAAAAACCCCTTTTAGTACCCACAAATCCGACCCCCTGGAGGTTGATCCGGCCATCTACTGCGACAAGAAGGAAGCTGGAGCAAAGGGAAGGCCTCCCCATCATCCCTGCTGTGGAGCTCATCCAAGAACCCGGAGAAGGTGATCTTGGAGGCCATCCTGCAACTTCTTGGGACTGCCCAAGGAGGTCTTCACCGAGCCCTAGATCCCTTGGAGGAATTTGTGAAAGGCAAGTGACCTCTATGGTGTCCCCGTATGAGTCTAGGTGGGTTTTTGCTATTTTTATGGATTTTTCTTCGAGTCCTAGACCCTCCCATTCACCCAAGTTTCAGAGCTCGGGTCTGTGTTCTGCACAGACCTGATTCGACGGCAAGGTCCCTGGACGCCTGTGATGAGCTTGGCGTCCATCGGCCATGCCGCTGACCCTGAGTCAGCGGCCAGAGACCCCCGCCTAGTTCCTCTGGACAGAACAGTGAGCTGTTCTGTCCTCCTTATGCATTAATTTCGGTATGTTTTCCGTGATGAGGATATATGGTAAACCTTATACTCTATGTATATTGTTAGTTGTGATGTGTGGATGAATGTGGTGTGATGGTGAATGTGGGATAATGGTATCTTTTAAACTTGTGAGCATGACTTGTAGATAATCTTGCAAATCCTTGTTCATGATTTGAATTAGTATGAATGCCTGGTTTTAGTCTAATCATGAAGATCAGTGGGTCAGCATCTGTGTTTGCAAATTTGGTAACTTATCCATGCTTGTGCAATTTGTAAATAAGCTCGGTTCGGTAAAAATAAAAGCATGCAAGAATGGTTTGTAAGGTTCAATCCAGATGTATGAATTAGGGTAATTTTGTATCCTAAATTCCTGCATATGTTAGTAGCTTATGTTTAAACAGCAAGTGGCTAAATTACAAGACGTGTTAAATCCCTGTTAATTAAGTTGCTAAGAGCATGCTAATTAGGGTTTTATTTTCTGTAAATTTTATTTAGCTCAGAAAAAATCTGAATATTTGAGTGTATGATCTTGAACCCGAAAAAGCATGTGGTTAAAATTTCAGGTCATTTGGATCAGTAAATAAAAAGTTATGTATTTTCATGTGAATTGTGATAATCTACGTATACTATCGAAATGTGCTTAGTATTGTCTAAAACCAACTTGATTGGTGAATTTACTGTGTTAAACTCCTGTAATCCGTAGTAGCATGATTAGGAGAAAAAACAAAGACACATTGTGCATGAGAAAAGAAGGAGATGTGAGTGTATGTGTAAAAACACATGTAAAACTCGGTATGAGTAAAGTGTAAAAGTTGTGCCTATGTGACACTGCTACCCTAGAGGCATCGGGAGCCGTATATAGAAAAGTCCCTATAGAAGGCTCCATGTGATATAAGTTTGTCCCAAAGGCATTGGGAAAACCCGGAGGTGGACAAGTACCACTGGATAGGGTGGAGAGGGCTTCTCCCGGTCTGCGCAGTTACCAAGATTCACCGCTGTATTGCCTAGGTGGTGAGTATGTGTATGAGTTGTGTCATGCGTTGTGTATGAGTTGTGTTATGAGTTGTGTTGAGAGCTGTGCTAAGGAATGAGCATGAGCTATGAGATATTGTTAGTGTCCTCTACTGGTGGTTAGGACTATGTGTCATGGCAAATCGTTAAGTAATGAAAAATGAATAAAGTGTGGATTATGTGATCATGGCACGTGGTAAGTGCCCAAGATGCACGTGTAAGTGCAATCGACGTGATATGTGATAAGTGAAAGTGGAAGAGAAAATGATGTGGAAATGAGTAAATTGTGTAAGTGTGAACATGTGTACATGTCAAATGTGTAAAAGCGAACAATGTGAACGAGTAAGTGTGCAATCATGTGAAACTGAAAATGCGAGAGTATGTTATTGAAACCCATGTGAGACAAATCTGAAATCATGTGAAATCAGTGAATTTATGTTATTACCATCATGTTATTATGTGCAAAGATGTCTAGGATCCATGTTAGGGATAATTGGGGGAAAACGGGTACAAGATAGCATGATTTGTTCACATGATATGTTTAAGCAACGTTGTAGCTCTCATGTGTAGATTTATAGCCATTGAATCATGTGAAATCAGCAACCTAAATCATGTAGAAATGTCCATGTATTTGTCTAAAAACATGTAAGATCCATGCTAGTTGTGTTTCCTTTCATGTGTGCACAATGGTCATGTTAGTAGCTCTCATGTCTTGGTTCTTTAAAGACAAGTTTCATAAGTAAATTGAATAGAGAGCATGTGATAGGTAAATTTTTATTCCTACAAAATCTGAAAGCATGCATGTATAAACTTGTAAACTTTCATGATAGGTTGAAACCTCGGAAAGACTAGTATGCCATGTTTTGAAATTGTAATGTGCATGTAAAAACCCTATGACTTATACGTGTAATGTATGTTATGAGGTTGTGTTGACTTCTTGACTGAGTCTTGCCTGGACTCACTCTTGCTTCGGCGTACAGGTGAGGTATCGTGCACTAGAAGGAAGCGTGACGAGGATCATCATATAGAAGACTATTTTGGGAGCTGTTACCAGTTGTACTTCTTTTGCACAAAAGGATTATTGTATGGACATATTTGGGCATTGTAGTTCTCTTTATTTTGTATTAATGTGGACATTGTCTTTCCATTTCGCTATTAGATTGTGGAATGTGTGTTGGTGACGGGTTAAGAGTTGAGTTGTTTATTTTATTCGTTGTACTCTATTGCTATCCAGGTACATATCAACCTATTGACCAGTGTTGGGTACATGTCCCACTGTGACGACGCCCCTTTTACCGATGGGGATTGGTTAATCGTACCGGTATGAAGAGGGTCGTTACATAGCGAGCAGAGGGAGTGGCCGATGTTCATCTTAGCTGCCAGTGGTGGTGGCTTGATTACTGTTGTGTGAAGGGTTACTCACATGTTTCAGGTGCGACTCGTTGCCCTAGCCTGCACGGTGGTTGGTAGCCTGGTCGTGTCTAGCTTCCGTGGGCGTTGTTAGTTTGTCCTTGTTGGCCCGCACTTTTTGGTGGTTTCCGCTTTGGTGTTCTCTCAGTTTTGTAGTCCCATTCTTTGGTGCCAATAGTGTGGCACGGCGTATGTGGTTTCCCGACCTCGTGGTGTGTCCGGGGTCCAGGGTGGTTCTGCATGTGGGCCCTCGACCATGTAGAGGTCTGAGGTGGCCGTGCTTGCGGTAAGAGGTCCTTCTCACGGGGTTGCTATGTGGTCTCCATGAGACCCCTATCTCGACGGGCGTGTCGAGGCTTGTTTCCGTGTTATGCCTGACTCTGTTGATTTCTATGGGAGTCATGTGTGTGTCATGACCTTGGTTGATGGTCGTTGCATTGCATTGTTCTATATCGCGACTTTGTAGTGCCCTGTTGTAGGTGTTCCTTGCTTTACAGCTTTCTAGTGTAGTTTTCTATTTTTGAAGTTCTTGCTGCTCTAGCCGGTGAGGGATTGGTAATCCCTACTAGGTCTTATTCGTGAGGCTCACCCCCTACACTCTTCAGCTAGGGGCTCGTCGTCGAGGGAGTTTAGTGTCGGACGGTATGGAGACGGTTGTGGCACTGTGTGCTGTTAGCAGTAGTGAGAGCGAGTGTTGTGAGTGGTTATACCTGAGTGAGTTGAGAGTTGTGCTTTACAAGTTCTCAGGGTATGCCCTTTAAGGACTGTGCCTTTCTTCTTGTACCTGTGCTTTTACTTGGGACACGTTGTATATCTGTATATCCTGTTATAGTTATTTAAATTCAGTACATATCCCCCTAAACTATTCTTTTAACCCTTCCGGGTCTTCGGATCCATAGGTGGCAGCGCCAACTTCAGGGTCCCTGGTGGGGGTCCGGGAGGTCACGTCGTCACAAATGCACCAGCAGCTTTTATGAATTTGATGAACATGATATTTCACGCTTATTTAGATAAGTTCATTGTGGTATTTATAGATGATATACTGGTATATTAAACGTCAGAAAAGGAGCATGCAATACATTTAAGGATCACTTTGCAGACTTTACGGAAACATCAGTTGTATGCCAAATTCAGTAAATGTGAGTTCTGGTTACAGGAGATTTAGTTTTTGGGTCATGTAATTTCTAGGGAAGGAGTAGTAGTGGATCCAACAAAGTTAAAGTAGTTATGAAATGGGAAGAGCCAAGGACAGTGTCAGAAATTAGAAGTTTTCTAGGTTTTGCTGGATATTACAGACGTTTTATTCAGGATTGTTGGATCTCTTATTTTAATGATGTTTAACTATGATCCATACAATTTTAAATACCTTGCTCCAGACAGGTCTAACATAATATTTCATGTTTAACTCAGAAAACAAGGCTGTCATGAAGTCAGTTGTGTCGACACAAGATGGTCAGAGTGTCGACACAAAAGACACTTCTAGTGAAGAAGTTCAAGAAGAAAGGTCAGTGGTGTCAACACAGGTCCCTTATGTGTCAACAAATCTTTTATTCTCATGAAGCAAACTATGAAGAAAGAAGTCAGTGGTGCCGACACAGCTCTGTTAGGGTGTCGACACATGATGTTCCCCGAGAGCCATTTTCTTTAGGATAGTCAGGTGTGTAGACACAAGTCAGTTGTGTGTCGACACAGGTTAACTTCCAATGTTGAAATCACAGTAGGTCAGGGCTCATGTGTCAAACACATAACTTGACTGTGTCGACACACTTCGAATGATGATTCAGAAACCAGAATCTTGAACACTGTCAGCTTGTGAATCAAAGAGAATTGAGCGGGAATTCTGTGCCCCCACATCTCAAGGTACCACATGGACACAGGGACTATAAATGCCCATGATCTCACACACATCGGGGCAACACACTCATCATCATTTCCAAGAATCAGAAGGCGGCGACCAGAGAGAAGTCCCATCTAAGATTTGATGTTGCTCTCGATCTGAAGAATTGGAGATCCAGTGTTGTGGGTGTTCAAGGATAAAGTTGAATTCTCAGATTCAGGAGTCAGCATCATCAGTCTGAAGCTAGAGGCCAAAAGTTTTAGTGGAAGCACAAAGGGGAAATTCAAACCAATTGCATATGTTCTATAGTTTCTCATATATTCAATTGGTTCTACATCTCAACTTCAAATCATTCAGTGTGTAGTGTGAAATTAGAGCTATCCTTCTGCTCCATTCATGTGGGTGTTCTAATTTGAGATTTCGATCATCTCAAATTGTGGGTGTGTTTGTGTGTTTGGTTTAAACTTGCTATATAAGCAGATTTGTATGGTGTGGATGGGGGATGCAGGATACACAATTGGTGTAATCCGAACAACCCTAAATCAGTGTGTTTACTGTGGTTTGATGTCTTTGAACGTTAGATGATTGATAGGTACGCTTACTAATCAGATTGCTATCATCCCGTATTTCTCAATTTCACATTTCACACACTCAATTTATGTTAATTTGAATCAAAGCTCTTCTCAGATGTTCTCAATTTCTCTAGTTTGGGGGAAAGAAATCTATCACCCCCCCCCCTTCTAGATTTCTCATAGCTGTTTTCCGCTATCTTTCATTGGTTCGGAGCAAGTTCTCTTTGCATCTAACAGGTGTTTGATCTAACTGTAAGGCCCTCAATTTTTGTGCATTTTATAACTGTTTGATGCTTTGTTGTTCTGCCCAAAATTTCTTATTAACGCCAACACTCATTGACATTAAGGGCTAGTTGACGGCAACACTTGTGTTGTTTACCTTGTGGCCAGAAGAAATAGACGTCAACATCGATTGACGCCTATCTCTGGTTGACGGCAGCTATGTGGTCGTTTACTTCTCCGACTGCATTTGGGATTCCAGATCTGAAACTGTCCGTTTCTCTGGAGTCTGATAGGATACCTACCCCCAACGGTCAGGACTCTTATGACTAGGATTCCACTACTCTATTCCTATTAACCAAGACATCTCGGCTAGGAGATGACTTTGGTTCAGAAGAGAGGATTTCTAGGTTTTAGGGAGAGAAAGAGAGAATGGTGAGGGTTGATCCGGCGATTTGAAGGCTTCACCAACGATATCGCGAAAGGAGACTTACTAAAGGTGGAGAAGCTCTCCTAACGCCGGGGGATTGATTGCATAAGCGTGGAGGTCGAATCAAGGCGGGGAACATCACTTCTGTGGCTTGGCCAAGGAGGGCTTCATCGCAAAAAAAAATTGATCTTTAGAGGTTTTTAGGGAGGCAAGTAACTTAGGGGTTTCATCCCTAGACCTATCACCTAGAGTTTAGGTATTTTTCTAGATTTTTAATCTGTGTCCTAGACCCCAAAATTCCTCATTTTTCTGTGTTCGGTCTGCACTTTCTGCAGATAGGAGATTGACGGCAACCTTATTGCCGCCAAGTTTCTGAGTTAACGGCAATCGATTGTGTCGTTAACCCACCCTGACGGCAAGGCCCTTGCCGTCAAGTTCATCTGGTTTGACAGAATAGTGGATTCAATCTTTGTGGTGTGATTTTTCGGGGATTTGTGGATGTTTTCATATGCTATAAAAGTTCTGATTGGTCAAGTATGTTTATTAGGTCAAACCATGAATTCCTGTTAAATTTCTGATCATAATTACGAATTATAGAATTTCTGTTATGGGAAATTATGCATGTTTTGACAAATCTAAATTTAGAATAAATAGATATGATGTATGAAATTGTTACAGGAAATTTCCATGAATCTAAGGTTAGTGTATACATGTTTTAAGACTATTAGATCTGACTGTTCACTGTTATCATGTCTAACTAAATTATCTTATTAAATTGCATGAGATCTCTGTTAAATGTTAAAAATAGATATACTATCATGAAAATTCTGAAATATTAACATATGATATATTCCATGTGTAGAGTATGGTTAAAATTGAGTCTGTTCTGACATGTGTAAGTACTATTGAAATTGTAAAGATATAAAAGGACATTAGTTTAATTAGTCAAGAAACGGTATTTGCTGTGATTAGTATCATGTTTACGTACTGTTAAGCATAATTGCTTACTGTTAGACATCCATGATAAGTTCTATAACTAAAAGATATGTGTTTGCATTATAAACATGTGAATGGATCATTAAGAGCATCCAAATGTTGCTAAGCATGTGATTAAGTGAAATAATGTGATTAAGTGAAATTTGTGCCGAAATTGACACTTCTACCATAGAAGGCTATGGAGTCGTACTATAGAAAAGTCTCTATCGGAAGGCTCAATGTGTATGTGATATCCTGTGGGCATCAAGATGAAATCCTGGAGGTGGACAAGTACCACTGGTTAGGGTGGAGAGGGCTTCTCCCAGTTCTGCGCAGTTACCAAGATTGTCACTATAATGCATAGGTGACAGGTATGTGTTATGTGATATGTGTGTCTACTTTATGGTGGTTCGGACTATGTGTCACAGCACAATAATGTGAAAAGATGTGAACTATGTGTGAATGTGCCAAGTGATTATGTGAAAGTGATGTGCTAATGTGTTTCAATATGAAATGATGTGAAACCATGTGATCATGTTATATTTATGTTAAAATAGCAAGAAAAATGTGTGATTATGTGAAATAAAAGCATGTGAAAAGTGATAGATATCATGCTAGGTTTGCTAGTAACCATGTGTTTAATTCCATCATCAAGTTGTTTGGAAATATATTATGAATGAGTTGCCATTGATACCATGATTCAAGCTAAAGACCATGTGTAGATAACATGTTCTAGGTTATTCATTTGTACTGTTTGTTATGACATGAACCATGTGGTAAAATTACTCTTTTGTTAATTTGAGTAATATGAATGTGGTATGTGTAAGGATGTGCCAATAGGTTACTTGCTGAGTCTTTGTAAAGACTCATCTTTGCTTTAACATATAGGTGAGATAGGTGTTTCTGTGATTGAGGAGGATGTTGTGAGGAGCGACTCTGAGAGAGAGGAGTAGCGGAGCTATAGGAGGACTATCTTATAGATTGTACTTTTCATTTACTAGTATGTGGACAATGATGTTATGTTATGGACTTGTTTAATTATGGACTTTGTTTATTTTCATTACTACTATATAGACTGTGGAATGTGTGTAATGATGATGGAATAAGAATCTCTTTCATTCCTTATGTAAGTCTGCAAAGGACATGTGGGACAAACTTCAACTCATTTATGAGGGAACATCTGAGGTAAGAGAAACAAAGGCAAGTATGTTGGTTTCTGAACATGAGATGTTTAGGATGAAAAATGACAAAACAAATATGAAATGTTTGCTAGATTCATGCTAATAGTAAAGGGTCTTAAGGGTCTTGGAAAGGAGTACTCTAACAGTGACCTTATAAGGAAGGTATTAAGATCCCTCCATCTGCATGGCACACAAAAGCCACTGTTATTGAAGACTCCAAACATTTGTCCACCATGCAATTAGTTGAGCTAATAGGGTCTTTAATGACGTATGAAATCAATTTGAAAAGGAATGCATCTGAAATAATTTCAAAGAAACCAATAGCATGAAAGTAACATTTGGTTCCAAAATGTTATCGAAAATGATGATGACGTGATGAAACTTCTAATGAAGAAAATGACAATGAAATAGCCCTACTGACAAGGCAGTTCAAGAAATTTCTTAGAAAGAAAGGAAAAGGTAAATTCAAGTCTTTCACTAAAAGGATTTCTCTAAGAAGCCAATTTCAGTAAGAAAACTGATCTGAATAAGAAGGCTGACATTATTTGTTATGAATGCAAGAAGCAAGGGCATATGAGAGGAGAATGTCCTGATCTAAAAAGAAAATTGAAAAATCAAATGTTCAAGAAGACCAGAGCTATGCTAGCTACCTAGAGTGATGAAGATGAGAATGCACAAGAAGAGAGTGAATCTGATGATGAAGAAATTACTTATCCCATGGCAAGAAATGAGGAAAACATAGAGGTGAGCTCTTCATTTGAAGATTTCTCTATTGATGATTGGGAAGAAGCTTATACTTCTTTGTTTGAGAAATTGTGTGAGTATAAATCAAAAAATAAGTTTCTAAAAGGGAAAATCAACAGCATCTTGTATGACTCTTCAAATACTGAATAGATCAATTTTCTGAATGATGAAATAGCTTATTTGAAAAATGAAAAAGAAATTTTAATATGCAACTTGATGATGTGAAGGAAAGGTGTCAAAATGCTGAAAAAGAAAAAAGATTTTGTTTAAGGAGACTGAAAAGCTCAAAAAAGAAAAAAGAATTGCTTCAAGAAGAATTAAAAAACACACAAAATTTGTCAAAGGAAAATAAAATTTAGATGCAATCTTAAGGGTCCGAATGAACACTACAAAGTATAGATTATGTTTCAATCTGAAAGCAAAAAGAAATTTGGACAGACATTGATAACATCCTTTGTTAAAGGAGCAACTTCTCATCATGAATATGGAATAAAAGATCAAGTAAAACAATCAATGAACTTTAAGCATCAATACCAAAATCAAATTAAATTTTTCAAAAGAAAAAATAAGCTTGAAAGAAATCATTTCAATGATCAAATAAATCTGAAACATGTTGTCAGATCTAATTCTCATCAGAAAATCAATAAAAAGTGCATAACTCATAAATTCATGTCATGCAAAATTTGTGGAAAGCTTGGGCATTCTGATTCAAGCTACAGATACAACGTGAATGCTCATAAAATAAAACAAGTTTGGATTCCGAAGTATATTGCCTGTGAATTGAAAAATCTTATGGGACCCAAAGTAATTTGAGTACCAAAATCTTCTTTCAAAATTCTTTTGCAGGAATGCCTTACAGCCCACAAGAAGGACAAATGATATCTTGACAGTGGCTGTTCAAGGCATATGACAGGCGACAAAGAAAAATTCTTTACATTGGTTGAGAAGGATGGAGGTCATGTAACCTTTGGGGTTAAATAATTGGCATAGGAAATGTTGGTAAGAATCCTTCAAACTCCATTGAAAATGTCTTACTTGTTGACAATCTTGATCATAATTTGCTTAGTATCAGTCAATTGTGTGATAAGAGATTGAAAGTAATTTTTTATTATGATTCATATGAAATCATTGATAAAGAAATTGGAAAAATCAAATTTTTGGTCAAAGAATAAATAATGTTTATATAGTTGACTTGAATGAGCAGCAAAATGAAAATTTATGTTTGGTTGCAAATCAGCATGATCTTTTTCAACTGTGGCATCGTAGGCTAGGTCGTGCAAGTGAAAATGTCTTAAAGAAACTAATTCGATCTAATCTTGTTAATGGACTTCCAAAAATAAAGAAAAATAAAAATGCAAGTGTTTGTTCTGCATGTGCTCAAGGAAAACAAACTAAAAAGTCATTCAAATTTGTTGCACCCTTAATAACCTCAAAACCTTTTGAGTTGCTGCATATGGATCTTTATGGTCTTACAGGACACTCAGTCTTAGTGGCCATCGTTTGGGTTTGTAATTGTTGATGACCTTTTTAGATTTTCTTGGGTGTTCTTTCAATCTCAAAAAGTGATACTTTTGAAAATTTTCAGATTTTTTTCAATAAGATTGAGCAAAGAAACACAAATAAAATCAGCTCTATACTCACTAACCATGGAGAAGAATTTGACAACAACTTATTTTTGATTTTTGTAGGAGCAAAGCGATCAACCACAAGTTTGCATCACCAAGAACTCCTAAACAAAATGGAGTAGTTGAAAGGAAAAATAGGACACTAGTTGAAATGGCTCGCACTTTGCTAGTTGAAAATCAACTACCAAGAAGCTTTTAGGCAGAAGCCATAAATACTTCATGCTACATCCTCAACAGAGTAATAGTAAGACCAGTCCTAAAGAAAACATCTTATGAGATTCTCAAAGGTAAAAAACCTCACATTGCTTACTTTAGAGCTTTTGAATGTAAAGTCTTCATTCACAACAATGATAAACAAGATTTAGATAAATTTGAAAAGAAAAGTGAGGTAGGTATCTTTCTAAGATATTCTGAACAATCAAGGTCATATAGAGTCTTTAATAATGAATCAAGCACTGTGGAAGAAACTCCACATGTCGTCTTTGATTAACATTATGAAAATATTGATGACTCTAATTCTTATAGAAACTAAGAAGATGATACAGACATCCTTGTGAAGGAATCATATCAGTCATTGAAAACAGAAGAAGTACCTGAAAATGAAAGTATGTCGACACATCACATCAACAGGTCGACACCAGACCAGGCCAGGCCAACAGAAAGAGTTAGCACATTGACAGGAGTCAATCTCAGGTACTCTAAAGATCACCCTCTTGAAAATGTTGTAGGAAATGTGAATGACAAAGTTCTAACTAGATCACATTTCAGAAATATCATTGAACAAGATCAAATGGCCTTTATATCTCAAGTGGAACCTAAGAATTGAAGAAGTCTTAAAAGACAATTCTTGGGTAGAGGCAATGCATGAAGAATTAAATCAATTCCAGAGAAACAATGTTTGGAGCCTAGTTCCTAAAACTCCATAAAATTCAATAATTGGAACTAGGTGGGTTTTTAGAAATAAATTAAATGAAGAAGGGAAAGTTGTTAGGAATAAAGCTCGTTTGGTAGCAAAAGGATACAATCAAGAATTTGGGGTAGATTTTGAAGAATCCTTTGCACCATTAGCTAGGCTAGAGGCAGTGAGAATTTTGCTTGCATACGCCTGTTACATCAATTTTAAACTATTTCAAATGGATGTAAAAACTACTTTTCTGAATGGATACATTAAAGAAGAAGTTTTTGTTGCACGGCCACCTGGATTTGAAATTCCTGATAAAACTAACCATGTTTACAAATTGCACAAAGCTCTTTATGGATTGAAACAGGCACCAAGAGCATGGTATGACAGATTGAGCAATTTCTTGGTTAGTAAAAAACTACTCCAGAAGTAAGGTAGACAAAACTCTTTGTTGAGTTGTGTTTGATGATGATATATTAATAATGTCTACACTCTCATACTTTGATTTTAATGATGACTAAAACATTAGTTGTGAATGTTGTCCAACACTCACACTTTGATTTTGATGATGACATATGCATATATTATAATAATGACTAAAAACATATTTTTGATTCTTAATATTTCATATCTTACTGTTAATGACATGTTTTGATGGTCCACTCTTCATTTGTACAGGTTTACAGAGTTTTTACAAAAGTAGGTTGGCACTACTTGACAGTAAGGTCGACTCTACCAGTCTGCCCAGCAAGTTCTTAAAGAACAAGCTGCCAGTCAGGTCGACACTAGCTGAGAGTAAGGTTGACATTAGTTGTCATCCAGTGAACTAGTTTTGGGAGATATTCTCAAGAGGTCGACTCTGTCTGTTGATCAGGTCAACTCTAATGTTCTGCCAGTAAGCTGAAACTGTTTATTTGGTCAGTAGGTTGACTCTCTTGAAAAATAAGGTCAACACTCTTTCAGTGCAAACCCAGAATTATGCAGAGCATAAAATCCAACGGCTGTGATCTTTTTCTGAGATCTTTTTGGGAGATTCTATATTTACCAAATTACCCTTCATCTAAGTGGCAATGAGGTAAAGGCCTTTTGGACACATGGCAGCCTTGGGTGCACTCTAGGTTTTTGTGCACTCCTTTCTCACGATCATGGGACTGCACAGTGGCTATATAAGCCTCCATCTCATCTGAAGCAGCAATCCCTTGGAGCCATTCATCGATTCCATCCAAGAGGACGTGGGGATCAAGGCCAAGCTGTGAGAGAAAGCTCTGGAGTGTTGAAACAGAAGCAGATCAAGAAGAAAAGCAGCAGAGGAAGAAGAAGGAATCATGCAAGCAGCAGATCTGAAAATAGAGCATCGTGGATCATGCAAAGAAGAAGCAGTAGAGCTGAGAAGAAGAAGAAGATCTGAAGGCAAGTGGAAGAGGAAGTCAGTGCAAGAGCAGAAGCACAAAGCTCAGCATCCGTGGAGAAACTCAAGAGCATAAGTTCAAATCTGAATCTCTGTGTAAATCAGATCTGAAATAGGGTATCACGAATTGAGGCTAATTTGAAGGAGTTTAGATCAAGTTGGTTGAGAAGCACAACCAGATGATGCAGATATGCAAGATGATCTGAAGCACACCTTTAACTCTCAAGATCTGAAGATTCAGAGTTCAGATTACACAATCCAAAGGAAATTGGGCAAAACTGAAGGACTGGTGTTTGAGGATTTGTTTCCCTTAACTCTGATCTTCTTGTGTATTTGATTTTTTCGTTTAAACTTCTTCTCTGAACATGTTGGGTGCTCTTACTGGTAATAGGAGTGTTGATCCATACTGTGTGTGTGTGTGGATTGAGGAGGTCTGTATGACCTTGAAGCTGTGAATCAGCAGAGAAGCTGTGAATTAGCGGTTGGCAAGTTGTGTGTCAGCATTCAAGCTGTGAATCAGCAGTTGTTTGAAGCTGTGAATCAGCGGTCTAGTGAAGCTCACTGGTTTGAGTGAGGGGTGGACGTAGGTCTCCGTCTGGGAGCCAAACCACCTAAAAAATCTCCTGTGCAATGGTTTGATCTATTTTCAACTAGATGCTTGCATAGGTTTCTGCATTCACATTGCTTATCTAATTTCCTCTCACATCAATTCACTCATTCACATCAGTTCAGTAAAATTGTGAGTCTGTTTAGATCTTTAATGTGAAGTAATTTTTTAATTGCTTAAGCTTCCGCTGAGTTTTGTTATAGATCTATTCAACCCCCCCCCCCCCTTCTAGATCTGTTCACACCTGTGAAAAGGATCCAACACTCTTTTCACAAAATCTATCCACAATCACATAATTGTAGTTCAGGTATATGTGAATGACATTATTGTTTGTTCCACTAACCCTCCACTGTGTGAAGAATTTTCAAAACACATGCACAGTGAGTTTGAAATGAGTCTTATGGGAGAGTTACAATTTTTCCTTAGTTTGTAGGTTAAACAATTTGAAGATGGATTCTTTATCAATCAAGTGAAATATGTCAAAGAGCTACTGAAGAGATTTCAGTTTGAACAAGCCAAGCCAGCATCTACTCTTATGAGCACAAGTATAAAACTGGACATTGATGAGAAAGGTAAATTGGTAGATGCAAAACAGTACAGAGGTATGATTGACTCTCTTCTATATCTTACTACAAGTAAACCTGACATACAATTCAGTGTTTGTCTTTGTGCTAGATTTCAATCTAGTCCCAGAGAAAGTCATCTGCTTGTTGTTAAGAGAATTTTTAGGTATCTCTCTGGTTCATGTGATTTGGGTTTATGGTACCCAGCTGGTTGCAACATTGATTTGATTTCTTACTCAGATGCCGACTATCTTGGATGTAAACTTGATAGGAAAAGCACTAGTGGTTTTTGTCAATTCCTAGGAGGTTGCATGGTATCGTGGACATCCAAGAAGCAACACTCAGTTGCACTTTCCACTACAGAAGCAGAATATGTTGCTATAGGGAGGTGTGCAGCTCTGTTGTAGATCAAAAGTCAATTACTTAATTACAACATTGACATTGGATGCACACATATCCTATGTAGTAACACTAGTGCTATCAATCTTTCTAAAAACTCAATTCAACATTCAAGAACTAAACACATTGAAATCGAACATCATTTTCTGAGAGATGAGGTTGCAAACAAAAATATGAATTAGAATTCATACCTACAGAAAATCAAGTGGCTGATATTTTTACAAAACCTTTGGCAGATGACAGATTCACATCCTTAAGAAAAGAGCTTGGGATTTGCAAAATGCATTAAATCTTTCTTGAAAACTAGAAATAATTTGGACTTTTATGCAATGATTATTTGGTATATCAAATGGTGAACTGTGGAAGGAAAAGTCAAGCTTGTCTGAAAACTATCATTATGTGTGAGGAAAATCCTCTGCCAAATATCAATAGTCTCTCTTGTATAAAGGTTATCAAATCATAACAATTGAGATTGATAACTTTTCTTTTGAATAAAATGCATGAGTTTGTACTGTGATTATTTGCTCATATCCATACTTTTCTATGTTCATTAATTCTTCTTGACTAAATGCACACATTGAGGGGGAGCACATGTTTTGGGAAGAGTGATTGTATTTGTAAGGAAGGCAATAGTGCTTGTACATAAGTTGTCAGTAAACAAAATACAAAATTGATCAAACTTGTTGAGCACTGTCAGTAAAGGTTTTCATTCAGATTCAGGTAGACACATAATTGGTGTTGTGTCGACATCAGTTCTCTATTCTGAGATTGAGAGTGATCATTATCCACATTCTATGTCAACACATAGCAACTCCTGTGTCGACACATCCCTTCTTTGCTTGACATCAAATCTTTAAAAATCTTCCAAGACATATCCATTTGATATTCTTCCATGTTAAAGAATGAGAATCTTTGCTTTGATGAATTTTGACTGAGTCAACAATTCAGGGGGAGCTAAAGAATTCACTGATTTTTCTTACATCAGACCAAAAATAATTTAGTGGCTTGCTTTTTATGAAGATCAAAACCTTGACCATTAAATCTTCTGAAATCAACCAAGAATGCATATTTAACAATGTTAAAGTATTCTTTAAGTCAACATTCTTTTATTCTCTAAAATTCAAAAGTAATTTGATCTCTTTGGTTGAATAATTTCAAAATCAGTATTATTTTTACACATCTTTTGATAATTTGAGAAAGGCTAAGTATGTGTCCAACTATTGGTATCTATTAAATATCAGTTCTCTCTTGGCAGAGCAATGGCTTGCATACTGAGAAACTGCACACCTTCACAAAAAGTGATGAGCTATGTATGTCATGAAGTGTCCTGCTATCTCTGCTCTAAGGGGTTCAATCAAAATATTCAAATTTAATGTTAACTAAGTAACTAGAAATATTGGCGTCTGATAAACTTATATTCCCATGTCAAAAAGTTTCATCAACCCCTTGAGACAGAATGATTAGTACTCTCAAGTAACTAGGGACTCAGGTGTGTAAAAAACATGTGTACTTGAGTAAAAAGATGTACTATATATGACTACTCATTACTTTACTTCAAGGAAAATACAACAAACAAAATAGTCAACAACTTGCCTAATTCAGATCCTCTAGAATGTTTAACTTCAATACCGATTAGAATTTATCCTAGAGGGGTTATTTTGCAATTGCTGAGTAAGGTTTAAAAGAATAATTTGTTACTGAACAGAATATATTAATTCTATTAAATTTTACTCCAGGTTCTTCAGATTTTTCTAATGGTCAAACATTGTCTACTACTCTTCAAACCATTAAATTTGAAAGAGGAATGATGAAAAGAATTTTATAGTGACATCTTTAACATATTAAAAATCCCTGAAATAAAAACTGATATTCAAGTCATTTTCATCATATTAAAGACTCTTTCTCTTCCTTTCACAAACTTTTGAATTCTTGTTTTCACAGGTCGACACACTCTACTCTTGTGTCGACACAATCTAAATCTCAGACCGACACACTTGCATCTTGTGTCGACACACTTTCACCCAGTCAATGGTTCTGGATTAGGTTAGATGAACCACTGGCTCATCTTACCATCTCTATGTGAGTGTCGATCCTATTTCAAGGACCACAACCCTAGGTTGACCCTACATCTTCAACTTCCCATCTTTTAAACTTCCCTCCTCTCCTTCATCTCTAGAAGAACAAGATTCTATAGTTTCCAGTTCATCCATCTTATTTTTTCATCTTCCATATCCAGTCTCCATGGCACCCAAGCAAACACCAAGGTGCGGAGGAAAGGCAAAAGCTACAGCAAAAGGTGTGGTTATTCAGGATCAACCAGTGGAACGGCGGTCAAAGTTCAGTAATGATCCTACGAAGAGGAAAAGAGACTCCACCCCTTCTTGTACTTCCTCCAAACGTACCAAGTCTACACCATAGAGAAAAGGGAAGTCTGTTCTGCCACCCATGCTGGGTTTCTTCATTCTATTGTTTATGACAACATGTTTATGATGAACATTCATAATTGAGATTTAATACATGACATCTTCAAGCAAGCAACATGATGAAATATTTGATCTTCTATGTATACATAATATCTTACTATAATGTATGATCATGTAGTGTGAGTGCATGCCACAAAGATATACCAAAATAAGAGAAAAAAGATCAGATACATTCATGAAGACAATCACCTGTCGACAGCCCTTCAGGTCCTGTCGATAGATGTGAACAGACAGACAAGACAAAGCTCAGGAAACAGCTACCTGTCGACAGACCCCATGTGCCTATCGATAGCCACCTATAGATAGAGCTCAGGAATCTGCAATTTTGCTACTACCTGTCGACAGATGCAAGTCGACTGTCGACAGGTAAGTATAGAAATCTGCTACCCGCAAAACCTGACTTTTGGCACTTGCAAAACTGTTGTTGCCTGTCGACAGATGCACCCAGACCTATCGACAGACGAAGGAGATCTTCAGATACGGAAAGTTTCCAAGTTGTCGTAGATGGTGTTTCTCTCTACCACGACTCTCCATATGTAAACACCACTATATAAGCACCTTTTGTCAAGTAAATCTCGTACAGAAGCAGCCACAACCAAAACCCTAGAGCAAGTCCAAGATCCAAAGAAGTTGCTGCTGCTCTGCTTCAACCTGCTGTTCAGAGATTGGAAGATCCGTTGATCCAGCAGTTCTGAAGCAAGATCGTCGTGGATTCAAGCTTCTCCATCAACTCAAGACTATCAAGACAAAGTTTGAAGTCTACCCAGACGATCATAAGAAGAGCTTACAATCTGGATTTGTTCTTCAACTCAGAAACTCTTCTCTGTTCTTACTTTTGCATATCCGTGTGTGTGTGGTTGTGTTTCAAGCAGTCCTTGTGCTTGAATCACGTGTGTGTGTTGTTCTGATCGTGGGTGCACATCAGAAAACACGTGTGTGTGAGTTGTAGTCACCGAACTCGCTCATAAGCAATTTTCTCTGCGTGTGGTGTGCCGTGGACGTAGGATACACGATTTGTGTACTCCGAACCACGTAAATCATCGTGTCTCGTGGTTTGAACGTTTTCACGTTAGATGTTTGATAGGCACGCTGTATTTGCACACACTTGATAGTTCATCAATCTAATTGTCATCAAGTCACACACATCCGCACATAGTTAAACTCTTCTCTTATCGTTACAACCTGTGTCTCTGCGAAAAGAAGGTGATAAGAATTTTAATTGACAGTAATCTATTCAACCCCCCCCCCCCTCTAGATTACCATATTGGGAATTCCGCAAACCTTTCAATTGGTATCAGAGCCGAGTTTCTCCGATTTACTGTCTTACTTGTTTGATCTTACGATCAGGAGATTCACGGTCTAATGGAATCTAGCAAGGGATTCATGGCCGAGGGTCACTCAGTGACTAGGCCACCATTTTTGATGGAACTAACTACACTTACTGGAAAAATCGTATGCAGGTGTTCCTGAGAGCACAGAACTATGAGCTGTGGAAGATAGTCCACAAAGGTGAATATTCTCTTCCTGAGGATGAGAGTACCTGGACCAAGGACCAGATCGCGAAGGGGACACTCAACTGGAGCACCCTCAACATGATGCAGTGCGCGATCCATCCCAACGAATACTCGAGAGTTTCCACGTGCACATCAGCAAAAGAGATGTGGGACAAACTCGAGCTAATTTATGAAGGTACGTCCAAGGTAAGGGAAACTAAGGCAAGCATGTTGGTTTCCGAATATGAGATGTTTAAAATGAACTCTACTGAAACCATCTCTGACATGTTTGCGAGATTCATGTTGATCATTAATGGCTTGAAAGGTCTGAAAAAGGAATACTCATAAAGTGATTTGGTGAGGAAGATTCTTCAGTCTCTTCCATCCTCATGGAACACCAAAGCACTGTCATTGAGGATTCCAAAGACCTTTCAAAAATGAAATTGGATGAACTCATTGGCTCACTGATGACCTATGAAATCAACATGAAAAGAAAGGAAATTGAAGAAAATCCTAGGAAGCCACTTGCCTTGAAGGCTTCCAGGAAAAATTCCTCAACTTCCAAAAAGGAGGTCATTTAGGAAAGTGATGAGTTTGAATCGTCTAGTGAGAGTGAAAATGACGAAATGTCCATGCTCACTAGGCAATTCAAAAAATTCCTGAAATACAAGAGGAGAGGTACAGGTAACTCTAAACCTTTCCAAAAGAAAGAATCTTCCAATAAACTTGATACTAACAAAAAACTGAGATTGTGTGTTACGAGTGCAAGAAGCAAGGGCACATGAGAGGAGAGTGCCCCGAGCTCAAGAAGAAGCTGAAAAAGGACAAGTTCACATTCAAGAAAGCCAAGGCAATGCTGGCTACTTGGAGTGATGAAGACGAGGACGAAAACAGTCAAGCTACCTCCAGAGATGATGAAGTCCACTGTCTCATGGCGAGAAGTGAGGACTCAAATGAGGTAAACTCTTCCTTTGAAAGCTTTTCAGTTGATGAATGGGAAGAGGCTTATACTGTTTTGTTTGAAAAATTGTGAACTTAAATCTGAAAACAAGGCACTCAAAAGAAAGTTAACTCTCTTGCTAACAACACACAAATGATGAACAAGTTGCATCATTAATTAAAGACATTGAAATGATGAGGATTGATGAGGAAGCTCACCATGAGGAGATGGATAGACTGAAACTTAAACTCCAAGAAGTTCAAAGGAAAAAGATGACTTAATGAACTCCTTTGAAACTCTTCAAGGTGAGCATGATAAACTGAAAGAAAAATTGGAAAAGACTGAAGAAAATCTAAAGGGCAAATCTGAAGACTTGTCAAGGTTTGTTAAAGGGAAACAAAACCTTGATGCAATCTTGGGGTCAAATGTTTTTGTTCCAAAAATGGGCTTGGGTACCAACCAGTAAAACAAAAGAAATTGGAGAAAATTGATGACGTCTTTTGTTGAATCAAGCCCAAGCACAAGTAAGTATACCCCCACAAAGAACAGCAAAACCCAAGTTAAGGGTAAGCAACCCCAAAACAAGGCAAAGAAGCCTAAAGCTGGCACAATTCCAAGATCTGTCAACAGCCCCAAAGAGAGCTGTCGACAGGTCTGGAAATCAAGCCCAAAAGGAAAACTAACAAAGCAACAGAAAGGAAAAATGCCAATGCATGTTAAAGAATGTCAAGCCAATGTTGTAAGAAACCATCTTCATGCAAAGTATGCAAAAAGGTTGGGCACAATGAAAAAGATTGCTGGAACAATCCAAGTAAACTGAACATTAAACAATTTGGATTCCGAAGCATCTATTGTTTGGCTTGAATGATACCATGGGACCCAAAGTAATTTGGGTACCAAACCTCTTGTCTGATCCACATGTGCAGGAATGCCTAGCAGCCCACAATCAAAACAAATGGTACTTGGACAGTGGCTGCTCGAGGCACATGACGGGCAACAAAGGAAAATTCTGTATGCTCGTGGAAAAAGACGGAGGTCAAGTCATTTTCGGAGGCAACAACAAAGGCCAAATCATTGGCTCAGGTAAGGTCGGTAAGTTTGCCTCTAACTCAATAGACAATGTGTTGCTTGTTGATGGACTTCATCACAATTTGCTTAGCATAAGTCAATTGTGTGATAAGTGAAGGATCGATAGAAGGAGTGGACAAGATCTAGAAGGGGGGGGGTTGAATAGATCTAGGCCAACTAATGTGGAAGCTAAACCAGTTTTGAAAAACCTTTGAATCAGAGTTAGATTAAAAGCAAATTTCACAGATCTGAGAGGATATTAAGTGAGTTAAGACAATTGGAGTGTGAAAACAGGTTGATTAGATAGATTCAAACGATCCTATGCATTCATCTATCGAATAGTAATTCAAACCACAAAGAGACCAATGCACAGAGATTTTAGGTGGTTCGGAAATCACACCATGTGACTCCTACATCCACCCCTCACACACAGTGAGGATCCACTAACAACCTGGGTTACACAACCCACACTGGAGCCTGACAACTCCACAAATGAGTTAGACAACTCACACACTACCTAGAGCAAGACTACTCTAGACTCTGAGCAAGACTGCTCAACAACACAACTTGAGTGCGACGACTCAAAGACCTGAGCACACAGGCTCACAACCACTTGCTAGAACAAAAACAATGAGATGCAGATCCTCTAGCAATGATCTGATCTAAAAGGCCAATTCAAGAAAGTTGGTGCAACAGATTATGCACAACTTCTAGAATAGCCAGGAAGAGACAAGAAGGACTTAAGACTCGAAGTTGACAGTTCTTGTTCTTCAAGAAAACTCCCTTGTAGAGGCCGAATTGGAAGAGTCTTGATCACTTGAAGTCCCTTGGTCGATGCTCTGCAACTTTGATGGTGGGATCTTCCTTGAGAGCTTCGCAAATGCTGGCTTCTACTTGATCTGCTCCTTTGAAGTTGATCCTAGTGCTTCATGTTGATCAAGCTTCGATCCTTGTGCTTGGAGAGGGGTGAATTGAGGTGTGGAAGCACAAGAGAGAGCAAAACAGGGAGGTGAGACTCTCTGGCCGCCGCTTGCAGGTTTTTGGAGGCTCTAAAGAGATTCTCTTGGGATGAGTGCCCTTAAGGAGGGTATTTATACCCTAAATATCTAAAAGATACCCTTGGGGTATGTGGGCACATGATCCAAGAATGATCTGACATCTCCCTGGGGTGCCACGTGTCCAGGAGGAATCTTAAGTCACAGAGATTCCGGAGTGTGTCGACCTGCCCAAGGGGTGTGTCGACACACTGTCCCAGACTGGCAGAACAAGTCCCTGGGAGAGGTCTCTAGTGTCGACCTGAGATCAGGTGGTGTCGACCTCCTGTCCCAGACAGCAAAACAGGCCTTCTGGGAAGGCTATCTAGTGTCGACCTGACATCATCCAGTGTCGACCTGCTGTCCCACACAGCAAAACAGGCCTTCTGGGAAGGCTATCTAGTGTCGACACTGCCTGATTTGGTGTCGACCTGAGATGGCAATCTGTTCACATGTTTCTCTGGAATCTGTCTCTAGTGTCGACCTGCTTTGGACTCGTGTCGACCTGAGATGAACTTTTCTTCACATTTCTGCCTTTGTTCTGAACCATTGTGTCGACACTAAGGGTGGTTGTGTCGACACTACCTTTGCAGAAAATGTTGTTCCTGAGAAAATAAACACATAAATCATTAGATAAATGTACTATATGAATATAAATGATAATGTGCTTGGAAACATGCTTTTTGAATATTGTAATTTTAGGTGATGTATTTTACATGTTCCAATGGTTATGCATTAAAATCACAACTTGTCATCATCAAAATGTGAGGAGAAATGAATTATATTTACACTCAACCCAACAATCTCCCCCTTTTTGATGATGGCAACATTAAGTTCATTTGGAATTGGAAATTTTCAATGAAATGTGATTTTAAGCATTTTCATTTTCTTTTATTTATACTTGTCAAGGACCTCTGAACAATTTTTAGTGACATTGAAATTTATACACATGATGGACACAATGTTACTAGAAATAAACTATTTCACATTGAGGTCAAGCAGCTTGACAAGCATTCATCACATTCACATTCATTCAAAAGGTTTGCAATCACATTTAAAGGCACACACATAAGATTGAGCACAAAGGTTCTATTCATTTCATTTCAGATGTGAACATTACAAAGATGTGAACATTACAATTTCAAACACACTTCTCCCCCTTTGACATTATCAAAAGAAGTTACATTACTGAGGAGGAGGAATGGGTAACAGAATTTGCTCAATATCTGATAGCCTCTTGTCCATTGAAGTCAAACTTGATTTCATTTGAGATTGAAGAGTGGAGAGTCTTGTGTGCAGAAGATTCTCCATTCTTTCTGAATTTTCGGACAATGAAGCTTGAATTGCACTGAAGTCATGTGACCTTGGCTGTGAAGAGGAAGATGAACCAGTTGACCAACCAGGCCTATTAGCACTTTGAATTCTTGCTTGAGTGCAGATATTTCTTCATCTATATGAGCAGACAGGTTTCTCATACCTTCCATGTTATCAACCAGATGTGCAAAAGATAGTCTTGTTCTGCTTATCTCAGATAATGTCTGCTTGGTGTTGAATACATCTGCTTGGGAATTTGCCAAAATTCCCTGAAGAACTATTTCCAGCTTGTTCTGGTGCTCCTTCAGCTCAACCGAAGCATCTGCCATTGTCCCAATCAACCTGTTGAACCTTTGGGCAGCATAGTCTGAGGCTGCCTTTTGCTCAATGAACTTAGCAGATACTGTGTTCTCCAATCTCTGAATCCTCAACTCAAAGTTTGTTGACATGGATTGAATGGAATTGTTCAAGGCGTCAAATTGTCATTGAGGAAAGTGAGCAACTCTGGTGGAACAGAAGGTCCACCAAAGGATGAGGATGCTTGAACAGGAGGTGGTGGAGAAAATGAAGGAATTTCAGATTCAATGTTTATGAGAAAGAGGGTGAAGCTGAGGAGAGTGAGGGGCAATGAAGGGTTCCTCAGTATGAGGCTGATCCTCATTTGTGCCTCTTGCATTGGAGGTTGGTCCTCTTGCATTGGAATCTGTTCCTCTTGCATTTGAGGCTGGTCCTCTTGCAATGGAGGCTGCTCCTCTTGGACCACTGGGGCCTCTACTGCAGCTGGCCCTCTCCTCACTTGATCACCAACAATCCTAAAGCCCATTAATTTCTGAACATGCTTAAAGCAATAAATGTTGGACTTAGGGATTTTCTCAAATTTTCATTCTCTAAAGGCACACCAAAGTGCTTGAAAACTGCAGTCAAATGAGCTGCATATGGAAGTGATCTTTTCAAATCTTCCCTGGTGGTCTCAGAGATGATCTGGTACATGATAACATGAAGGTTGATCTTGAGGTTCTTGCTCATACAGAAAAGGACAAATCTCTGGATGTCTGTTAGCCTATCTCTCCCACCACCTTGAGGTGTGATGATGGTAGTCAGCATGTGATGAGTAAGCCTCAAGACAGGGGGAAAGGTGTTGGTGTTGAATTTTGGTGACATGGGTTTGCTTAATATCTGACTCATCTGTAGGCAAACCAGTCATGATGGTGTAGGCTTCATGAAGGTTGAATTCAAAATTATGATAATCTTCACCTTCATCTGGGATCTTGAAGATTGTGGCTGCTATGTCAGTTGGCATGTCAATAGCAATCCCTTTACCTTGGACTTATACCCTTCATCTGTGCATTCCAAGTTTTGATAAAATTCTTGTACAAGTCTAGGGTAAATAACTCGAAATTCTGATATGAAAGACTGCCAAGACTGAAAATTGAAGAAATGATGACCTCAGGAAATGCATGCAATGAGTTCATTATCTTCAAATCTACTGCCTTGGTTTCAGGATGGGCTTCCACTTAGGGGTTTGGAAGGGGTCTCCTAGAGGGCTGGGAGGACTCTGATGAGGAAGATGATGAAGAGGATGAGGATGAGGACTTCTCAGAAATTTCAGGAGAAGGGACTAGGGTTTTTCTCCTAGGGTACATGGACCCTTGACCTGAAGAGGATGCCCTACCTCTCTTAGCAGGTGCAGATCCTGGCTGCTCAGTAGGATCATTGCGACGCTTGGTTCTTCTCTCAGTAGAGGGGACCTCATCTGCAGGAATGGGTCGTCCGATGCCCTTGATTTGGCTCCACGGCGAGGAATCTGCTTGGGTGCCATGAGAGCAGAGTGGAATCGGGTGATGGAGAGAGAGAGGAATGAGAGAAGTTGGGTGGGGATGAGATGGAGGAGAGAGGAGATGTAGAGAGCTCAAAACCCTTGCCGGAAACCTGGAAGAACCAGTCCGTCGGGTCGACCTGGAGAAGAAGAAGGGGGGTTTTGGATAACCTACCCCGTAGGAACACAAAAGCTTAACCGGTGCCCACGGCTGAAACGTGTCTGGCAGGGGTCAGTGTCGACACTAGAAGAAGTCAGTGTCGACCTGAGTCGAAGTGTGTCGACACTAGATGGAGTAGTGTCGACCTGGCCTGATGAAAAAGTGTAGATTTGAGTTTGGAAAAATTTGTGAGCTTTTGGGATATCTTTATAATGATAATCAATGGGTGGAATAATCATTTCAAGGATTTTTAAGAGACTAAAAAATTCATTTGTTATATTTTGAAAAAATTCAACACAATTCAAGTTTTACACAATATCCAAGAAGATATGAGCATTCAGTGATTTGAGTCATTAAGATGATAATTTGAGGGATATAAGACATTTAACAATCAACCACACACTACTATATTCTTCAATTCCAAAGAAGTAAAAAAATCTTTTAGACTGAAAACAAGTGTGTTGACAGTAAACAATTTTTAAGAACAACTTGATGATGGATAAGAATGATTCTAAAAAAAAATAAATTCTCCAAAGATATGCATATTTTTTGAAACAAACTATCAAATGAGATATATCTTGTTCACTCAAGAACTAATGCTTTTCACACACTATAGTCCCTGGATACTAAAGATTTATCCATTATCAAGTCTCAAAGGGGTAAATGATGACCTTTTGACATGAAAATATACGTTTTTAGACGCCAATATTTCCAGTTACTCAGTCATCATCAAAAAATTGGCATATTTTATTTTGTTTTGCATTTATTTTTTGATTTTTAATCCCCTTTGAACAGAGATAGCATTAGTGCCTCATGACATACATGGCACTTCATTCATTGTGAAGGTGTGCAGTTTCTCAGCACATGTGCCATTGCTCTGTTGGAATGATATATTTGGAGAGTTTTTGACAAAAAAGACATCATCCATATCCAACATCAATTGCAAACAAAAACATGTTTTAAAAAATCAAGACACACAATATCCTTCAGTCTTAGAAAGAAATCTGAATTTCTATAGTTTTGAAGAATATAGGTGAGAGTTGACAAATGAATGTTGTAGATCACTCAAAGGATCATTTTGAGACTCTAGACTCCTGAATGAGGACATCATGCAAGGAAATTGATGTAATGCAAAAAGAGTTTTGAATTTTTCAAAATACATGACTTGAATTCTTTAGCTCCCCCTGAGATGAGAATTTCAACCACTTTTCATCAGAATAAAAATATGCAAGTTTTGAAATCAGAAATGATTCTCTTTAAACAATAAAAGCTCCCCCTCAACAATTGCATATTCATTTCTTGGTACTTGGCGGAGACATATACTCTCGCATAGTGAAAGTGTCCAGACAAGCAGAACTTGTCCTTCTTCAAATCACCATTTGATATACCAAGAAGTTCAACACAATGTGAGGTGAAGATTTCATTGTCAAAAAGAGATAGAAGTGATTGAAGAGAGATATGATCATGAATCAAGGAAGCAAATGATTATGATTATGCAAAGAACTCCCCCTCAAAAGATGCCTAACACTCAACCCAATCCCAATGGACATTTACAAAGACCAAGTTCTCTCCTTAAAGATGAGAATCTACTGTCAGGAAGGGGTTTTGTGAAAATGTCAGCAATTTGTTTTTCAGTTTCTATGAAATGGAGTTCAAATGATTTCTTTGCTACCTCATCTCTCAAGAAATGATGCCTAATTTCAATATGTTGGTTCTGGAATGCTGAATGGGGTTTTTAGACAGATTTATTGCACTTGTGTTATCACAAAGAATGGGAACACAACCTAACTCTTGGTTGTAATCAAGAGTTGATGTTTCACCCAAAGAATTTGGGTTCCACACCTACCAGCAGCAACATACTCAGCCTCTGCAGTTGACAGAGCAACTGAATGTTGCTTCTTAGAAGCCCAAGAGATTAGGCACCCACCTAAGTACAAACACAAGCCACTTGTGCTTTTCTATCTAATTTACAACCAGCATAATCAGCATCACAATAGGCAATCAAATCTAACTTGCAATTTGCAGGATACCAAATTCCTAAATCACATGTTCCAACAAGATATTTGAAAATTCTTTTAACAGCTAGCATGTGACTTTCTTTAGGATTTGATTGAAATCTAGCACACAAACACACACTGAATTGAATATCAGGTCTAGAAGTTGTAAGATAAAGTAGAGAACCAATCATACCTCTGTAGGTCTTTGGGTCTACTGACTTACCATTTGAGTCTTCTTCTAGCTTAGCATTTATAGCAATTGGTGTGTTGGAGTGCTTGAGGTTCTGAAAGTCAAACCTTTTCAAAAGTTCCTTTACATACTTGGTTTGACTGATGAAGATTCCCTCATGTGTTTGGTTAACCTGCAATCCCAAGAAGAATTTTAGATCTCCCATTAAACTCATTTCAAATTCATTTTTCATTTGATTGGAAAATTCATTGCACAGGCTTTTATTGGTTGAGCCAAATATTATGTCATCAACATAAATTTGGACTGCAATTATTTCTTTATTAACTGTTTTTGTGAACAGTGTTTGATCAACATTACCTCTAGAGTATCCTTTTTCAAGCAAAAAGGAGCTCAACCGGTCATACCAAGCTCTTGGAGCTTGTTTAAGACCATAGAGAGCCTTATGAAGCTTGAAAACATGGTTAGGATATTTTTCATTTTCAAATCCAGGAGGTTGTTCAACAAAAACATTTTCCTTGATATATCCATTTAAGAATGCACTTTTGACATCCATTTGATAGATTTTAATTTCATGGAGGATGCAAAAGCAAAGGAAAATTCTACTGCTTCTAGTCTAGCTACAGGGGCATATGATTCTTCAAAATCAATTCCAAACTCTTGATTGTACCCCTTTGCAACTAGCCTAGCTTTATTTCTAATTACTTGACTAGATTCATTCAGTTTATTTCTGAAAACCCATCTAGTGCCAATGATGGTTGATCACTAGGTCTAGGTACTAATTCCCATACTTGATTTCTTTCAAATTGATGAAGTTCATCATGCATGGCATTAATCCAATCAGAACTTGATAAAGCTTCATCAATTGATTTGGTTCAATTTGGGAAATTAGAGCTAGTGGGTCTTCTTCAATAGCAAGCATGAAAGATGATCTAGTCCTAACCCTATCATGCAAATTACCAACTACATTATCCAAAGGGTGATCTCTTAAGATTCGATGTTCAGAAGTTACCTGTTGAGGAGTATTCAAATTTGGAGCAATATTACCTGTTCCACTTGAAGATGGTGAATTGTTGTTCAAGATCTCACCACAGTCTTCAAGCTCCTCAACAGTTGGTGAAGAGTCCACAATGAAGTCATCCTCTTCACTGTCTTGTTTTTCCCTGCAAGATTTAGAAGTGTTAGTTGAAAAGGAATTTTCATCAAATATAATATGAGGAGACTCTTCAACAGTTTTGTTTTTGAGAATGTACACTCTGAAAGCTCTTGACACTTCTGAATAGCCAAGGAAGATGGCTTCCTGACTCTTTGCATCAAACTTGTCAAGATTTTCCTTATTATTGTTGTGTACATAACATTTGCACCCAAAGGTTTTGAAAGGTTTTGAAATAAGAAACAGTTGGCTTTTTGTTTTTCAATAACATAGGGGGTTTTCTGATTTTTGGTCTGACCAAGGCTCTATTCAGTATGTGATTTGCTGTGTTTACAGCTTCAGCCCAGAAGGATTTGGGCAAATTACTTTCTAATAGCATGGATCTAGCCATCTCCACAAGAGTTCTATTCTTTCTTTCCACAACTCCATTTTGTTCTGGAGTTCTTGGTGAAGAAAACTTGTGGAATATTTGAAATTCAGCACATAAATCAGAAAAAGATTGGTTTTCAAATTCACCCCCATGATCAGTCAAAATATTTTTGATTTTATATGAATAATTTGTTAAGACAGTGGTACAGAATTTCCTGAACTCAAGACAAGAATCACTTTTGTGGGACAAGAAGATAACCCAAGTAAATCTAGTAAAATCATCAATGATTACGAACCCATATCTCTTGCCACTTAGACTTAGAACTCTTGTTGGGCCAAAAAGGTCCATGTGGAGTAGTTCTAGTGGCCTAGATGTGAGTACTTCATTGAAGGTCTTAAAAGATTTCCTTGTTTGTTTTCCTTGGGCACAGATCCCACAAACTTGATTTTCAACATTTGAGAAAGTTTCAGGAAGACCCTTAACCAAATTCAGTCTTAACAATTTATTCATTGTTCTGAAGCTTGCATGGCCAAGTCTTTTGTGCCAAGTCCATGCAATTTCATCTTTATTTGCAACAAAACAGAGATTTTCAGAAAAGTTTTTATTAAGGTCAATCATATAAACATTGTTTTCCCTTTTTCCACAAAATTTTATTTATCAGTTGATGAATCAATGATTTACAGAAATTGGATTCAAACACAACTTTGTGACCTTTGTCACATAGTTGGCTAATACTTAGCAGATTGTAATCAAGACCATCAACTAATAAAACACTATCAACAGAGTTTGAGGAAGTTTGACCAACCTTTCCAGATCCTATGATCTTTCCTTTATTTTTACCTCCAAAAGTTACTGAACCACCCTCCTTTTCTAGCAGGAATGAAAATTTAGCTCTATCTCCAGTCATATGTCGTGAACACCCACTGTCAAGGAACCACACATTTGAATTGGGTGCACGACCTTCCTGCAACATCAATTAGTGGAGAGAAGATTTTGGTACCCAAATAGAGTTGGGACCATCAGAAAGTTTGGACAATGTTAACAAATCTTTTCTCACCCAAATTTGGCTTGTTTTTTACTTTTGTTTTATTACTTTGGTGTTCTCTGTCTTTTTCACTTTCTTCTTTCCTTTAGAAATGAAAACACCATTGTTTTTGGTAGGAGGGGAAGTTTTAATTTGAACATGAGAGTTTAGATGAGGAGGTGGAATCCAAGGATTTTGTTGGTACATCAGAAAGTTTGGATAGAAAAATTGGGGATGATACCAACTTGGGTTATTATACCATTGGTTCCAATCAGCTTGATTTTTTGTCTTGGAAGTCCAAGATTTTTCATGAATGACTTCCTTTGACTTTTTCTTGTTTTTCAAATTTTTATTTGAATTTTCTATTTTGTGGTTGTTTTTTGTTGCTGTTGAGTAGGTCGACCTGTCCTTGACTGGTGTCGACACAACAGCCACAGAAGCCTTCTTCTTGTGGACTGGTGTCGACCTGTCAGGTGACTGTGTCGACCTGGTTGCCTTGTTTTTGTTCTGAGTTTTTGGACTTTTTGGTGTTTTGCTTGATTTTTGTTTGATTTCACTGTTTTCAAGACTAGGACCTTTGACAAATTTAATTAAGGGTGCTTTATCCTTTTTCTCACCAGATTTGTCTTTCTTGGTTTTCTGTTTGTTAAATCCTAGACCATGAGAGATTGATTTCATGTTTGTTCCCAGCAAGGCCTCCAGATTATCTTTACCATTTGTGAATGTTTCAATGACTTCATCTTTTTGTTTTAGCTGGTTTTCCAGGATTTTGATTTCTTCAATCTTTTGTTCTTTATCTTGGTTTTCTTTTTCCAGCTTTTCAGATAGTTCTTTGAATTCATTGGTGGCCTTTTGAGAAGCTAGCTTAAGTTCATCAATCACATTCAAAAGATTTTCCTTTTCTTCATTCAATTCTATTACTTCATTTTCAAGTTCACAAATTCTTTTGTTTGAAGATTGGTTATGATAAATGTTTTCAATTTTCTTTTTGATGTGTTTGTTTTCTTTTCTCATTTCAGAGTATTTTTCTACTAATTCAGCATATGCATCCTGCCAATCTTCAACTGTAAAGTCTTCAAAAGATGTGCTTACCTTTCCATCCGAACTGTTTGCCATGAAGCATATCTCCTCACTTCCAGAGCTTGAGGATTTTTCTTCTTCTTCTTCTTCACTTGAGTCTTCATCAGACCAAGTGGCTACCATGGCTTTTGGCTTCTTGAATTTGTGAATTTTCTTGTGCTTCTCCTTCTTGTTTTCAGGATATTCTCCCTTCATATGTCCTGGCTTATTGCACCTGTAACAAATGACATTAACGTCAGATTTCTGATTCCTATTAGAATTAACATTAGAAGAGGAAATATTTCTTTTACCTGATGGGAATTTCTTTTTCCCTGAGAATTTTCCTTTTCTATATTTTAGGAATTTCCTGAATTGCCTGGTCATGAGGGCAAGCTCATCCTCATTGGACTCAGACTCATCAGAACTTGTTTTCTCTTGGTTTTTGTCTTTGTTACTTGATGAGGCCTTTAATGCTACTGGCTTGGTTTTGATTATGTGTTCCTCATTTCTCTTTAGATTAATTTCATATGTCATTAAGGATCCTATCAACTCATCCAAAGAAATTTTGGACAAGTCTTTAGAATCTTCAATGACAGTGGCCTTTGTATGCCAAATTGAAGAGAGTGAGCGTAGAATCTTTCTTACCAAGTCAGCATCCGTATAGTCCTTACCTAAGGCCTTCAGTCCATTGACTATGATCATAAACCTGGCAAACATTTCAGAAATTGTCTCGTTAGATTTCATCATGAACAGTTCATATTCAGAGACAAGTATGTTAGCCTTGGTTTCTTTAACCTGTGATGTTCCCTCATAGAGTAACTCGAGTTTATCCCACATCTCTTTGGCAGACTTGCACATTGAGATTCTCGAGTACTCTTTAGGGTGAATAGCACATTGAATCATGTTCATTGCACTATAATTCAATGTAGCTCTTCTTATATGTTCCCTGGTCCAGGTGTCTTCTTCTCCCTGGTTTTCATAGGGACCTACTTCCACTACTTTCCAGATTTCATAGTTTTGGGCTCTTAGAAACACTTGCATTCTATTTTTCCAATATGAATAGTCCGTTCCATTAAAGAATGGTGGCCTATTTATGGAATGATCCTCAGCTATGAATCCTCTGGAATCCATTTAATTAAAAGATGGTGCAAAGAAGGAAACACTCAGCAAGCAAACAATCAAGCAAACAAATCACACAAAGTACTCAGAAATCACTCAAATCAAATCAGATCAGATGTAAACCCGCTCTGATACCAATTGAAGGATCGATAGAAGGAGTGGACAAGATCTAGAAGGGGGGGTTGAATACATCTAGGCCAACTAATGCGGAAGCTAAACCAGTTTTGAAAAACCTTTGAATCAGAGTTAGATTAAAAGTAAATTTCACAGATCTGAGAGGATATTAAGTGAGTTAAGACAATTGGAGTGTGAAAACAGGTTGATTAGATAGATTCAAACGATCCTATGCATTCATCTATCGAATAGTAATTTCAAACCACAAAGAGACCAATGCACAGAGATTTTTAGGTGGTTCGGAAATCACACCATGTGACTCCTACATCCACCCCTCACACACAGTGAGGATCCACTAAACAACCTGGGTTACACAACCCACACTGGAGCCTGACAACTCCACAACTGAGTTAGACAACTCACACACTACCTAGAGCAAGACTACTCTAGACTCTGAGCAAGACTGCTCAACAACACAACTTGAGTGCGACGACTCAAAGACCTGAGCACACAGGCTCACAACCACTTGCTAGAACAAAAACAATGAGATGCAGATCCTCGAGCAATGATCTGATCTAAAAGGCCAATTCAAGAAAGTTGGTGCAACAGATTATGCACAACTTCTAGAATAGCCAGGAAGAGACAAGAAGGACTTAAGACTCGAAGTTGACAGTTCTTGTTCTTCAAGAAAACTCCCTTGTAGAGGCCGAATTGGAAGAGTCTTGATCACTTGAAGTCCCTTGGTCGATGCTCTGCAACTTTGATGGTGGGATCTTCCTTGAGAGCTTCGCAAATGCTGGCTTCTACTTGATCTGCTCCTTTGAAGTTGATCCTAGTGCTTCATGTTGATCAAGCTTCAATCCTTGTGCTTGGAGAGGGGTGAATTGAGGTGTGGAAGCACAAGAGAGAGCAAAACAGGGAGGTGAGACTCTCTGGCCGCCGCTTGCAGGTTTTTGGAGGCTCTAAAGAGATTCTCTTGGGATGAGTGCCCTTAAGGAGGGTATTTATACCCTAAATATCTGAAAGATACCCTTGGGGTACGTGGGCACATGATCCAAGAATGATCTGACATCTCCCTGGGGTGCCACGTGTCCAGGAGGAATCTTAAGTCACAGAGATTCCGGAGTGTGTCGACCTGCCCAAGGGGTGTGTGATAGTCTCATAGTGATCGTTGCTAAACACCACGGGCTTCAATCTTAAAATTAACCGAACTCGAGAGAAAATGCTAAACAATTACTTGGGAGTCCGGATCGATCCACAGAGATGATTTGACTGATTTAGATGTCATCTAATGCTTTTGAAAATATAAATTCGAATTTTTTTGATCTTTTAAATAAATAAACAAGACTATGTTACGTAATCCTAGAACCTGTGGAATCTGTTCGTCCAGAAAACTAAGCCTTAGATAAAAACATCATAGCTTTACCTACAGGACTCCAAATTGCACGAAACCAAAAGGAGAATTTAGACCATCAAGTTAAGAACAAGAAGAACCAATTTTGACTCGATTTGGACATCATTTGATACATCATATGACTGATGCATTGAACACTACGCAGATTCGGACCTGTGAAGATAGACTAACACAAACTACTCATTAACCTAATCAAATGAAAACGAAATTGAACCAAACCACTTCTGAATGAAAGTAGACTTGAGAAGGATGAGATTAGAAGAAAGAAACGAATTTTTTCATTAAATTTTAAACATGATACACTGACTGCAACTTGGTACAGTTCTGTGTACAAAAACAGATAAACTGAAACTAAGAAGAGACTAAGGAGAACTTCTCGTAGGAGTAGCGAGAGATGGTGCCACGTTGTCCTCGTGGTCCCTGGAAAGTGATGACGGCCCAGCAATGGTGGCGACTGTAGATGCTTCTTGAGGAGGGCGTGAGGCTCCCGTATCCGTGGTCGGTGCAGCAGGTTACAGCAGATCGCAGCAGATGCAACACCCAGCAAGAGGAAGATGATGAAGACCGGGAGAGGCAGATGGGTGCAAGGGTTAGAGAGGAGAAAAGAGATGGTGCTGGTGGAGGTTAGGAACTAGTCTAGGCAGAGAGAGAGAGAGAGAGAGAGAGATGTTGAGAGGAAGAAGAAGATGTGCTCGAGATGGAGGGAGGGGGGGCGCTGCCTAGGAGGAGGAAGAGGAGAGGTGTGTGCGCAAGTGAGAGAGGGGGGGAGAGATGTGTTCGGCCAAGAGAGAGGGGCCAAGAGATATGATCTCACCCCCTAGAGAAAAAATAGGGAGAGAGAGAGAGATGATGGCATGTGATTGAGAGATTTTAGGGATGATAGAGAGATTTTAGGAATGATAGAGAGAGATTTTGGGATCTCTCTTTATTCTATCTTAAATTTGAATTTTCTCTCTCTATTTTTGGATCCAAGATGGCGGGGGCGGCTGGGAGAGAGAGGAAGGAGAGGTGGGGGCGCCCTAAGGTTTCCCTCTTATGATAGGGAATGTCCAAAATGCCCCTTTGTTCAAAGTTCTAACAAAAAAAATATTCTGTTAAAGCTGAGATTTGAACACTGGACCTCCTGGTACAAATGACATGACTTGTCCAACTGGGGTACGAGGCTCTCTTTGTCCTGCATACACAAAGAATAAGTTTTCAGTATCAATATGCAATGATATGCTCCTCTATGAAGTGTTTATGCACTAACATACAATGATCTAACAAATGTGATCATATTGAATTACTTCATGTTGTTTTAAGAAAATTGTGAGTGTAATGATGAAATTTTCCTATAAAAATATGCAAAAGTGCACAATTATCAGTGTGTCGACACACTGTCCCAGACTGGCAGAACAAGTCCCTGGGAGAGGTCTCTAGTGTCGACCTGAGATCAGGTGGTGTCGACCTCCTGTCCCAGACAGCAAAACAGGCCTTCTGGGAAGGCTATCTAGTGTCGACCTGACATCATCCAGTGTCGACCTGCTGTCCCACACAGCAAAATAGGCCTTCTGGGAAGGCTATCTAGTGTCGACACTGCTTGATTTGGTGTCGACCTGAGATGGCAATCTGTTCACATGTTTCTCTGGAATCTGTCTCTAGTATCGACCTGCTTTGGACTCGTGTCGACCTGAGATGAACTTTTCTTCACATTTCTGCCTTTGTTCTGAACCATTGTGTCGACACTAAGGGTGGTTGTGTCGACACTACCTTTGCAGAAAATGTTTGTTCCTAAGAAAATGAACACATAAATCATTAGATAAATGTACTATTATGAATATAAATGATTAATGTGCTTGGAAACATGCTTTTTGAATATTGTAATTTCAGGTGATGTATTTTACATGTTCCAATGGTTATGCATTAAAATCACAACTTGTCATCATCAAAATGTGAGGAGAAATGAATTATATTCACACTCAACCCAACAATAAGGGTCATAAAATCATCTTTGAGTCTGATTCATGTCAAATTCTTGATAAGGAAACAGGAAGTCTAAAGTTTTCTGGAAAAAGGATAAATGACATCTATATGGTCAACTTAGATGATCCAGAAAATAATGATTTGTGTCTTGTAGCAAACAAACAGGACGAGCTTACATTGTGGCATCGTAGGCTTGGTCATGCTAGTTATAATGTGTTGCACAAGATTATGAGGCTCAAACTGGTAAGTGGACTTCTTGAAATTCCATTCAATAAACATGAAAATTTTTGTGATGCATGTGCACAGGGAAAACAAACCCGGAAATCCTTCAAATCAAAAGCACCGGTGAGTACTTCTAAAGCTTATGAACTGTTGCACATGGACCTATTTGGACCTACGAGAACACTAAGTCTCAATGGCTAGAGTTATGGTTTTGTCATTGTAGTTGATTTCTCTAGGTTCACTTGGGTAAAATTTCTGGCTCACAAGAATGAATCAATGAAAGTATTTGAAGAATTTTTCAATAAAATTGAGCATGGAAATGTCAACAAAATATGCTCCATCCGCATTGATCACGGGGGAGAATTTGACAATAACTCCTTCTCTGATTTTTGCAGGAACCAAGGGATAGAACATTTGTTCTCCTCCCCAAGAACTCCAGAACAAAATGGGGTTGTGGAGAGGAAGAATAGAACCTTGGTCGCACGCTTCTAGTCGAGAATCAATTAGCAAGAATCTTTTGGGCAGAAGCGATAAACACATCATGCTACATTATTAACAGAGCCATGGTAAGGCCGGTATTCAAGAAAACTCCCTACGAACTTCTGAAAGGTAAGAAACCCACCATTGGGTATTTCAAAGTTTTTGGTTCAAAAGTGTTCATACATAACAATGATAAAAATGATTTGGACAAGTTTGAAGCCAAGAGCGATCAAGGTATTTTTCTTGGATACTCAGAACACTCTAGAGCTTATAGGGTGTTTAATCTGAAAACTAGAACAGTGGAAGAAACTCCACATGTAATTTTGATGAATCTAAAATCAAGCCTAACATTGCAAATGCTTACAGGTTTGATGAATCTGAAGGAACAACCCTTGAGGAACTATAAAGAAAAGGAAAAGAAAAATCTCAAGTTGTTTCAAAATCAAAGAGTGGATTCCTTCGCAGGTATGATGATGAAGATGACATTCTTCTGTTCAGAAATCAAGAAGATGTACCTGAAAAAGATCCACAAGAGGAAGAACCTCAAATTGAACCACCTCAAGCAATTCCTCCTCCAGAACAATCTCCTCAAATGCAAGATCTACCCGGGCCTTCAACAGTCACCAATGTGAGGTACTCTAAAGATCACCCCCTTGAGAATGTGATAGGAGACTTAAACGAATCGGTTCAAACTAGATCTAAGGTTAATCAAATAGTTGAACATGACCTTTTAGCTTTTGTCTCTCAAGTGGAACCAAAGAATGTTGAAGAAGCCTTAAAAGAAGATTCATGGATTGATGCTATGCATGAGGAGCTTGGACAATTTCAAAGAAATAATGTCTAGAGTTTAGTTCCTAGAACCCCTGAAATGTCTGTCATAGGTACAAGATGGGTCTTTAGAAACAAACTTAATGAAGAGGGTAAAGTGGTGAGAAACAAGGCTAGATTGGTTGCAAAGGGATATAATCAGGAGTTTGGTGTGGACTTTGAAGAATCCTTTGCACCTGTAGCTAGACTAGAAGCAGTTAGAATCTTGTTAGCATATGCATGCTCAAACAAGTTTAAATTGTTTCAAATGGATGTCAAAACTGTCTTCTTGAATGGTTACATAAAAGAGGAAGTCTATGTCTCTCAACCACCTGGCTTTGAAGATCATGATAAACCTAACCATGTTTATAAACTGCACAAGGCTCTTTATGGTTTGAAACAGGCACCCCGAGCTTGGTACGACAGACTAAGCATGTTTCTGGTAAGCAAAAACTACTCAAGAGGTAATGTAGACCAAACTATCTTTACAAAGAAAGTTCGCACACACATCATTGTTGTTCAAGTTTATGTGAACGACATCATATTTGGATCTACTAACCCTTCACTGTGTGAGGAATTTTCCAAACACATGCACAGTGAATTTGAGATGAGTCTAATGGGGGAGCTTCAATTCTTTCTTGGTTTGCAGGTCAAGCAAATGGAGGATGGCTTCTTCATAAACCAAGCAAAGTATGTCAAAGAGCTACTAAAAAGGTTTCAGTTTGAACAAACAAAGCCTGCCTCAACACCCATGAGCACAAGTATAAAACTGGAAAAAGATGAGAAAGGTAAACTGGTAGATGCCAAACAATTCCGAGGTATGATTGGCTCACTACTCTATCTTACTGCAAGTAGACCGGACATTCAGTTCAATGTTTTCCTTTGTGCTAGATACCAATCTAGTCCAAAGGAAAGCCATTTAATTGCAGTTAAGAGAATTTTCAGATATCTCTCAGGTACGTATGACTTGGGTCTTTGGTATCCAGCAGGTAGTAGCTTTAACTTGGTTTCATATTCTGATGCTGACTATGCTGGATGTAAAGTTGACAGGAAAAGCACTAGTGGCTATTGCCAAATCCTTGGTGGTTGCATGGTTTCGTGGGCATCCAAGAAGCAACACTCGGTTGCACTCTCCACTGCAGAGGCAGAATATGTTGATGCAGGGAGTTGTGCAGCACAAGTGTTGTGGATAAAAAGTCAATTGTGTGACTATAACATTGATATTGGATGCACACCTATCCTATGTGACAACACTAGTGCAATCAATCTATCAAAGAATCCCATTCAACACTCTAGGACAAAACACATAGAAATTCATCACCATTTCTTGAGAGATGAGGTAGCCAACAAAACTTTAGAAATCAGCTTCATACCCATAGAAAAACAATTGGCTGATATCTTTACCAAACCACTGGCTGAAGATAGATTCACCACATTGAGACGGGAATTGGGATTGTGCAAATTGCAATGAAACTTATCCGGATACTAAGTATTTGTCCCTTATGTGTACCAACTATGAGGTATATTAAATGGTGAATTGTAGAAGAACAAGTCATACTTGTTTGGAAACTTTCATTATGCGTGAGAAAATATCTCCGCCAAGTATCCATAGTTATGTTGCATGGAAGGCTCATTTACTTTCTATAAGGAATTAGTTTCTTTTCACTTTGTCCATTCCCTCTTCCTTTCAAAACTTGAATCTCTTCATAATCTGCTCTCATACATGAACTTGTGTGCTGATTGGTTGATTTATTTGTGAAAGTGTGTTCTTGATTTCCTTGCTTGTATATGGATACATAAGCACACACTGTGGGGGAGTAAAATCAAGTTAGATGAGCGTTTAGTGAAGGAAGTCATTCATATCTTATTCATGTCAACTTCTCTCACTTGTTCTACTCTTTTCATCCCTCATTCAAACCATGAGTCCACTCTGCACAAGCTGCTATCGATAGCCATGAACCCCCTGTCGACAGATTAAGCTTCACAGACATCAGTCCTTGAGCTCTGTGTACACCTGTCGACAGACGACAACACATCTGTCGACAGCTAGACACAGTTCTGAAAACCCAGTCTTCTGTCTGTGCTCACCTGTCGACAGGCTCCCTCTAGCTGTCGACAACCACACTCTTTCTTGTCAATTCATGCCTATTTCATATCAAACTCAGGAGCAGGTTCATGTCCTTCATCTAAGATGTTTATTGGGTGTTTATACATGTTTGACTCCATCATATTCACATGATATTGATGTTACTCCCTAAACCACCATGATTTGGACATACTACTCATGCACGGGTTTAGGTTACATCATTTTGAAAACATTGAACCATCATAGAGGATAAACACCTAACTCTATTGAATAATTTCCTTGTAGGAAGACAGTATTCTCAAGTAACTTGAAAGGTCTTATGGCCATTGAACTTTATGTCTCATATTGACGGCTAATCATATACATTCTTTGATCTTGAGCTTTAATCTAAAATGGAGAAAAGCTACCTATTTCTAAAAAAAAACAAAAAAAAATTTTGACAAAAGTCAATCAAAAATTGGGATCAAGGTAGAGCAATGATGTGTCTTGCTGAGTAACCGGGGCGATGGGCATCACAAATGTCTGCCCTCACGTCAAAAGGCCAACTCATCATCTCTATACAACGGTATGATGGACACTTTCACTGAGTAACTGAGGGTACGGGCACTTGTCATGTCTATCATCACGTCAAAAGGTAAAAAGTTATCTTAAATACCACTTTTCCCATTGCATTCATTTGTTGCAAAAAAAAATAAACATTGAAATAGAGTGAAGCCTCCACAGTGTCTTAAATCTCGAGGTCATTGTTGTTTATGATTATCAAGAAATTTAGACATTCATTTCAGTCATCATTTAATCATCATACACTAGGGACAGTGTTGTTCTACAATGTTCTTAATCAAACAAGGGTAATGGTGTCTTTTTCTCCATGTCTGTAAGATGTTCTCTTAATGCTCTAATTTGAAACCCCTTCGGTATTATGTCTAAACCATTTAGGTAAATGGGAGGGCTTTAATATCCATGTCTATGGTGGGTTCCCATGTGTGTATACCCATTTTACACCTTATTTATACAATGTGTAACCACTGCTCACAATTTCTCCTTCAAAATCCACACAAAAAAGGTTTTCTGGCCGCCTCTCTAAAGGATTTGTCGACAGATCCCCAGGCGTCTGTCGACAGCCGGTGGCAGACCCGATTTGGGAAAGTCAACGGGCACGCCGTTTGGGGACGGATTTGGTGGGACCTTTGCCTTCTAAACTTCCACCCACTCTCTTTAAAAAGGAAACCACGTCCCTTTCTTTTTCCCCACCTTCAAATCCCTATCTTCCCTCTCCAAACCGAGCCCCTGCTTCCTCCTGGACGCAAACCCTAGCTCTCATCTCTCCTGTCCTATCTCTGCAGTGGGCCTCATTTCTTGATCCACCCCCTTTACACTTCGTCCCTCCACACTCTTCATGGCTCCCACGGCAAAGAAACTAGCATCTCGCCGCCGTCCCTCCTCATCTCGAGCCGGCGACGACGAACGGGGTCAAGATGAGCACCGGACGAAGCATCGGGATGATCGTCTCCCTGAGCTTGTCATCCCACCTCGTCTGAAACTCACCAGGGTACATGGAACTTTCACAACGTTCGTTCCACCTCGGTATGTGGACTTCCCTTCTTTGGCCGATCTCTTCCCGAACCTTCAACCCCTGTTCGACATCCAGGACTGGACGGTGTTTCTTTACGCTCATACGGCCTACTCTCCCACTGCCATCACTGAGTTCTTCAACAACCTCAGTCTCTCCAGTACGTCGGATTTCTACAACTCTGTTAAGGGCACTTCCTTCAAACTCACTGCCAATTTGTTCAGCACTGCCCTTCAAATTCCTAACACTGGGGCTGAGATTCTACAACATCAACCAGATGCTTCTATCTACTATCCTCTCATCACCCTCCAACCATATGATGGCACTAAGAAGATTGCTAAACTTAATGCCAATTCATTCCCTCCTTTGAACTGTATGATCCATCATATATTCACCACCCTCATTGCGCCTAAGCACGGCAGTCGTGAACTAGTCACCGATGTTCACAAACTATTCACCTTTTTCCTCAACTGTGAACCCATCAATTTACCTGCCTTGATGCTTGGCCTAATCCGGCAATGCTACTATAATCCCAAGAGATCAATGCCTTTTGCTTGCCCACTCACTTCTCTCCTGCAGTTCATTGGCATACCTATTTCAGAAAGTGAGTGTGTCTGCCTAAACTCCCATCATAGCTTTGATCTCACTGCTGCACATCGCATGGGGTATAAGATGGTCGATGGAGTGGTCACTAGAGAGCTAAAGGGTAAGGCACCAGCTGCCATGGATGAAGATCTTGAAGAAGAAGCTCCTGGTGATGAAGATGATGCTGCTGATGAAGACTCCCAGTCTGTACCTCTTGATGTGCCGGGAGATGATTCTACTGATGTTGCTGTTGAGCCTTCTCTGTGTGATCTTCTTGCTCAGATGCAACTCCAGATGTCCACTGGATTCCATAAGATTCATGCACGATTGGACACAGTGGATGCTAACATGGAAGCACTAGCGAACACTCAAGTTCAACTGCAGCTGCGTCTCACTAGGCTTCAGGAAAGCCGTCGGGCCTCTGCACCGCCTGGCGATGATGCTGCATAGAGTGTCTATGGGTCTAGGAGTCAATGTCAATGGTCTGCGTCATGCTTTCTCATTTGATGGTCATGTACTTTATTTCCCTTTCATTTCAGTCATCACATTTTGTAGTGTGTATGCTTCGTATCTCATCAATGAAATCACAGTTCTTTGCTATATAATTGTTGTGTGACTGTTGTGCATACTTTTAGATGTTGTCAAAAGGGGGAGAAACTCCATTGTGCACTGCACTAGTTGAATAATTTTGTCATCATCAAAAAGGGGGAGAATGTTGGATTTCTTCATTCTATTATTTATGACAACATGTTTTTGATGATGAACATTCATAATTGAGATTTAATACATGACATCTTCAAGCAAGCAACATGATGAAATATTTGATCTTCTATGTATACATAATATCTTACTATACATGTTTGATCATGTAGGTGTGAGTGCATGCCACAAAGATATACCAAAACAAGAGAAAAAGATCAGATACATTCATGAAGACAGTCACCTGTCGACAGCCCTTCAGGTCCTATCGACAGATGTGAACAGACAGACAAGACAAAGCTCAGGAAACAGCTACCTGTCGACAGACCCCATGTGCCTGTCGACAGCCACCTACAGACAGAGCTCAGGAATCTGCAATTTTGCTGCTACCTGTCGACAGATGCAAGTCGACTGTCGACAGGTAAGTACAGAAATCTGCTACCCGCAAAACCTGACTTCTGGCACTTGCAAAACTGTTGCTGCCAGTCGACAGATGCACCCAGACCTGTCGACAGACGAAGGAGATCTTCAGATACGGAAAGTTTCCAAGTTGCCGTAGATGGTGTCTCTCTACCACGACTCTCCATATGTAAACACCGCTATATAAGCACCTTTTGTCAAGTAAATCTCGTACAGAAGAAGCCACAACCAAAACCCTAGAGCAAGTCCAAGATCCAAAGAAGTTGCTGCTGCTCTGCTTCAACCTGCTGTTCAGAGATTGGAAGATTCGTTGATCCAATAGTTCTGAAGCAAGATCATCGTGGATTCAAGCTTCTCCATCAACTCAAGACTATCAAGACGAAGTTTGAAGTCTACCCAAACGATCATAAGAAGAGTTTACAATCTGGATTTGTTCTTCAACTCAGAAACTCTTCTTTGTTCTTACTTTTGCATATCCGTGTGTGTGTGGTTGTGTTTCAAGCAGTCCTTGTGCTTGAATCACGTGTGTGTGTTGTTCTGATCGTGGGTGCACATCAGAAAACACGTGTGTGTGAGTTGTAGTCACCGAACTCGCTCATAAGCAATTTTCTCTGCGTGTGTGTGTGTGCCGTGGACGTAGGATACACGATTTGTGTACTCCGAACCACGTAAATCATCGTGTCTCGTGGTTTGAACGTTTTCACGTTAGATGTTTGATAGGCACGCTGTATTTGCACACACTTGATAGTTCATCAATCTAATTGTCATCAAGTCACACACATCCACACATAGTTAAACTCTGCTCTTATCGTTACAACCTGTGTCTCTGCGAAAAGAAGGTGATAAGAATTTTAATTGACAGTAATCTATTCAACCCCCCCTTCTAGATTACCATATTGGGAATTCTGCAAACCTTTCAACCCAGATACCCTAAACACAGGATTCTTAAGGATACCAATTCCTCATCAGCTAAAGGTACACCAAGTTCAAACCCTAATACATAAACACCAGAACCCTCTTCATCTGATGAATCACAGTCTCAACCAAAAACTTTTCGAAAAACAACAGTATCTGAGTTGCGTATGATTTTGAAGCCAAGGTCAATTGACATCCATGATACAACTTTATCAACTGCCTTTCCATAACTTCTTCCCCTATTTGAATTTCAAGGCTGGCTCAAATTCATCAGTGAACACAAAATTTTTTATCCACGATTGGTCCAAGAATTCTACAAAAATCTTGTTGATATAGAAGAGGGGTTTAAATCTAAAGTGAAAGGTGTGAAAATCTGCTTTACTCAAGAGTTGGCACATCAAATTTCGATATTCCTAATTCTGGTGAAGATTTTTATACTTTTCAGTTTGATCTTCAGGATGCTTATTCACTGCTTACTGGGTTGCCTCATGACAAACTAGATGCAAAGCAAACACATGTTACAAGCTTGAATGCTAATACTTTTTCACCACTACATCAGTTAGTGCATCATATGATCACCACTATTCTTACACCTCAGGGTGGTGGAAGAAGTAGACTCATAGATATTCAAAGACTTTTGTTGTTTTGCATGTTGAAAAAGATTGAGGTGGATCTCACATATATCATGTTTCAGATTATGTCTGAAACAACAAGGAAGGAACTACATAGATCTCTTCCTTATGCTACACACCTAACTGCTCTTTTTGAAAAGGTCGGTGTCTCATTTTCAAATGAGAAGGTTCATAGGATTCCTCAGTATAACATATACTGTCTAAATAATGTGAAAAGATACATGAAGTTCAAAATTCAAGGAACTCAGGTCACCAGAGGTCTAGTATTGGAACAAGAGTCAGAACATGATGTAGAACAGCCAATTCCTAGTGAAGACCCTCATGTGGATCCTCCTCTTCCTCCTCAAGATACACAAGTGGACCAGCCACCATTGGAGCAAGAATTACCCTCAGATGTGCCTGAACAGTCCATTCCACAAGAGGTTCCACATGACAGTATGCCACATCAAGGTTTGATTGTTCAATCCTCCTCCTTCCAACATCAAGGATCAGCTTCCACATCCACTGGTGGATCTACAGTACGTCTTGAAGTCTATCATTTTCTTCAAATTTAGTTTGACAATCTAAATTCTCTATGAGAGAAATGTCAAACAATTTTGAGTTCAGAATACAGAGATTGGAAAACACAATAACAAATCATTTCTTGAAGCAACAAGAACTTGCTGAACATGCCTCAGGAAGGTTTAATAGATTGGTTGGCACACTTGGTGATGCATCAACTCAGCTATCATTTCTACAGTCTAGGCTTCAAGATTTGCTCACAAGAGTCGTTGATAATTCACAACAAGGTATTCACACTAGACATGAAGCTGTGATTGAAATATCCAAGTGTAGATTATCTTTTGCACACTTTGTTAGTGATATGGAATAGATGAAAGAGCATACAACATACATTGATCAACATATTGAGGAACTTAAGAATGATTTCAATTTTGTTTGGAATCTGAGAGATGAAACTAGCACTGGGGATAGTCGCTATGCTACTTCTTCCACAGTTGTCCCTCCTATGCCTCATGGCATCGATCAAATGAATGTCCATATCTCTGAGAATCTAAAGAAGATGGAGGACACACTTCATACAAGATTGACAGCTATTCAACTTTTACTGCGAAACAATTTGGCAAATTTGGAAGAGAAAATAGAAAGCATTGACAGCAAGCTCTTTTCTCCTCCCCCAGCTCCACCTCAGTAGTTTGCTTTCTTTTGATGATGTCAAAGGGGGAGAGATTTGTGTGTGTGAATGATTTTGGGACACTGAAAAAAACTGAGTCATGGATTATGAATTTTATGAATTTCATATGCATGCTATATTCTTATAGTTCAATTCTCAATGAATGATATATTCATCGTAGACTTTGTGATTACTTCTCACATGTGAAATGAAATGAATGACTGATTGGTATACTTTGTTCACTTATGTTGAAATGCTTAATGAATCATAGTTGTCATCATCAAAAAGGGAGAGATTATTGGATCTCTTGTTTTAATGATGTTTAACTATGATCCATACAATTTTAAATACCTTGCTCCAGACATGTCTAACATAATATTTCATGTTTAACTCAGAGAAAAAGTTGTCATGAAGTCAGTGATGTCAACACAGGATGGTCAGAGTGTCGACACAAAAGACACTTCCAGTGAAGAAGTTCAAGAAGAAAGGTCAGTGGTGTCGACACAGGTCCCTTATGTGTCAACACATCTTTTATTCTCATGAAGCAGACTATGAAGAAAGGAGTCAGTGGTGTCGACACAGCTCTGTTAGGGTGTCGACACATGATGTTTCCCTGAGAGCCATTCTTTTAGGATTCAATCAGGTGTGTCGGCACAAGTCAGTTGTGTGTCGACACAGGTTAACTTCCAATGTTGAAATCACAGTAGGTCAGGCTCATGTGACGACACATAACTTGACTGTGTCAACACACTTTGAATGATGATTCAGAACCTGAATCTCTTGAACACGTGTCAGCTTGTGAATCAAGAGAATTGAGTGAGAATTATGTGCCCTCACATCTCAAGGTACCACATGGACACATGGGACTATAAATGCCCATGATCCTCACATAATTGGGGCAACACACATCAATTCATCATTTCCCAGAATCAGAAGGCGGCGGCCAAAGAGAAGTCCCATCTAAGATTTGATGTTGCTCTCGATCTGAAGAATTGGAGATCCAATTGTTGTAGGTGATCAAGGATAAAGTTGAATTCTCAGATTCAGAAGTCTGCATCATCAGTCTGAAGCTAGAAGCCAAAAGTTTCAGTTGGAAGCACAAAGGGGGAAATTCGAACTAGTTTCATCTGTTATATAGTTTCTTATTATTTAATTGGTTCTACATCTCAACTTCAAATCATTCAGTGTGTAGTGTGAAATTAGAGCTATCCTTCTGCTCAATTTCATGTGTGTGTTCTAATTTGAGATTTCGATCATCTCAGATTGTGTGTGTGTTTGTGTGTTATGTTTAAACTTGCTATATAAGTAGATTTTTGTGTGTGTGTGGATGGTGGATGGTGGATGTTGGATACACAATTGTGTAATCCAAACTACCTTAAATCTGTGTGTTACTATGGTTTGATGTCTTTGAACGCTAGATGATTGATAGGTACGCTTACTAATCAGATTGCTATCATCCAGCATTTCTCAATTTCACATTTCACACACTCAATTTATGTTAATTTGAATCACAGCTCTTCTCAGAAGTTCTCAATTTCTCTAGTTTTTAAATCTATAGAGTGTTTGTTTAATTTGGTAGAAATCTATTCAACCCCCCCCCCCCCCTTCTAGATTTCTTCATAGCTATTTTCCGCTATCTTTCAAGGATTTCTAAAAAATTGCAGCCCCAATGACAAAGTTAACTAGGAAATGTGTGTCTTTGTGTGGTCAACAGATTGTCGCCAGAGTTTCATGGAATTGAAGAGGAGACTCACTTCAGCACCTATATTAGAGTTACTGTCAGGCAGTTGAGGATTTGTGTTGTATATAGATGCTTCTGAAGAGGGCTCGGGGCAGTATTGATGCAGCATGGGAAAGTTGTAGCATATGCATTCAGGCAGTTAAAGTGTCATGAAGAGAATTATCAAGCACATGATTTGGAATTAGCAGTAGTGGTATTTGCTTTAAAGTTATAGAGGCATTATTTATATGGTGAGAGGTTTGAAATTTTCAATTTGTCAGATTGTATGGTGAGTGGTTTGAAGTATATCTTCTCTCAAAGGGACTTGAATCTCAGGCAGCACAGATGGATGGAATATTTGAAGCATTATGATTTCAGTTTGGCATATCACCCAGGTAAAGATAATGTAGTTGCAGACGCACTAAGTAGAAAAGTTGTTTTAAGTCAGATGATGATGATGATAAAGGAATGAAAATTGTATGAGGATATAGTAAAGAACTCCCTGTTTATTCCAAATAATCAATAGCGAGTGGTATTGGCCAGTAGTGTAGTGGAACCATCATTATATTAGCAGATAGTGAAAGCACAAAGAATACATGAGAATTTAGCTGAAATTGTGAAGATGGAGGATGTTACCATTGATAATGATTGTGTGGTTAGGCTTAGAGGCCGACTATATGTTCCAGTAGAGACAGAAATAAAACAGAAGGTATTGGAAGAAGCACACAGGTCTAGATATTCAATTCACCCAGGTAGTACAAAGATGTATCAAGATTTAAAAAAGCACTTTTGGTGGCCGAATGTGAAGAAGGAAATAGCAAAATTTATAGAAAGATGTTTGATTTGTTAACAAGTGACAGCAGAGCTGTAAGACCCAGCAAGTTTTCTACAGGTTTACACTTTTAGAAATTTGTTTGGTCAGCATTTGAGACCCCAGACGACATGTTTTAGCTGAATCAAGGGTCTGCTGCGAGGGGGCTCTTAACGTCAAGCATTGTGACGTCAAGATGTGGTCGACGTCAACATCCCTTGACGTCAACCCGCTACTTGATCTAACTATAATTTTGATTGCCATCTATTTTGTGTTGACGTCAACATGTTTTAACGTCAAGTTTTTTTCTTGGAATCTTGACGTCAACAACAATTGACGTCAATATTTCTGTTGACGGCAACATTTGTTGATGTCAACTTCTACGTGTTCCAGTCTGAGTTTTCCTCAAAACTTGTGGTTTTTTTTTTATAGGTTTGAAGGGGTAGAGTCGTGTTAGGGCAAGGATGTTACCCCAATCACGACCTTGGCTCTCTATATATAGAGAGAGTTCGTTTTGGGGAGAGAACTTTTGCTCTCTTGCTTGGGTTTGGGGTTGTGATAGAGGAGAGAGAGAGGGCAATCCCGAGGGTAGATCGGCCATGTTGCTGCTTGTTCGAGGTTGCTGCTGTGAAGAGAAAGCTTCCACGACCTGAGAGCAAGGCTTTGGACGAGGAGATCATGGCCGAATCGTGCTCAAGATGAAGGATTTGATCGTGCTTGGAGGATACCTCTTTTGGGTGCGAAAGAGGGCTTCATCGGCTAAATTCTCTTGTTGTAGGCAAGTAACTTAGGGTTTCTCTCCATGGACTTGTCCCCTAAGGTTTTCCTATTTTTCTAGATTTTTAGAAAATTGTTTTGATGTCGTTTGCCATGTTTTCTTGCCCTCGGTCTGCACTTTCTATAGTCTGGGAGGTTGGCCGTTAACCTGAACTTGACTACAACAAGTCGGCAGTCAAGTTCATCTTGCCCATAAATTTACAGTTTCACCATTTATGATGGTTTTGTGAGATTTTGTAATGGTTTTTGAGTTCGTTCCGTTTTGCCTTGACCTGTTAATCATCATGATGAGTTTGGGCAATCTTGGATTATTTTTTGTTAATTTTGATAATTATTTGAATTTCTGTTTATATCAAAAAGCATGTGAATACTTGATAATTCTAATTTCCATGATGTATACATGTTATAAAAATCATTATATGCTATACTTCAGTTTGTTAGACTACTGTAAGCATGATTTAGGACTAATTAATCTCGTTTTATTTCTGTTAATGAATAATTAGTACTTTTATGAATACTAATATGATTTCTGACTTTAATTATGAAAAATAGTTGTACTGCTCCAAAAATTATGAAAATTTACTGATATGTTCTATCAAGATATCTACCCCGTGGTTAAATTTTGAGTATGATCTAATCACTGTACAATTAGTTATGAATTTCTGAAGCTTTCAGTACAATGTTTTAAAAATAATAAGTCCAAACATGTTTAAAAATGTGATTAGCATCATGATTAGGTTCTCTTAATTACTGTTCATGATTAATCTGAGCATCTGGAAGTGATTAACATATGTTTCATGTTATATATGTCCATGTGTATGGAAAGAGAGAGAATATGTGACATGTGTGCATGAATAACATGATAATGTGAAAGATAAAAGTTGTGCCAATGAGATACTGCCACCATAGATTGTGTGGAGCCGTACTGTAGTATTGCCCCTACAGGAAGGCTCAATTGTGTTATGTGATACCTGAGGCAACGGGTCATGTGAAATCCTGGAGGTGGACAAGTTCCACTAGTAATGGTGGGGAGGGCTTCCCCCATTCTGCGCAGTAACCAAGACTTGATCGTTTTGCCTGGCGATTAAGTATGTGTATGTGATTGTGTGATCTTTCTAGTGGTGTTTGGGCTGTGTCTCGGTTTGTGTAAAAGGAATATTGAATTATGTGTAACGTGATATATGAACATGGCACGAGGTATGTGCAAGTGATGTGACATGTGATCGTGATCGTGAGAAGTGAAAACTATGTGAAAGCTATGTGAAATCATGTGTAAGTGAATGTGAATGTGATAAATGTGACAATAAGTGCATGTGAAAGCAAAGGTAAAAGTGCATGTGAATATGTCATGAGAAGGTAAATGCATGTGTTAATATGATCCATGTTAAATGATAATTGTGATATCATGTTTAATACCATGTGTAGAAGTATGTTAATTATGTCCCTAAGTTAGAAATTACTTGATGAGCATGTTAGTGGTATCATGTTATAAGTTTTAATACAAGCCATGTGTTAGTGTTATGTGAAAGTAAGAATTGAAAGCATGTGATTATATGAATACTCTCATATTAGTGACACCATGTTATAAGTGACCATATTTAGAATTCTTGTCGTACATGAGTTAGCATAGTTTGTTTAATAGATTCCATGTTTAATTATCCATGTTATAGCATGAGCATGTGTTAGTTTAATTGTTAATTACTAGTAAGTTAATGATAATGTGATAGTTAGTAAAGTGTTAAACTGTTAGAAGCATGTGTGATAAGTGTGTGGTTTGCAATTCTAAGTTGCTTGCTGAGTCTATTGCGTAGACTCAACCTTGCTAACATTTGAGGAAGAGTCGGGGACTTAATAGCCGAGGAGTTAGCGAGATCCGACGTGGAGCGTGAAGAGTAGATTGAAGATTTATACTTTATTTCTTAGTATGTGATGTTATTATATATGAACTTTTGGTTTATTGTACTTGGAAACTGGCTATATTTAGTGGATGTTACGCTATGTTATTTTTTTTCTTAGACTATATAGACAGTGGTATGTGGATTATAAAGTTGATGGAATAAGAGTTATTTATTTTCCGCTGCAATATTCCTTTCTATTTGTGTATATCTCAGCCCATGTGACTATCGTTGGGGTTTCTCCCTGTAGCGACTTGCTCTCGTCCAACGTGGGTTGGTATAACCGTACTAGGCGGAAGTGGGCCGTTACAAGAGCACTAGAGGCCAGGGGGATTGTTGCAGCCATTGCCGATTCCACAGTGGAAATGGGATGATATCGCCATGGATTTCGTGGTAGGATTGCCCAGAACAACAAAGTATGCAGGTTATTAGCTGTAAGCGTGTCTTGGACAGTGGATGGATTGGCTAGATTGTATGTGGATAGAATAGTACCATTGTATGGCATTCTGGTGACTATAGTTTCAGATAGAGATCCAAGGTTCACATTTGGTTTCTGGAGGAGTTTATAATGAGTGATTGACACTGCGTTAAGGTATAGTTCAGCTTATCATCCGCAAAAAGATGGACAAATAGAAAGAACAATTCAAACAATAGAAGATATGTTGCAGTCACTTGCGGGCTTGTTGTTTAGCATGGGGAGGTAGTTGGGAGCATCACTTAGGAATGATGGAGTTCGCTTACAACAATAGTAATCATGCAAGTATTGGAATGGCACCATATGAAGCTTTATATGGAAAACCGTGTAGGACACCCTTAAATTGGTATGATGTATGAGAAAGGTAGATTATGGGACCAGAATTCATTCAACAATGTTCAGAGATGGTTAAATTTATAAAGGAAAAACTTCAGACAGCTCAAAGCTGCCAGAAAAGTTATGCAGATACAAGATGTAGACCATTGCAGTTTGAAGTTGGGGATTATGTATTTTTAAGGGTTTCTCCCACTAAAAGTGTTTTAAGATTCAGCAAGAAGGGTAAACTGAGTTCGAGATATGTAGGTCCATTCTGAATTTTAGAAAGAATTGGAGATACAACTTATAGAGTAGAGCTCTCAGTGGATTTCACAAATGCACATGATGTATTCCATGTCTCCATGTTGAGAAGATATATTCGAGATCCTTCACAAATAATCAGTTACACTAGAGATGATTTGAAACCAGACATGTCTATGCCAGAATATCTAGTTCAAATTACAGGACGAAGAACACATAAGTTGAGAAATAAAGAAATTGAGCTATACAAATCAGATGGGAAAATAGATACGGAGGAGAAGACACTTGGGAACTAGCAGAGGAAATGCAGAAAGTGTATCCATACTTGTTTGGTAAGCTTTTAATTCTTTTTAGGTGATAGTTCCATTCATGATTAACTGTGAATTTTATGTTACGTTCCTTTCTAGATTTCGAGGATGAAATTTCTTTTTAGGTGATAGTAATGTAACGCTGTGACCATTCAGATCGTGCTATAATTGGGTTATGGTCATGCTTAGATGTGTGTGGTGTTTGGTGTTTCTAGGAGGTTGTATGGGTGTAGTGGGCCGAAAATCTGGGCCCAACACACCCGTGGTTCTCTGTCTGAGAAGGTGTAGGTACCCTATCGCCTTCTGGCTTTCGAGGGTTGAAAGCTTATTTCAGTTAGTGTGAATATAATATAATGTCATTTTATGAATTTAAAGTATTATAGCCATGTTTTGGCACGTGTTGAGATTAGAGGACACCGTGTTTACGTGGCATGTGCGTATGTAGCAAGTTGGGCCGTATGACGCCTTCCATGGTGACCTCTCGAGTTGGGTACCCTAGGTTCTCTGTGAGCCAAGCACGTTAGTGCTCGGGGTTTGTCCTAGTACTATGTGTACCATCAAAGTTTGTGTCGTCTTCCTGGACACCCTCACTTGTCTATAAAGTTGTACGTCCGACTAAGAGAAAGACGGCAGTGGGGCAGCAACTTGTGGTGTGATGGTTCTTTGTTCGGTCACTTTATAGTGCACTCGTGGTTTGGGGATGGACACCGGTAGACGTACTGGTCCCCAGCTAGTCCCATGTTCCACAGCCTCACTCTAAGGGTTCTGAAACTCTTAGAGGTGTGTCAGGCGTGGGTCTGCAGCATGTGCCATTATAGGTGTGGTGTTGGTTATTCTCCACAGCTTGTTGGCACTATAGAGGTGGAGCCGCAGTTGGACCTTCTATCCGTAGCTGCGAAACTGAGAGGTAGTCTTGTGTGGTTTATTTGGGTCAATAGCTGGTGTCGCGAACCAGGCTTTATGACCTGAGTGTGGCGTTGCCCTTCTTTAGCTCGTACACCTATATGTGAATTACCGTTTATTTATAAATGTTCAATACACATAGTTGATAGTATTGTTTATTTAATTTTAGCTCTTAATTCCTTACATGCAAAGCTTTATTAATTGTATAGCTTTTAGTCGAATCACTCCTGCTACTCATGAGTTCGTGTAGTACCGATTTTGAGGGAGTTTCCCTACTAAGCCATTGACTTGTGAGGCTCACACCCCTACTTCCCCCTTTCAGGTGAAGGAGAGCAAGAGAGTTCTCGTCCCTCTTTTAGTTCTGAGCCACACCATAGCAGAGGCGGGCCTACGCCACCAGCAATGTAATTTTTGTTCTTGTTCTCACCTTGGGGTATGTCCTAAGATGTTGTACCTTCACTTTATGTTGACTATAGTTGAGATGTGGCTATGTAAACTTCATGTAAATATGTGTGAGATTGTATAATAAATGTGATCTTATTGTCTTTGGTGGGTTTCTTTTATGTTCTCACGGACTCGAGTATTGGTATCCCTTGTAAGGCTTCGGCCTATTCACAGGAGGTGGAGGCGGGTCGAGTTCGTTATTAGGTTAACGGGCCTAAACGACGAGGACCCCTACAGCCACCATAGAGGATACTATATGGAACCTGACTAATCCCCTATGAAATGGTTCACCCTACATGACTACCTACTTATATGACTATATGACTACATGTCCTCGATGGAAATGGGGATGAAATTCTAGAGGTGGAGAAGTATCATTGGTGTATGGCTGGGAGGGCTTCCCCCGATTTTGGGCAGTAAACCAAGATGATTCACCAATTGCCTAGGTGATGAGTAATTGGCATTTAAGTGGTTAAGGTTGTGTCTTGTCATATTTACCACTGGAATTGATATTAGTATACATTACTGTTACATGAAACTGCCAATGGAACTGTTACTGAAGAAAATGAAATATGTGTATAATACTGCTATTGAATACTATATGCTAATGATATTGGTTCAAAGTGTCTGTCACCACTTATTTATCCTTTGATACGTTATAGTTTATCATTGAAATGGATAATATATTATATGTTCTGTTAATGCTGTAAGATCCGACCCTCTTGGGCCTTGGCCCCATCCTCAGGGTCACGACGGACTTGCTGGTCGTGACATTGTCATGCCAGAAGGGTCGATCGTGACATGCTTCATGTCACGGCACCCCCGTCCATCGTGTTAAGGTGGGGATGGAGGTGGGCGACGTGTCCTTATCGCGACATCTGGAGGCGATGCGACTTCGTTTCCGACCGTTCTGATGCTTGTCCTTTTTGTCAGAAAGGCCTTGTCAGCTGTCAGGGCGCATACAGCGTTGACGCGGCCTGGAAGGCCGTCGCGTTCTGGTTTGACCGATATTTGGTTTGACTGCTTTTGGGGTCGCAACCTGGGGGTCGGTCGCAACACGGTGTCACAACCTCTGGGGGCCGTTGCGATAACGTTCTTGTCACGCTGCCCCGACTCATCATGTTTCTGGGGCCATTGATTCAAAACCGAGGCAGGCGCCCCATTTCCCCCTCCCCTTCTTCTTTCCATCTTCTTCCTTCTTCTTCCTCCTCTGAGCCATCTTGCTTCTCCGGCGACCTTCTTGGCATTCTTGGCAAGGTGGTGACGCCCCCTTCATGTTGGCGACGTCCGCGTGGTGCTTGGAGCGAGGAGGTGGCAGCCATTCCTACGAGAAGGCCCCAACGGGTTAGCTCTACTCTTTGAGGTAGAGACTTCTCTTCTACCCCTCATTCTAGCATGCTCCCCTTCCCATTGAGATCCATGTTTCACCGTCGTGTTTGGGGTTTAGGGTGAGAGATCCATGCTGTGTTCGTGGAGAGGTTTCCTTGAGCGTAGAACTTCTTATTTAATGCATGATCTATCGGGTTCGAGGGTGGTTTGGCTTGTTTACATGCTTTCCTAGAGTCTCCCATGCTCCCCTCCCTCGAATGGTGTGTTTTTGGTGGTTTTTGGGGCGATCCCTGGGTGGACTGTACTGGGACCTCCACTGTCTAAGATCGCGACCAGCTTGAGGGTCGCGATGGTGTCGCGACACCTGCACCGATCGTGACAAGATTTGGCTATTGCGGAGGGCATGGGTGTAACGGACCTAGATATTTATACCCAATAAGGGTCCATATTCAGATCCATTTCCCGCGAACGGACTGAAGTCTCGCAAGGGATGGCTCCTACACGTGTCCAGGAAGAATATAAAGACAAACCACAACAGTAAGAGACACAAGAAAGGATATGTGCTCATATCTGCATATACAATTTACAACTGTCCTATTACATTATTACATGCCCAAATTAAAAAGAGTACAACTACCTGGGCATACCCCGAGGGAGCACAAGCTCACATAACTGTACTAACACTACTGCTGGTGGTACAAGTCTGTCACGACACCTCCGCAGCCACACTAATGGTAAACCCTAAAAGAACTATAAGGGAGTGAGCCTCAACAAGTCACTGGCTCAGTAGGAACTACCCAAAACCACACACAACGCAGGAGAACCTCAACCGCAACAGGTCTCACTGGCAACACCGGAAGCCAAACCATCTCATTCTCACAGTAAAGCGTATTATATCAATTCACACTAATTCCGAAATAGGATGAGACAACGGCAGGACTAGCACCACGCTACTAGTATTCCCAATCTGGAAAGCCTAGGCCACAAGCCTCACAGACCTACCACTTCACCAGCTGGTCGCCTAAAGCCACACAGGCAAAGCATTGCCTAAGCTACTAGCTTCACTGGCAATCCTCTAAACATATGGGTAATAGGATTTCTAACCAAGAGCTAATCCTTTATACCCTTAAATCACGATGTATCGAATATCACACTTAAGAACAGGACTGGCTACCTCGATGCCAATCCATCGCAAACTAAATCATATTCGGAAACTTACCCAAGAAGGGTAAAACATGACAAGTGGAAGGTCTCACCGCATGGCCTCCACTTTACTACTTGAAAAGGCTAGTACTCAGCGTACTACGAGAAACCAGTACCCACAAAGAGTACAGGTACCTACCACCACGAGGTACCACCACGGAACATAAACACACCATGGAACACAAACACAACTGTGCCACACGAGGGCACACCACACCAATCAGACCACAAGCAGTGAGTCTCCGCTCACTAACCACAATAACAACCGTGCCAACACCATGGCACACCTCGACGCGTAAAACCACAACTAACACACGCTACACTGATAGCAAAGCACGACGCCACCACACGGGACAGACTACTGGTTCATGACGCTAGTATCCAACCCGGACAACACAACACAAGAACTACCTCTCAGTCTCGCAGTCACGGACGTAAGGTCCAACTGCCGCTCCACAACACAGTAAAGCCAAAGAACTGTGGGAGACCAACAAACCACCACAACCAACAGGTCCCACCCCTACAGGCCCATGCCTGGCACCTTTAGAGACTCTGGCCTAAGCTCTCTAAAGTGAGGAACAGGTAACAGGACTAGCCAGGGCCCAGTACGTCTACTGGTGTCCGTAACCCCCAGCTACGAGCGTGCTACAAGTGACTAAACACAAACTCTCACAAGTCACTGTCCCACTACCGTCTTTCCCTCAACCGGACGACAACTCTCCCCGAGAGTGAGGGTGTACAGGAATGACAAGATCTCGACGGTGCCACTGTACCGGGACAAGTCCCGAGCACACTCATGTGCCTGGCTCACCTCGGAACCTGGGACTCCCAACTGAAGAGGCATTCCGGAATAGGCGCCGGACCACCACACTCGGCAATGCACAAACCACGATATTTTACTTATATATTCTTTATTACAAACCACAGTACAAATATCAGAATAGCTTAACCTCGGTCACCCTATGATCTACAAACTACCTCACACCAATACACATGTAAACCACGATAACCATTACAAACTGGCCTATTATTGGTCATCACATGACCTCCTTGCCACATACATACCATATACACTAACTATACATTAACTCTTAACCTTACTTACATTACACTAATTAAACCATCTTTATTAGTCCATAAAGGACGCTACAAGACTGAGGCTAGGTTCACACTTGAACCATCATTGCCTAGCGATCACAATACTATGTGCCATTCACATATTCATATTACTAAACACCACACCAACTATGTAAACCATACATAATCCACCCACCGACCACGTGGGCAACATGCTCATAGAGCTTTACAGGTGCCAATGCACCTCTTACCAAAACCATGCACGTTAAACATCGAATCGGATAACCATAACACGAAAAGCATGCAAAGCAGAACCCTCGACTGTGTTCGTGACAGAGGCCATGACCACCTTCTGATCGCGACGCCACGATATGTCGCGATAAGAACCCTGTCGCGACGGGTCGGCCTATCGCGATCTGGTCGCGACAGCAGGATCCGTCATCTTCTCAGGTGAAAACCCTAATCCGGGAACCATCTTCGGATTTTCCATGCAAACCACCCTAAATCCCATTTCAACTCGTTTTCATGCTCATTTTACCTCCTAGACATGGTATCTACTATTTTTAAAGCGGTAAACAAACTAACATGCAATCCACGCAATCAAACATGGTGGAATCTCCCTACCTTCACGAAGAACGTGCAAACCATGCATGGCGTGGCGTTTCCCCCACTCCTCGCGACGTCCTCGCGTCGAGAGCGCGTCGAACACCACGCCGGAACGCCGAATCGCCCGCAACAGCTTCTTCCCTAGTCGAGCGGAGCTTGTGAAAGCTCTGTTCGGCCAGCCTGCTTAAAAAACTGCACAGTGGTTGGGATTGCGACGTACCTCCCCGTCGCGACCTGATCGCAGCGGACTAAGGCGTCGCCTTCCCATTCCTGACGTCAGCAAACCCCACTCCATGCGGGACACGCGGCGCACATGCAGATGTCGACCCCAGCAGCAGCAACCAGAACGTGACCCCCACTACCGACGCGTTCAGAACGCGACCTACACCCCCGTCGCATTCACATCCAGTGAACCAACGGGCATTACTGGCCTAACCTGCCGGCCCCTAAGCTCCACACAGAGCGCGAAAACCACAACCAAGGCCAATGACCCCATATTGGTCATGAGCACCACACCAAAACCAATAAACACAGATCCGAACTACCACTATCAACAATCCGCGAAGATCTGAAAAACGCGCTACGTTACATTACTATCACGTAAAAAGGAATGTCGTCCTCGACATTCAAAACGGCGACAATCACCACACTATCACCTAAAAAGGAACAAAGCCATATGCAGAGCTTCCTCTGCATCTTTCTTTCAAACCATCTGCTTAGCTCTGCCTTCCCTTTCTTTTTAATTTATTCCACCACTACTTTATTTTATGGATCCATTCTACCATTCCTTACCTTTCAATTATAAGCGTTCTACCTTGCTATTAGCGCTTTATCTCCTTGGACTGAACCTATTTCTATATTTCCGAGCAATTCTACCTAGCCGATAGCGCTTTATCTGCTTGGGTTCGATCTATTTCCACATTTTTCCTGGTTATGTTTGCAACATTTCTTTTTGGGCCATTTTCTTGCTTAAATCCTTTCACTTTCATTATTTAAAATTTTCAAATTTCTTGATGTTTTTTCACTATTATTTATCACCACTAACCATCATTTGGCTTAATTGCGCACAAGACTTTAAATTCTCCTTAATTACTTAAACTTCAGATAACTTATGAATATTAAATCTTCCATGCTTCCACTGCACTACTCTGATCATACTAAACCTTTCACCAAATATTTCATGAATTCTGGATTCTCTTAATTCATTAATAACTTATCTCGCTTCAATTATACTTTCCAACTAACTTTACATTTCTCTTATCATACATCAATACCACTTAATTGACTCCACTTATATTCTATCTTCTGTTATATCTGCTTCACACTAAATTCTAAATCTTGGTATATATCAGTATTGATATACTTTTTCCCTTTATATATATTCATTGCTTTAAACAATATTCTCTAATTGATTTAACAAACCCAATTCATATCTTTTCACATCTTCCATTCTCATTGCTACACATACTCGAAAATTCACCTTTACCTTTATTCAGACCTTGCTCAATTATATGACATGAAATCTCAAAATTTCTTTACCATTAAACTGATTATACTGCTCCTCATCTTTTCTGTTCCTTTTACTATACCTTAATCTGCTCACTATTCCTTAATTGAGTATTATAACTTTACTTCAAATTCTGAAAATATTCTTATACAAAATTCATTTATTTGGGTTCTCTCATGTGGGAGAATGTTGGGTTTACATGAGAATGTTAAGTTGACATGATGGTATGTTTGTTTTGATGATGAGATTTCATGAACAATACAATTGATGTTTGTGTTATGTGAAACATAATGATAATGCTAAGTCAAGCAATGTTATCAGAAAAGCAAATGCTAATCAAGAAAAACATGTTTAATTTGTTCATTTAAATGTTCATTATATCTCACTAATAATGTTCTTAATGTAGGTGAGATTCCATGCAAGACAAAGCCCAAAATCCAAGTGCAAAAGAACAAGACAGCTGCTGGAATAGTGCCCTGTCACAGGTGAATAGTGCCCTGTCACAGGTGAATAGTGCCCTGTCGACAGCAAAACTGCCCTGTCGACAGCACCCCTGTCGACAGAAAAACTGCCCTGTCGACAGATACACACAGAAATCTGTTTCCAGCAAGCCCAATCTTCTGGATCTTGCAACACTGTCTGTTCCTGTCGACAGCAGCAAGTCGGCTGTCGACAGACGGAGTTTTGGGAAGATCTAATGGCCAGGATACGATCTATATTTGGTGTTTCCTTTTAGCACGACTCTCTATGCTTGGACACCACTATATATGGATCATATGAGGCTATTTTCGCAAAAGAAGCCACCATACCAAAACCCTAAGCAAAGGTCAAGAGAAGAGCTTCTTCCTGCTGCCCTGCTTCATCTCTCTGCCCAGACAAAGAAGAACAACCTTCCAAGCGAGTTGAAGCCGGTTCGTCTTCAAGTCAAGCTTCTCCATCATCTCGTGGTCTTCAACGACGTGAAGCTTGAAGTCTTCTGGACGAACTCTTTGAAGAGTTCTTCATCTGGATTTTTTTCTATATCTCAGAACTCTCCTCTGTTTCTACTTTTCATATCTTTGTGTGTGTGGTAGTGGTTCAAGCATTCCTTGTGCTTGATCCACGTGTGGATTATTGTTCTGATTGCGTGTTTGCATAAGACAACGTGTGTGTGGTGTGTTGGTCAGATCAAGGCTAGAGGATCTGATCTATTGTGGACTTGATCTAGCGTGTGTGTGTGTGGTTGAGTCGTTGTGCTCGTGTGTGTGTGTTGTACTCAATTGTTGAGTAGTGTGTCCTCACTGTGTGGGGGGTGGACGTAGGAGTCACGTGTTGTGATCTCCGAACCACCTAAAATCCCTTGTGCACTGTGGTTTGATTTGTGGTTTGCATTGTATTGCGCTAGATGCATGCATAGGGATTTCGTCTACACACTAACTGTTAGTTTGCTCACACACATTACATCAGATCAAAGGGGTTTTAACTAAGTAGATCTTTTAATACGAAGTAATTTTTAAATTGCTTAAGTTTCCACTATAAATCTATTCAACCCCCCCTTCTAGCTTTGCCATAACCGAATATCCGATCCTAACAATTGGTATCAGAGCAGGTTCTCTGTTCATCGGTTGTGTTTTAGGAGATCTATCTTTGTGTGCTTTACCGCTCTGATTCCTAACAATATCTTGCTTTGTTGAGTGGGTTTAAATCTGATTCTGATCTGACTTTATTTGATTGAACTAATTGATTGCCTTTTGATCTCACTCAATATTTTGTTGATTGGTCTAATCATCTGAAACATATTCAGAAATATGGCTAAGTTCTCAAGCATCATAAATAGACCTATGATAATTGAGTTTGATGACAAGGTTGATGAAATGCAGGTCTCCTCTATGAAACATGCAAGTCTAGAAAGGGAACGGAAGAAAAATGCTACATGCTCATGGCAGCTCAAGAGGCTCTTCCCGTTCAGACGAATCTGAAGGATCACATCTGTCAGAGAAGTCAAGATACTCTCAAAGGTCAGGTAAATCCAATTCAGATCCATTTGATGCATCAATATCAAATTCTGATTCAGAGGATGATATATCCTATGATGAATTGATAGAATGTTATGAGCACTTGTCCAATCAATTTAAGAAGGTAAAAACTCAAAACAAGAAGCTAAAAGAAAATTGATAAGAATGAAATGAGAGTTGATAATGCTCAAGCATTCTATGAGAAAATGAAAATTGAAAATGGAGAATGAAAATTGGAAAATGAAGTCAAAAGCTATGAAATCAAGTTTTCTAAGTTGAAAGAAGATCATGATCATGTGGAATCTGAAAATTCTAATTTGAAAATGAAAATGAAAATTGATTGATCATAATGAGAATCTCAATTTGATAATGATCATTGAACAAACAAATCTCCAACATGGCTCATGATCACCAAATAAAAGAAAATTGCAATCAACTGTTTGAGGAGAATAATCATCTGAAAAAGAAGATTGAAGGCTTGTATCATAACAGACCATTAAATGATGAATGGAACAATGCTAAGCAGAAAATTGCTGACTTGGAAAATCAAATTGTTCAAAGTGAAATTGAAAAGAACAAAATACAAAATGATCTGGATGTCATGAAAAGCCAACTTCTAACTTCTGAAAAAGAAATTGTTGCATTGAAAGTTGAAAAGAAAAAATTGAACAAAAATGCTCCAAATAGGAAGAATCATGGTTCAATTGAAAACCAGAAAAAGAAAATGGAGAGAAAACAAGAGTCTACAGGGTCTCTACACCTCCTCCAGAGGCCCAGAATGTTTCAAGGAAATCTCCAACTCCACATCACGCCAAGAGATACCAAAGGGTACCATCTCCCTCTTCTCAACTCAAGGATGATCAAAGGTACTCTAAAGGATCTCAGAGATTCCAACAAATGCAATCACACTATGGTAAGCTCTAGGTAAATGCTCAACCCGTTTGCTACAAATGCAATAAACTTGGTCATCTTGCTAATTCTGCTGGAAGAAAAATCAACACTCTCATAAAAATCATGATGTTGTGCATGCTTCAAAGCTCCATAATAATCCATGTGTTCATACCACAAGGATAAACATGTTCATAAGATCAGAAATTTCATGTATCTATGAACAGGAAAACTGCACAAAACAACAGAAATCTAAAAATCAAATCACTTTGGATTTTGAAATCTTTGTTATATCCTAACATTAATGTCGTTGCAGGACCCAAGCAAGTGTGGGTCCCAAAACAAGCTTGATCAACAAGCTGAGATGTCTTGCAGCCAAAAATTAGAAATGAATTTATGCCATTGGCTGTGCAAGGCAAGAAATGATGGAGAACAAAGGTAAATTTTTCTTTTGACTATGATTGAAGACTGTTCAGGTAAAATCTCCTTATCACTTCATATTTGAACTGCTGAAATTGAAATGGATTCTTACCTTCACCTGAGCAATGCAAAATGTGCCTTAATGCTACCCCACAAGACAATGCCTCTTAGCAATTAGAATCATGCCATCTTGCTTGAATAACTGTGCACATGACCTCTTGGTATATCAAATGATGACATGTGGAAAAACAAGTTATGCTTGTTTGGAAACTATCATTATGCGTGAGTAAAATACTCCGCCAAGTACCAAAAGTCATGTAATGCATAAGGCTAGTTGTGTGCTTAATAACATGTGAATTGCTTGATACATTTTCTATGCATGAGTTAGGGGGAGTAAGTTTGAAAATGCTCATGAATGTTCATGAAATTTGTGTGCAACTGCTTGTGATGAGTGTGTAAATCATGATTGAATTGCTTGAATGTTATCTCATCACATGCACACATTATGGGGAGTAAGTTAAGGCTAGGTGAGTGAAATTCATAAGGGATACCCTTCATTTTTAATGTGTATTTATCCCTCAATCTTATGGTTCAAATCACTCTCAATTCAAAGCCTTAAAGCTGAAGTTTCAAAGCCCCTGTCGACAGCCCCCAACAGCCTGTCGACAGAAAAGCCTTCACAGAACTAGAAATTGCACCCTGTGTGCATCTATCGACAGCCAATTCTTCATCTGTCGACAGCCAGCACAGTTCTTGACCTCCCGAACCAAGTCTTTCAGGTCTGAGTGCATCTGTCGACAAGCACTCCCTTGCTGTCGACAGATACACATTTCAATGATAATTCTTCATCTTTCTCAACATCTTCATGAGTATGTTCATTTTATTGCTGCAAGGGGAGAATGTGGACTTACTATTCATTGCAACCTTTCATATTCACATAGTATCAAAGACATTGAATTAATCACAATGATTTTGATATAATATTTTGTGTTTGAGTCTAGGTTGTGTCATCTAGAAAGCATTGATCAAATCTAATGATTCTAACCTAACTCTCTTGAATATCTCCCTTATGGATTATCATGTTTCTAAAATGGTTTGATAAGTAAGAGGTTTTTGCACTTAATGTTTTACATTAACCATTGACCTTAACTAATCATTGACCTTGATTGTTTTATGAATTAACAAAAAAAGGAGAAAAGCTACCTATTTCTAAACTCAAGTTTAAGCAAAAGTATTTGAAATGGGACAAAGGCAGAGCACTAATAAGTATCACTGAGTAACCGGGGACATGGGCATCACAATGTTTGTCTTCGCGTCAAAAAGTCTTTTCATTATCTCTGCATAATGGTATGATGGTCACTCACACTGAGTAACTGGGGGTACGGGCATCCCTCATGTCTATCTTCACGTCAAAAGGTGAAAGTGATCCTAATTACTACTTTTCCCACATTAACTTGACAAAAGAAATTGTTCAAATGCTTGAAATAGAGTGGAGCCTCCAAGATTTAAATCAAGGACAATGGGTTGTCAAATGTTTATGTGGACATTACCTTCCTTTACCAACTGAAAATCACCACTAAGGTATATGATTTTCTTTAATGGTTTTATTCAAGGGGTTATCTTACTTTCATATGTTTTTTGAACGATGTATCCTAAATGCTATAACTTGAGATTCCCAGGTATTATCTCTTCACCATTGTAGCATTTTTACGTGTCTTAATACTAGTGTCTATGACATTTTGCAATGGGTATAAACCAGTTCTCAACCTTAAAATTCTAATTGAACACTCATTCCCCACTCATATCTTTCACAATTCAGTTATGTGGTCACACAGTTCTTTGCTTCATTCTTATCCATTTGTGCTTGACCTATCTTTTTGAATGTTGCCAAAGGGGGAGAAACATCAATTGTAAGTTTTGTCATCATCAAAAAGGGGAGAATGTTGGGTTCTCATGTGGGAGAATGTTGGGTTTACATGAGAATGTTAAGTTGACATGATGGTATGTTTGTTTTTGATGATGAGATTTCATGAACAATACAAATTGATGTTTGTGTATATGTGAAACATAATGAGAATGCTAAGTCAAGCAAATATTAATCAAGAAAAGCAAATGCTAATCAAGAAAACATGTTTAATTTGTTCATTTAAATGTTCATTATATCTCACTAATAATGTTCTTAAATGTAGGTGAGATTCCCTGCAAGACAAAGCCCAAATCCAAGTGCAAAGAACAAGACAAGCTGCTGGAATAGTGCCCTGTCAACAGGTGAATAGTGCCCTGTCAACAGGTGAATAGTGCCCTGTCGACAGTAAAACTGCCCTGTCGACAGCACCCCTGTCGACAGCAAAACTGCCCTGTCAACAGATACACACAGAAATCTGTTTCCAGCAAGCCCAATCTTCTGGATCTTGCAACACTGTCTGTTCCTGTCGACAGCAGCAAGTCGGCTGTCGACAGATGGAGTTTTAGGAAGATCTAATGGCCAGGATATGATCTATATTTTGGTGTTTCCTTTTAGCACGACTCTCTATGCTTGGACACCACTATATATGGATCATATGAGGCTATTTTCGCAAAAAGAAGCCACCATACCAAAACCCTAAGCAAAGGTCAAGAGAAGAGCTTCTTCCTGCTGCCCTGCTTCATCTCTCTGCCCAGAACAAAGAAGAACAACCTTCCAAGCGGAGTTGAAGCCGGTTCGTCTTCAAGTCAAGCTTCTCCATCATCTCGTGGTCTTCAACGACGTGAAGCTTGAAGTCTTCTGGACGAACTCTTTGAAGAGTTCTTCATCTGGATTTGTTTCTATATCTCAGAACTCTCCTCTGTTTCTACTTTTCATATCTTTGTGTGTGTGGTAGTGGTTCAAGCGTTCCTTGTGCTTGATCCACGTGTGGATTGTTGTTCTGATTGCGTGTTTGCATCAGACAACGTGTGTGTGGTGTGTTGGTCAGATCAAGGCTAGAGGATCTGATCTATTGTGGACTTGATCTAGCGTGTGTGTGTGTGGTTGAGTCGTTGTGCTCGTGTGTGTGTGTTGTACTCAATTGTTGAGTAGTGTGTCCTCACTGTGTGGGGGGTGGACGTAGGAGTCACGTGGTGTGATCTCCGAACCACCTAAAAATCCCTTGTGCACTGTGGTTTGATTTGTGGTTTGCATTGTATTGCGCTAGATGCATGCATAGGGATTTCGTCTACACACTAACTGTTAGTTTGCTCACACACATTACATCAGATCAAAGGGGTTTTAACTAAGTAGATCTTTTAATACGAAGTAATTTTTAAATTGCTTAAGTTTCCGCTGTAAATCTATTCAACCCTCCCTTCTAGCTTTGCCATAACCGAATATCCGATCCTAACAATTTATTCATCCAAATCACCTTACTGCATATCATTACGCAAATTCTTATTGCACATTTCCTAAATCATTTAATTATCACTATTCTATAATCTATCACATTCTTTTTCTTCACCTGATCATTAATACTAAACTTTTTCTTTACTATCATAGCATAACACCATTTCTGCAAATATTTCTCTTAACTAGTTTACTAGCTGACTAATTTCCAGGTGCCATTTATGCCACAATCTTTCATACTTTCCACCATAACTATAAACTAAATTATTTCTTTAAAACACAATGATTTATTCTACTTGATTTCTTTATTCCACATTACTAACTTACCACCAAATATAAACATTTTCACTGTTACAGTTCATTCACAAATATCCATTCATAATCCACTTTGCTATTCCCCATTACTTTTCAATGGATTTAACCTTGTCCATTCTAATTTACATAGCTTCAACTTACTTTAATTATTTAGCTTTAACTTCAATCTGCCTCTGACACCAACTTCCCTTCTCTGCTTCCACAATCTATACACAAATGCTGGCACCACTACTCTTATCTTTAACACTGCAACAACCTTATACAATCTTTCTGCGAAATCTTTATCCACCGCCTTTTATTAACAAACTCTTTCTCTTATAAAATTCTCGGAAAAATCTGACTTCCCACTGCTCTTTTACTCTCTCTTTAGCCAACCGGTCACCTTTACATCCACTTACATGAGTTTCTATATCAAACTTTCTATTATCCTTATTATTCATATCAACACTACCCTTAAATTCGTTACTGCAATTATTTCTAATCACAAATCATACTTAAGAATCATCTTGATCATTGCTCCTCTACTTACCAGCCTCTCATCTCAAGCTAGACTACCTCACTTGATCATTTCAACCTACATGCCATTAATCATACTATTATCCAAGCAACTTCTTAACACTTTATTAACATAAATCTCAAACACAATGACTATCTCTGCTACAATTCTCAAACACAATTCACCCATTTAACAGTTCTAATCACAAAGCCCTATTTCTCATCATGATACAATTCCCTCTATTATTCCATCACATCACTACTTTATACCTTTCTCTACCAACTCTGATTCTCATTAAAACACTTTTTAGTGAATTTCATAACTGAATGCACTAATTCTTTCAATTTCTATAATAAGAATCTTTAATCAATTATACTTTAACCACAATCCAATAATCACTCATACTACACCACTAATCATATCTGCTATTACCCACAACTACTGATCTAACCAACTATACATACAATTCATAGACCAAAACTCATATGGAAACCGTACTAAAAAGCACAGGAAACTACAGACTACCAGCAGTGGATATTAAATCATATATTGGGACATTGTAATCTTAATTTCTTTTCATATTCTAACTGGATCATTGCTCTGATACCAACTGTAATGGCCCTGGATATTTTATACCCAATAAGGGTCCATATCTAGATCCGTCTCCAGCGAACGGACCGAAGTCTCGCAAGGGATAGCTCGTACACGTGTCTAGGAAGAATATAAAAGACAAACCACAACAGTAAGAGACACGAAAAAGGATATGTGCTCATATCTGCATATACAATTTGCAACTGCCCATTACATTATTACATGCCCAAATTAAAAAGAGTACAACTACCTGGGGCATATCACGAGGGAGCACAAGCTCACATAACTGTACTAACACTACTGCTGGTGGTACAAGTCTGTCACGACACCTCCGCAAGCCACACCAACGGTAAACCTAGAAAGAACTGTAAGGGAGTGAGCCTCAACAAGTCACTGGCTCAGTAGGGAACCACCCAAAACCACACACAACGCAGGAGAACCTCAACCCCAACGGGTCTCACTAGCAACACCGGAAGCCAAACCATCTCATGCTCATAGTAAAGCGTAATTATATCAATTCACACCAATTCCGGAAATAGGATGAGACAACGGCAGGACTAGCACCACGCTACTAGTCTGCCCAATATCTGGAAAGCCTAGGCCACAAGCCTCACAGGCCTACCACTTCAACAGCTGGTCACCTAAACTGTAAGCCACACAGGCAAAGCATTACCTAAGCTACTAGCTTCACTGGCAAGCCTCTAAACATATGGGTAACAGGATTGCTACCCAAGATTTAATCTTTATACCCTAAATCACGATGTATCGAATATCACACTTAAGAAACAGGACTGGCTACCACGATGCCAATCCATCGCACACTAAAACATATTCGAAACTTACCCAAGGAAGGGTAAAACATGACAAGTGGAAGGTCTCACCGCATGACCTCCACTTCACTACCTGAAAAGGCTAGCACTCAGCGTACTACGAGAAACCAGTACCCACAAAGAGTATCGGTACCTACCACCACGAGGTACCACCACGGAACACAAACACAACTGTGCCACCACGAGGGCACACCACAACCAATCAGACCACAAGCAGTGAGTCTCCGCTCACTAACCACAATAATAACCGTGCCAACACCATGGCACACCTCGACGCGTAAAACCACAACTAACACACGCTACAACTGATAGCAAGCATGAGCCGGAAAGCACGACGCCACCACATGGGACAGACTACTGTTCATGACGCCAGTATCCAACCCGGACAACACAACACAAGAACTACCTCTCAGTCTCGCAGTCACGGACGTAAGGTCCAACTGCCCGCTCCACAACACAAGTGAAGCCAAAGAACTATGGAAACCAACCAAACCACACAACCTACAGGTCACACACCCTGCAGGCCCATGCCTGGCACCTTTAGAGACTCTGGCCTGAGCTCTCTAAAGTGAGGCACTGGTAACAGGACTAGCCAGGGCCCAGTACGTCTACTGGTGTCCGTAACCCCCACTACGAGCGCGCTACAAGTGACTAAACACAAACTCTCACAAGTCACTATCCCACTGCCGTCTTTCCCTCAGCCGGATGATAACTCTCCCAGAGAGTGAGGGTGTCCAGGAAGATGACAAGACCTCGACGGTACCACTATACCGGGACAAGCCCCGAGCACACTCACGTGCCTGGCTCACCTCAGAACCTGGGGCTCCCAACTGAAGAGGCATTCTGGAATAGGCACCGGACCACCACACTCGGCAATGCACAAACCACGATATATACTTATATATTCTTAATTACAAACCACAGTACAAATATCAAGAATAGCTTAACCTCGGTCACCCTATGATCTACAAACTACCTCACACCAATACACATGTAAACCACGATAATCAATTACAAACTAGCCTATTATTGGTCATCACATGACCTCCTTGCCACATACATACCATATACACTAACTATACATTAACTCTTAACCTTACTTACATTACACTAATTAAACCATCTTTATTAGTCCACAAAGGACGCTACAAGACTGAGGCTAGGTTCACACTTGAACCATCATTGCCTAGCCATCACAATACTATGTGCCATGCACATATTCATATTACGTAAACACCACACCAACTATGTAACCATACGTAATCCACCCACCGACCACGTGGCAACATGCTCATAGAGCTTTACAGGTGCCAATGCACCTCTTACCAAAACCATGCACGTTAAACATCGATAATCGGATAACCATAACACAAAAAGCATGCAAAGCAGAACCCTCGACTGTGTTCGTGACAAAGGCCATGATTGCCTTCTGATTGCGACGCCACGATATGTCGCGATAAGAAACCCTGTCGCGACAGGTTGGCCTGTCGCGATCTGGTTGCGACAGCAGGATCCGTCGCCTTCTCAAGCGAAAACCCTAATCTGGGAACCATCTCTGGATTTTCCATGCAACCACCCTAAATCCCGTTTCAACCCGGTTTTCATGCTCATTTCACCTCCTAGACATGGTATCTACTGTTTTTAAAGAGGTAAACAAACTAACATGCAATCCACGCAATCAAACATGGTGGAATCTCCCTACCTTCACGAAGAACGCGCAAACCATGCATGGCGCGCGTTTCCCCCACTCCTCACGACGTCCTCGCGTCGAGAGTGCGTCGAACACCACGCCGGAACGCCGAATCACCCACAGCAGCTTCTTCCCTGGTCGAGCGGAGCTTGTGAAAGCTCTGTTCGGCCAGCCTGCTTAAAAAACCGCACAGCGGTTGGGATCGCGACGTGCCTCCCCGTCGCGACCTGATCGCGACGGACTAAGGCGTTGCCTTCCCATTCCCGACGTCAGCAAACCCCACTCCATGCGCGACACGCAGCGCACATGCAGACGTCGACCCTAGTAGCGGAAACCAGAACGCGACCCCCACTACCGATGCATTCAGAACGCGACCTACACCCCCGTCGCGTTCACATCCAGTGAACCAACGGGCATTACGGGCCTAACCTGCCAGCCCACTAAGCTCCACACAGTGCGCGAAAACCACAACCAAGTCCCAATGACCCCATATTGGTCATGAGCACCACACCAAAACCAATAAACACAGATCCGAACTACCACTAATCAACAATCCGTGAAGATCCGAACAACGCGCTATGTTACAATGGGCGCCGCGACATCGTCGCGACGGCTCAAGGCGTCGCGACAATAACAGATTTAGGAGAGTTCATGCCAAGTCCATTTTGTTGGATTGAAATGGCAGATTCACAGTCCTAGAGGGGGGTGAATAGGACTTTCTAACCTTTTTGAGATTTTTCTGAAAATCACAACACTAAGTAGATGTGTTAGTACTTGGTGTGGTGTGTGATTCAAGTGTGAACTTGGCGGAAAAACAATCACACAGAAAATTGCACAAGAGATTTATCCTGGTTCGGCCCTTCCTACATGGAAGTCCTACATCCAGTCCTCAAGCCAACCACTTGAGTTTTTTTTTCACTAAACTGCCAATCAACTTGGCCTTCTCTCACCCTTGAAAGGAAATTACAACACCCACTTGCTCCAAAGCAAGTCTTCCCTAAAACAGGGGTAAACAAGACTGCCTTATTCCAAAGGCCTTCCCTTCACAAGAGGGGTAATGCAGAATCAAACCTCTGCAGAAAATACAACAGAAATGAAGAAAAAAACTCTTGGTGTGTTAGCCTCAATAATGGGCACAGAACACACACTTTCCAGCAGGATTGAAAAGATAAGGAGTTTAATCTAAATCCTAACTGAAGCTACTTGGGTGGACTTGAAGTAAAAGCGAATACAGATGCCACCCAAAAGACAAATCTTCAGACAGGAATTTTTGAAGAGATTCTCTCAAATAGGAACTTAAGCAGGAAGGCTTTGAGAGAGCTTTGAAGAATGCAAGATGAGCTTTCAAGGAATTGACTTGACACTATGCCTTTTGTATATGTTCTTCAAGAGCTTTCTTCATCTTTTATAGTCCTCAAAAACTAGTCGTTGGAGAAGATAGCCTTGGAGTAAGAAAGTCGTTGGAGTAAGATGGTTGTTGTGTTCTTTAGCCGTTTGGAGATAGCTTTGGGGATCCTTTGGATCTTTGAAGGTTTTATCCGAAGGATCAAGAAAATTGTCTCTTTCCAAGGTCTTCAGAAATAGGAGCAGTTGCTATAGCTAGAAGGTAGGCTATTTAAAATCTTGAGCTGAGCAACCCATGCCAAAACGTGCTCCAATAAATACCTGACAAGACAAAGACAAAAGCATCTCCATACCTTTGTGGTAGGTGGGTCAGTGAGTACAATAAATAGTATGGAACCTAGTATTCTTAGTCTTTTCAGAAAATAAAGCAGACAGACTAGAAGGTAAAGTATGGTTCTGACAGTGGTAGGTGAGATGGTCAGAAGCCATGCGTCTGAAACTTACATAAATGCTTTGTGTCTTTTAGAAGATATAGATTGAGGTAAAGGACACTAAAAACTGTAAGACTAAATTGCAAGGAATATTTTGCAGAAATTGAATGTACTGAATTTCGTCAGAAGAAATATATATATTAAAATAATGGTCATGAAATTAGTCACTGATTTTATATTTAAGAATTTAAGATTTAACAAAGAACAAATAGAAATATTTCCTGACAACAGGTACAAGTACACAACCAGCAGTGCAGAAGAGTAGGTAATTTGACATAAGAAGTAACCATGATTTGACTATGGTAGGAACTATGTAAATCGAATACATCAGTCGAATGTAGTGTAAGACTTTAACTGTGTAGTCTTGAATCGAATACAGTCTAAAAGAGTGAATCGTAGACATGAGTCAAATATAGTGTGAAAGACATTCGACTGTATGAGTCGAATATAGTGTAAAAGACATTCGACTGTATGAGTCGAAGTCATGAGTCGAATACAGTGTAACGGTATTTGAATGAGTCGATTATAGTGTAACGTTGTGGACTTAGAAAGATTTTCAAGATTTGTGACTGAACTTCTGAATGAGTCGAATACAGTGTAAAAGACATTCGACTGTATGAGTCGAAGTCATGAGTCAAATACAATGTAAAAGACATTCGACTGTATGAGTCGAAGTCATGAGTCGAATACAGTGTAAAATTGGGACTTAGAAAAGTTTGGGTATTGCATCTGTCTAGAAATTTTTGTGATATATCTATATTATGGAAGATACATATTTAGGGATTTTTCATGGTAGAAGCAAATATGAATTTAAAGATTTGTCATAGTAAAATTATTATTAAAGACTTAGGGGTAGTTGCTCAACACATTTTTCGTTGAGTCTTCACTGTTCTTGGTTTCTTCTGTACCCGTGGCACCAGTGCTAGTTCCTAGTACAGTCCTACACTAGTCATTCGCTCGGTGCTCGGCAGCTGAGGGCTTGTCCCGTGAGAGGTTGTTACCATTTACCTGGGACCCCCGTCCCCGTGCGCCCGTTGAGGGAGTGCTCCAGGCAACAAGCGTGCTCGAGTCATGGACTCTGGAGTGGAGGGGAAAATGGTGGTTAGGACAGCGCCGTCGAGTTGTTTGCAAACCTCTCATGGTTGGTCTGGGACGCCAAGGTCATTTGGTGTTCTTCCCGGTACAAGCCAGCCAATCCTTCTTCTCACTGCCTCTCTCTTTATGGCCCCGGAACCACCTAGAGAGGCCAAGTGTGGGACCATAGTCTGGCCAGACTACGGCGGTTACTGTTGTGGTTACTTTGTTCATACCTCCACTCTGACGAGACGTGGAGGTCTGGACCTGGGTCAAGGGTAAGACGTCAGTGGATGCTCCTGATCAGTTGACTAGTGGTAGCAGTTTCCATAGCTAGTGTCGTTTGCCCAGGCAGGGTTCCCTCTGTCTATGTTACCAACCGTGTGGTGGTCACGACATGCAGGTTGTACGGAGTTTCTGACCGTGTTACGCTTCCCCGTACTGTTGCTAGTTGGTTAGTATTCCTTCCGCACTTTCCTATGCTAGTTTAATTTATATAACTATTGTCATTTTCTTTAATTATAATTATTTATCTTGCCCGTTAGATCCAGTAGGAGATTGGTAGTCCCTACTGAGCTTCTATTGTGAAGCTCATTCCTACTTTTTGCAGATGAGACTTCCCAACAATGGCAGGGTACGCGTTGGGCGGAGTAGACGGGGCACTCATCATCATCCCCATAGCTAGTAGTGGGACTACCCCCTTTTATCTTCAGTTGTACTTCACCCTCGAGGTATGATCCTAAGGGCTTTGTTCTTCCCCTTTGCTAACTTGTACTCGTTGTGTGTTGGGACTGTACCTAGAGCGATACACAGTAGTATCATCTTTACTTCCATGTGTGCTCCTAGTTCAGTAGTTGATGTTTATCTCCTTTACATATTCTGTTAGACTCGTGTTATAGCCCTTCCAAGTTCTCGGATCTGTGGGCGGAGACCGCAAAAATTGGGTCCTCGGCTGGGGCCGAGGGTCAAGATCTCGGGTCGTTACAGTTGGTATCAGAGCGAGAGAGTCTAATAGGACTTGTAGTGGATTTAAACTGCAACCAGAAAGTCCCAACAAAGTACATGTACACTACTAGCTGCTCGAGTTAGTATTATTAACCTTGTTGGTTGTGTGCCATGTAGGATATGGCTCCGCGTAGGCACAAACAGACTAGAGAGCTTATGGAGCAGCAGGATGAGTTAGATATGCCAACGCCAGGTCAGGTTCAGGAGGATGTGTCAGCAGAGGAGTATGTGGCACAGCCTCAGTAGGCAGCAGTAACAGTGGCACAGGGTGAGCAGCAGCAGCAGTGGTATCAGCCCCCACCACCGTAGTACGAGGCTTTGTTTCTCATGGCCGAGTAGTTTTTTAGGGCCATGTTTCAGGGGGCATGGCAGCCTGGGCAGGCAGTAGTAGGAGGACAGCCATCAGTACCTCCCCCAGTGGTGCCCGAGAAGCAGGCAGACCTACCAGTAATGCATCCAGTTGTGCAACAGGCGTCAGGTACAAGGAGTACCCGAGCCGGCAGGGTGAGGATGATAGTGACTGAGGACAGGACCGCCCTCTTGGAGAGGTTTTTGCGTCTCCAAACACCAACGTTCTTCAGCGACTATGACCCAGATAGGGCTGAGAGTTGGACTCATGAGTTGGAGCGTACGTTCGAGACCATGGAGTGCACCGAGGAGGATCAAGTGAGGTTGGCAGTGTATCAGCTCAAGGGACCAGCCCATGAGTGGTGGAGAGTTCAGAGGCAGACGCACTTCCCTGGGCAGAGGTTAGATAAGATTTCCTGGTAGCGGTTCTTGGAGGTGTTCCATGGCAAGTATTTTCTGGATTATGCTCGACGTGAGAGACGGGATCAGTTTCATGAGTTGATGCAGGGGGACATGACAATTGTGCAGTATCATCAAAGGTTGCATCCAATTGTTGAGGCATGTTCCCCATGTGGCCAGCAGTGAGCAGGCTTGTGCAGAGAGGTTCATTGCAAGACTAAGGCCAAATTTGTGATGGGGCATGACCGCTCACATGTGTGCCACTTTGGGAGTGGCAGTGGCTAAGGCCACCACCTTGGAGAGAGAGGCCTGGCAGCCCCAACAGCAGCAGCAGGGAGGAGCTTCCTCTAGGACCACTCTGTACCAGTGTCCCACTGGTAGCCGTGGTAGTGCGACTTCTTCCTCTTCTTCAGGTTCAGGCAGCTCCAACTTGCACTCGAGGTTCAGGCAGATGACCACTCGTAGGGGTGGGTGGAGCGACAGCAGAAGCACCAGTCGAGGTTTGCAGAGCAGTCGGTCCAGCAGGGAGCCCAGCACGGCAAGCAGGAGGTGATCTGCTACACTTGCGGTTTACCAGGCCACTATAGGAGGGGTTGCTCGATGGGGAAAGTCCAACAGCCCGTGCAGTTACATTTTACTCAACAATTGCCATAGTACTAGTACCCTCCCCAGCAGTAGGCACCTCGGCAGCAGCAGTAGGGGCAGTACCAACAGCAGCCTCAACAGTTCCAGCAGTACCAGCCACCTCAGCATTTTTAGCCGTACCACCAGCAACAACAGTTTCCACAGCACCAGCAGCCATCGCAGCAGCAGCAGCAGCCACAGCGTGAGCGTGGTCATGGTAGTGTGATGGCTCTTACAAGGGAGGAGGTCGAGGCTTCGAACCTAGTCGTAGGTACTTTTCCTATCCTTGGTAGAGTTTCTCGTGTTCTGGTTGATCTCGGTGCTTCTCTTTGCTTCGCTTCTGAGGATTTTTATGAGTCGCTGGTTCAACACACCCCTGAGAGGCAGTGTGACGTGATGATTGATCTTCCATCTGGTGATTACATGCGTTCTTTCCTCTACCTTGAGGGTATCACAGTTGAGGTCCAGGGATACCAGTTTTCGGCCAGGTTGTACACGTTGCAGCTTCATGACTTTGACGTCATCCTTGGCATGGACTGGTTGGAGGCCCACTCAGTTGTGGTGGATTGTCAGCGGAAGACCATGCGGTTTGAGATACCTAGAGCGCCTATTCTCTGCTTCCGAGGTATCCGGTCTACCCGTCGACCTTTTATTTCTTTTTTTAGAGTTCGACATTTGATCCGCAATGGTTGTGTAGCGTACCTTGCTTCTGTTTGTACATATAAGCCTAGTGGGTTGTCAGATTTTGATGTACCTATTGTGTGTGAGTTTTTTGACATTTTTTCGAAGGACATACCTGGGTTACCGCCTGAGCGAGAGGTAGACTTCTCCATTGAGCTTTTGCCGGGGATGATGCCTTTGCCTAGGGCACCGTACCGGATGGCTCCGACTGAGTTGCACGAGTTGAAGTGCCAGTTGCTTGAGCAGGGTTTCATTCATCTGAGTCATTTGTCGTGGGGAGCACCAGTGTTGTTTGTGAGGAAGAAGGATGGCAGCTTGCGGTTGTGCATCGATTATAGGTAGTTGAACAAGGTCACAGTGAAGAACAAGTATCCATTGCCCAAGATCGATGATTTGTTTGATCAGTTGCAGTCAGCCACAGTGTTTTCGAGGATTGACTTGAGATCAGGGTACTACCAGTTGAGGATCAGAGAGTCAGATGTTGACATGATAGCTTTTCGTACAAGGTACGGTCACTTTGAGTTCGTCGTGATGTCGTTTGGGCTCACAAATGTGCCTGCAGCTTTTATGGATCTGATGTACAGGGTGTTCAATGAGTACTTGGACAAGTTTGTGGTCATATTTGTAGATGACATTTTGGTCTACTCGACTTCTGAAGAGGAGCATTTGAGGATCATGTTGGAGACATTGCGGAGTCACCAACTTTATGCCAAGTTTGACAAGTGCGAATTTTGGCTGAGGGAGGTGCACTTTCTCGGACACGTGATCTCAGGTTCTGGTGTGGCAGTGGACCCTGCCAAGGTTGACGCAGTGTGGCCTTGGGAACAACCCACTGCAGTGTCAGAGGTTCATAGCTTTTTGGGTTTGGCAAGATACTATAGGAGGTTTATCCAAAACTTTTCCAAGATAGCAGAAACATTTACCAGATTGACCAGACTCAAGACCAGGTTTGTTTGGTCAGAGGACTGCGAGCAGAGTTTTTAGGAGCTGAAGGAGAGGTTGACTTCGGTGCCAGTGTTGGTCTTACCATCAGGCAGCGGAGGTTTTGTGGTGTACATTGACTCTTTGAGGTCAGGTTTGGGTCCCGTGTTGATGCAGCATGGTGGGGTCGTTGCCTATGCTTCTAGGCAGTTGAAGAAGCATGAGGAGAACTACCCTATCCACGACTTAGAGTTGGCAGTCATGGTGTTCGCTTTGAAGTTGTGGAGGCACTGCTTGTACGGAGAGGCATTTGAGATCTTTACAAATCACCAGAGCTTGCAGTAAATCTTCAACTCAAAAGCATTGGAACTTGAGGCAGCAAAGATGGATGGAGTACTTGAAGGACTACGATCTTACCCTCTCCTATCACCCGGGAAGGGCTAACGTCGTGGCAGATGCCTTGAGCAGACGAGTTCGTCTGAGCTCGTTGATGGTCAAGGAGTGGAGGTGTTTGAGGATCTTGCTCAGGGAGTTTTTAGTCCTCGAGGCATAGAGAGCGTGTTGTGATGACCAGTTTGTCAGTTCGTCCATCCGTGTACCACCTGGTGCTGGAGGCACAGCAGGTAGATTCAGAGTTAGCCGACGTTTTGCAGATGCCAGAGGTCGAACTAGATGAGGATACTGAGGTCAGGCTCAGAGGCAGATTGTACGTTCCTTATGATGCACGTCAGACGCTTTTGGCAGAGGCTCACAGGTCGAGGTATGTTTTTCATCCTGGTTCCACCAAGATGTATTATAACCTGAAGAGGTTCTTCTGGTGGCCTGGGATGAAGAGGAGTGTGGCAGAGTTTATTGCTCCTTGCCTTACCTGTCAGCAGGTGAAGGCAGAGCACCAACACCCTGGTGGTGAGCTACAATCGTTGTCCATTCCTGAGTGGAAGTGGGACGACATCACCATGGACATTGTGGTTGGTTTACCCCATTCTCCGCAGAGGCATGATGGCATTTGGGTGTGATTGTGGAAAAGTTGACCAAGTCAGTGCACTTTCTTCCAGTCAGGATGTCCTAGTCAGTAGACCGGTATGCTAGATTGTACGTGGATCGAGTTGTTTCGTTGCACGGAACCCCAGTTTCTATTGTTTCTGATAGAGATCTAAGGTTCACTTCAGGGTTTTGGTGCAGTTTGTAAAGGACTCTTGGCACAGAGTTGAGGCTGAGTTTGGTGTACCACCCGCAGACAGATGGCCAGTCAGAGAGAACTATTCAGACCTTGGAGGACATGTTGAGAGCGTGTTGTTTGGATTGGGGTGGCACGTGGGAGTTGCACCTTCCGATGGTAGAGTTTGCATATAACAACAGTTAACACTCTAGTATTGGAATGGCACCATACGAGGCTTTGTATGGTCGGCCGTACAGGACACCACTTCACTGGTTTGAGGTGGGTGAGAGGCAGCTCTTGGGGCCAGAGATGGTGCAGCAGTGTGCAGATACGGTCAGTTTATTCAGGCAGAGATTGCAGGTAGCACAGAGCATGCAGAAGAGTTATGCAGATGTTCACAGGAGGTCGTTATAGTTCGAGGCAGGTGACCTTGTGTTCTTACGGGTCTCACCGACCAAGGGTGTTATGAGATTTGGGAAGAAGGGAAAACTTAGTCCAAGGTATATTGGGCCTTTTCCCATCTTGGAGAGGATCGACGAAGTCGCGTACAGGTTGAGTCTCCCGACAGAGTTGACAGCAGTGCACAGTGTTTTCCACATTTCACAGATGAGGAGGTACATTGCAGACCCATCACATGTGTTGGACTACTCGCAGATTGAGGTTGCAGCAGACTTGTTAGTGCCAGAGTACTCGGTCAGAGTTGTGGACTGCATAGTGCAGAAGTTGCACAGGAGGCAGATTTCAGTCGTCAAGGTTGTTTGGGAGAACCGCGTGGGTGGCGAGGCCACTTGGGAGTGAGAGGATGAGATGAGAGAGCAGTTTCCATACCTATTTGTGTGATTGGTATGTTGTTTTCCCTTACTGCTTTCCTATCCGGAGATCGAGTTTCTTCGATTTTGAGGATGAAATCACTTAAGGGGGGAAGGATGTAAGATCTGGCCCCCTGGGCCTTGGCCCCATACTCAGGTCGCAACAGACTTGCTGGTCGTGACATTGTCGCACCAGAAGGGCCAGTTGTGACATGCTTCACGTCGCAGCACCCCCATCCGTCATGTTAAGGTGGCGACGCGTCCTTGTCCCACCGTCTGGAGGCTATGAGACTTCGTTTCTGACTGTTCTGATGCTTGTCCTTTTTATCAGAACTAGGGGTGTAAACGAGCCGATACGTTCGACGAGTAACTCAAAACTCGACTCGATAAAAATTCAGATCGGCTCGTTTATTTAATAAACGAGCCGAGTTTGAACAAAAAAAAAGCTCGGTTCATAAACGAGCCGAGTTCGAACACATGTGAGCTCGACTCGATTATATTCGTGAACAACTCGTTTAAGAACTCATTAAGAGTTCAATTAAATACTCGTTAATAATTTAAACATTGATATAAATTACTCGTTAATATATTTGAATTAAATTTAATATATTTGAAATTTTTATAATGAATATGAAGATAAGAGTATATTTACTTATTTTTATAGAGCTATTATTGAAGTATAAAATATTATAAAGATTTAGATATAAAAGATTAATTTGGAGGTATATATACACAAATCATACATATGGGGGTATACATAAAATCTAATTTTAATTAGCATAAGGGTATGAACACAAAATCAAATTTTCTAAGGCTCTAAGGCAACGCACCATCGTCTTCTTCCCACCCACCCACCCCCCCCACTGTTTACTCTGCGCCCACGACCCATCCCCAACGTCGCCAAGGGGAGTCGCAGTGGTCGCGGTGGGTCACCGGAGTCTCCGGCGACCACCGAGGATCCTTAGCCGGCGTCGGACGGAACTACCTTCGCCGCAGCAATGGCGGCGGCAGCCACAGGGAGGGATGCAATGAGTGGCTCTTTCGGCGATTCCGGCGACAGCCGCAGTGGAGGATGCCCACGCAACGCCGCGACGGTGCCGGCGGTACCGGACGTCGTCCGAGGGTCCCTCAGTGGCCTTCTCCAGCCTCTCCACCCCTGCTCCCGTTGCCCATCCCGCCCTCCCCTACACTGGCCGTTGGACCCCAGTGTCGATTAATCCCATATCGGACAGAAAAAAAATATGTCTGCCTTGAGTTTTTACAAAAGGAGCCCACAGCCCCCTTTCCTGACGCGTTCAAAAGCTTTTGGCCTTTCGGTGGACTTCGACTCGGAGTTTTAAACTCTGGGTTACTAAACTCAGCCGCTGAGTAATAATGTTTGAGAACTTGTGAGTTTGTATGTGGGTGAACTCAAGGTTAAAAGTGTTAAATATTTATAACGGAGGGCTCGAACTCGAGCTCGAATTTGAACTCGTTATTGAGCTATTTATCGAGTCGAGTTCGAACGCCATTAATTGTAAACAAGCCGAGTTTAACAGTGGCTTTAACTACTCGGCGAGTTTCGAGCCGAGTTCGAGCTCCATAAATGAGCTCGAGCCGAGTTCTAACAGAGGGGTACTCGCTCTCAACTCGGATCGTTTACACCCCTAGTCAGAACGGCCTTGTCGGGTGTCAGGGCGCGTACAACATTGACGCAGCCTGGCAGACCGTCGTCGCGTTCTGGTTGACCGGTCTTTGGTTTGACTGCTTTTAGGGTCGCGACCTGGGGGTTGGTGGTAACATGGTGTCGCTCCCTCTGGGGCCGTCATGACAATGTTCTTGTCGCACTGCCCCGACCCGTCAAGTTTCTAGGGCCGTCGGTTCAAAACCGAGGCAGGCGCCCCATTTCCCCCTCCCCTTCTTCTTTCCTTATTCTTCCTTCTTCTTCCTCCTCCGAGCCTTCTTGCTTCTCTGACGACCTCTTGGTCTTCTTGGAGAGGTGCTGACGCCCCTTCATGTAGGCGACGTCCGCGTGGTGCTTGGAGCGAGGAGGTGGCAGTCATTCCTACAAGAAGGCCCCAACGGGTTCACTCTACTCTTTGAGGTAGAGACTTCTCTTCTTCCACTCATTCTAGCATGCTCCTCTTTCCCTTGAGATCCTTGTTTCACCGTCGTGTTTGGGTTTAGGGTGAGAGATCTTTTTTTTTTTAATAAAGGTGATATCTAGGTTGATACGACAAAGGAGTGGCCTCCGATGTCGTGATCAACTAGACGATTTTCTATATATATGAAAACATAACATAAAGGAAATGAGTACAAAACTACAGGGGCACATGCTAAGGACACCCTACACAGAGGGGTCAAAAGTACATGGCACATCAGCCCAAGAAACCAAGAAAAGAAAGCATGATCAGTCTCTCAACTCCTCAGCTGAGTTGACACGTCGAGTGTGCTGCGTCCTAACTCTTGGTTGACGTGGTCGCAATATTGGGGGATCCACCGGACGTACCCAGCTGTTGTGGAGTTGGAGCAGGTCCATGTCTTCACCCCTCAAGGCCTGGGATGCCTCTTATGCCGTATTGCACAGGAAGACAGATCGGGTAGAAGCCATCGGTGCTGTCCTCATGCTCAGTTGGGAAGCTGCTGCAAACTGTGCATCTGTCCTATGGGTGCTGCACATGAGAATCTTGGGGGGCGGGGTTTTTCTATGATCATTCAGATTTCGCCCTTCTTAGTCTTCTTGCGTAGTGCGTCTGCGAAAGATACGGGGGGGCTGATGGAGATGCGCCCCCAGAAGCCGGTGGTGCTGTCCGTGCACTATCCTTGACAGAGGGGGAGCTGGGTGTTATCAGCAGAAATACTTCCATAAACTTTGAGAACTGTCTTGGGTCCTCAAGGAGATTTGCTTCCTTATCGGGTTGAGGACTTGAGGATGTTGGCCTCCATTCAGGGGCAGCAGCATTCAAGGTCTGGGGGGGAGCCCGGTGTGACCGCTTGCTGCTGTACACAGATGTAGTGGGCGAGGTATGCAATGGGGTTGTGGGTAGTGGTACCTCAATCGCTACAGCAAAGTACAAAGGTGTGGTGGTGGCATAACTGCTTCTCCACCAATGGACAGGGGGTCGGAGATATCATCTCCAGTGGCACGAGTATGTTCTGAACCAAGAGCAGAGAAGTAGCATGAACATCATGTGCAGGAGATAGGTCAGACTGGGTTGCTGCCAGCACTAAGTTCTCTTGGTTTGATGGCAGGCCAGCAGTGCCCACTGAAGTTGTAGTGCCTTGATCTGAGGTGGTGTGAGAGGGTGTAGCACATGGAACATTTCCATGGTCTGCTGGTACGGACTTCATCGCCATATCCACAGGTGACTGCTGGTTGGGCATTACATCGAACGACTGCTGGGCAGTGTTATATACATCTCCTTCTAATGATGTTTGAACATGTTGAGTACTAGAGGTTACAAAAGCATCACTCTTGGTGAGCACTGGACGCCATATCTATTTCTCAACCTTCCCAACTCCAATAACATTCACATTCACACCACGGTTTGCAGCAGGTGGGTGTTGTTCTGGGCCAGGGCCATTAGACCACTGGTTTAAGTGAGCAGCAAACTTTTGCATTTCGAAGGTGGATGTCCCAGGCAAGGTTTGTTGGATCGGAATCGGGAGGCGAATTGGATTTTTCTTGATCCGATTCGATTCCCCCCGAATCGACCCGAATCGATCCGAATCGGATCGATTCTCATGGGTATAATATATATTACATATAGAATATATCATATATGATATTTATAATGTATAATATAAATTACTAATATGATGATAATAATATTATATATATGAGGCGAATCGGACTGAATCAATGGAATCGAGAATTGGGTTTTCCATGATTCACCCCGATTCGAGAGAATCGGGCCGATCCGATTCGCCAAAACGTGGTCCCAGGTGTCTGCATGAGGAGTAGTATAGAGGAGGGTCTGGGTACACAATGGGTTTCCAGAAACCCTTGGATCCACAGCCAACCCAAATGCGCTCAGGCAAATCCTTTGAAACGTCGAGCTGGACATTAGCTCGAGCAGCTTGTGTGTGTGCCATGCTCAAGGTATTCCTGTCAACTTGAAGAACCGGGCCTATGCTCCCAGCTATGGAGCGAACCATGGGCTCAGTGAAGAAGTTTGCTGGGAGTTGAGGGAGCTCCAACCAGACGGGAACAACCGACGAATCTGTCTCTAGGCAGAAATCCATCGACCACCTAGAAAATCTGAAAGGCCTCCCCTGTACATACATGGCCTCTTTCAGTAGAACCTGAAGGAAGTCATCAAAGTTCTGAAACCTGATGAGAAGGTGGCGATTGTCCAGGGCACTTATCACAAATTCTTGCTGCAGCTTGAATCTTTGCTTAAGGTGAACTCTGATTTCGAGAAAGGGGGGCCGCCCTGAGGGGTTTTGGCTATGATAGCTTTCTGCAGGGGTTTGCAAGATAGGAGACTTCCTCCAGAGTGAAAAATGCAGCTGGTTCCCCACCATCGGTGCAGGCTGGAGGGTGAACAGAAATAGGGATGACCAGTGGTCCAAGGGAGTGAAGGAGAACTTGGGCAAAAGAGGGAGGCCCACCAGCTAGAAGATGACCACGCCCAGCAGTAGGGGCGCCATCTGGAGCAGGGCTGCGAGCAGTAGTTGGTTCGCCACCATGTACATGCTGTGCTCCACTATAGCAGGTCGCACCATGAGCAGAACCGAGTGCAGGCTAGTCCGCAGTAGTATGGGGAGGTGGAGCAGCAGCAGGAGTGGTGGGGGGGTCCCCCCTCCCCCCCGGGGGCAGGCCACGATCCAACAGGGGCCCAGCTATGAACAGTAGCAGGAGAGGGGGTTTGCACGGGATCCAGTAGTTTAGGGTTAGAGATCCATGCTCCGTTCGTGGAGAGGTTTCCTTGAGCGTAGTACTTCTTCTTTAATGCATGATTCGTGGGGTTCAAGGGTGGTTTGGCTTGTTTGCATGCTTTCCTAGAGTCTCTCATGCTCCCCTCTCCCAAATGGTGTGTTTTTGGTGGTTTTAGGGGTGATCCTTGGGTGGACTGTACCGGACCCCACTGTCTGAGATCCAATCGGCCTGAGGGTCGCGATGGTGTCGTGACACCTGCACTGACCGCGACAAGCTTCGGCTATTGCAGCGAGCATGGGCGCCGCGACATCATCGCGATGGCTCAGGGCGTCGCGACAGTAACAGATCAGGAGAGTTCATGCCAAGTTCGTTTCTCATTGAGTCTTCGTTGTTCTTGGTTTCTTCTGTACCCGTGACACCAGTGCTAGTTCCTAGTACGGTCCTGCACTAGTCGTTCACCCGGTGCTTGGCACCTGAGGGCTTGTTCTGTGAGAGGTTGTTACCATTTACCTGGGACCCCCATCCCCATGTGCCTATTGAGGGAGTGCTCCAGGCGACGAGCGTGCTCGAGTCAGAGACTCTAGAGTGGAGGGGAAAACAGTGGTTAGGACAGCGGCATCGAGTAGTTTGTAGAGTTCTCATGGTTGGTCTGGGACGACGAGATCGTTTGCTGTTCTTCCCAGTGCAGGCTAGCCAGTCCTTCTTCTCACTGTCTCGTTCTTTGTGGCCCCAGAACCACCTAGAGAGGCCAGACGTGGGACCATAGTGTTGCCCAGAGAGCAAGCCCAGAGGGGGTGAATGGATTGCTAAACGCCCTTTTGAAATTGAAACCTGTCAATAACACACTTAACAGAAAAATACTAAGATCGATAGTTAGTGTTAGTGAGAGTAAAGACAAACAAGCAAACACATAACACAGGAGACTTTTATCCTGGTTCGGACCTCCTATCCCAATGAGTTATATGTCCAGTCCCCAAGCAACAACTTGGGATTTCACTAAACCAAGGGTACTGTAACGGCCCTGGATATTTATACCCAATAAGGGTCCATATCCAGATCCGTCTCCAGCGAACGGACCGAAGTCTCGCAAGGGATAGCTCGAACACGTGTCCAGGAAGAATATAAAAGACAAACCACAACAGTAAGAGACACAAGAAAGTACATGTGCTCATAACTGCAAATAACAATTTACAACTATCCCATTACATTATTACATGCCCAAATTAAAAAGAGTACACCTACTGGGGCATACCCCGAGGGAGCACAAGCTCACATAACTGTACTAACACTACTGCTGGTGGTACAAGTCTGTCACGACACCTCCGCAAGCCACACCAACGGTAAACCCTGAAAAGAACTGTAAGGGAGTGAGCCTCAACAAGTCACTGGCTCAGTAGGGAACCACCCAAAACCACACACAACGCAGGAGAACCTCAACCCCAATGGGTCTCATTGGCAACACCGGAAGCCAAACCATCTCATGCTCATAGTAAAGCGTAATTATATCAATTCACACCAATTCTGGAAATAAGATGAGACAACGGCAGGACTAGAACCACGCTACTAGTCTGCCCAATATCTGGAAAGCCTAGGCCACAAGCCTCACAGGCCTACCACTTCAACAGCTGGCCACCTAAACTGTAAGCCACACAGGCAAAGCATTGCCTAAGCTACTAGCTTCACTGGCAAGCCTCTAAACATGTGGGTAACAGGATTGCTAACCAAGAGCTAATCCTTTATACCCTTAAATCACATTGTAACAAATGTCATACTTAAGAAACAGGACTGGCTACCACGATACCAACCATCGCACACTAAATTATTTCGGAAACTTACCCAAGAAAGGGTAAAACACAACAAGTGGAAGGTCTCACCGCATGACCTCCACTTCACCATCTAAAAAGGCAAGTACTCAACGTACTACGAGAAACTAGTACCCACAAAGAGTACAGGTACTACCACCATGAGGTACCACCACGAAACACAAACACACCATAGAACACAAACACAACTGTGCCACCACGAGGGCACACCACAACCAATCAAACCACAACCAGTGAGTCTCCACTCACTAACCACAATAAACAACCGTGCCAACACCATGGCACACCTCGACGAGTAAAACCACAACTAACACACACGCTACAAACTGATAGCAAAGAACGAGCCGGAAAGCACGACGCCACCACGCGGGACAGACTACTGGTTCATGACTCCAGTATCCAACCTGGACAACACAACACAAGAACTACCTCTCAGTCTCGCAGTCACAGACGTAAGGTCCAACTGCAGCTCCACAACCCAAGTAAAGTCAAAGAACTGTGGAGACCAACCAAACCACCACAACCTACAGGTCACACACCCTGCAGGCCCATGCCTGGCACCTTTAGAGACTCTGACCTGAGCTCTCTAAAGTGAGGCACTGGTAACAGGACTAGCCAGGGCCCAGTACATCTACTGGTGTCCATAACCCCCAGCTACGAGCGCGCTACAAGTGACTAAACACACTGTCCTACTACCATCTTTCCCTCATCCGGACGATAACTCTCCCCGAGAGTGAGGGTGTCTAGGAAGTCGACAAGACCTCGATGGTACCACTGTACGGGACAAACCTCGAGCACACTCACGTGTCTGGCTCACCTCGGAACCTGGGGCTCCCAACTGAAGAGGCATTCCAGAATAGGTGCCGGACCACCAAACTCGGCAACGCACTAATCACATCATAAACTCATACAATCTTTATTACAAACCACGGTACAAACGTAAGGACTAGCTTGACCTGGTCACTTCGTTACCCACAAGCTATCCTACACAAACACACACGTAAATCACGGTAGTCAACCATACCTGGCCTATCATTGGTCACAAAGTGACCTCCATTGCCACGTCAAACTCTTTACTCGGTAACCACTTAATAACCATACTTACACTCCATTAATTAACCATCTTAACCAATCTATAATCACATATTAGAAAACTAGGGCTAGGTCCACATAGGGACCTCACTGCCCGACCACTACGACAACTGGTGCATGTGCCATGCACACACACACACACACGAAACATCATCACAATACTATGTGCCATGCACATATTCATATTACGTAAACACCACACCAACTACGTAAACCATACGTAAACCACCCACCAACCACGTAGGCAGCATGCTCATAGAGCTTTACAGGTGCCAATGCCCTCTTACCAAAACCATGCACGTTAAACATCGATAATCGGAAAACCATAACACGAAAAGCATGCAAAGCAGAACCCTCGGCTGTGATCGCGACAGAGGCCATGACCGCCTTCTGATCGCGACACCACGATATGTCGCGATAAGAAACTCTGTCGCGATGGGTCGGCCTGTCGGTACTGGTCGCGACAGCAGGATCCGTCGCCTTCTCAGGCGAAAACCCTAATCCGGGAACCATCTCCGGATCTTCCATGCAAACCACCCTAAATCCCATTTCAACCCGATTTTCATGCTCATTTCACCTCCTAGACATGGTATCTACTGTTTTTAAAGCAATAAACAAACCAATATGCAATCCATGTAACAAATCAAGGTAGAACTCCCTACTTTCACGAAGAACATGCAATCCATGCATGGCGCGGCGTTTCCCCCACTTCTCGCGACGTCCTCGCGTCGAGATCGCGACGAGAACTTCGCCGAAACGCCAAATTACCCAACAGAGCTGCAGCAGCTTCTTCCCTGGTCGAGCAGAGCTTGTGAAGGCTCTGTTCGGCCAGCCTGCTTAAAAACCGCATAGTGGTTGGGATCGCGATGTACCTTCCCGTCGTGACCTTGTCGCGACAGACTAAGGCGTCGCCTTCCCATTCCCGACGTCAGCAAACTCCACTCCATGCGCGACATGCGGCGCACATGCAGACGTCGACCCCAGCGGCAGCAACCAGAAGGCGACCCCCCACTACCGACGCGTTCAGAACGCGACCAACACCCCCGTCGCGTTCACATCCAGTGAACCAACGGGCACCACAGGCCTAACCTGTCGGCCCACTAAGCTCCACACAGCGCGCGAAAACCACAACCAAGGCCCAATGACCACATATTGGTCACGAGCACCACACCAAAACCAATAAACACATATTCGAACTACCACTAATCAACAATCCGCGAAGATTCGAAAAACGTGCTATGTTACAGGTACTGTCCCCCTTAAGGACACTTACACATCCAGCAGCAGCTGGCCTTCCCTTCTAACCCCGAAGAGGTAAAAAACCAACACCTGATACAACAAGTCTTCCTTCTTCAATGAAGGGAATAACAACCACCTATTTTCTACAGGTCTTCTCTTCACAACAGAAGAGGAACACACAGAGAGAATGTGAGTAAAAGGCGAATTGCCCCTAGACCAAGCTTATAAGAGATTGCTTGATCTGAGGCTGAGTCTGAGAGACAAAGATTTGCAACACAAAACTCTCTCAGAACTACACTAGCTCTCCAAAGACTAAGCAAATGAAACTCAGAGAGCTGAGAGCTAAAGGTTGGTGCACTGAAAGGAATAAGCTCTTCTTGCTGGTGCTCGCAAGTGCTTGATGGATTCTATGTTCGTTGCTCGGTGTATCTCTTGTGTATCTGTTCATGGAGTCATCAGTCTTCTTTTTATCTTCTATAAATTATTTTGACCGTTGAAATAGCCGTTCAGATGTCCGTTGTCTCACAGCTTCATGCTCGTTAGAGAGACTGGTCGTAGGCATGTGGAGATGAGCCTGCAGCTATAAGCGCTTGGATTGGTCCTTGCATCCTTAGGAAAGATTTTCTGAATCTTTTATCCTTTCGACAGGTTGACAGATCCATCTTTGACGTGATTTACTACAAAAGCCCTGCATGCATTAAACACGGATACCTAGACAACTCCTTTTTATCTACGTTGTCAGTCAACCCTGGTAGCGTGCAGTATAATGATATGCTTAAACTAGAAAGGCTATCCTGACATCACACAAATCAAGATTCTATGCGATACATCAAGTAAGCAAGAGGATTTCGTGTGGGATGATCAAGATCTTAGTATGCGTGAGAAGACTTGAACTCCACAGAGTTTTGAAAATATGTTTGAATAGAATGGTTATTATCAGGCTTTATCTGAGAAGCTAATAGTTAAATGCATGATAATTCATTCAAACCATAATCATTGTGAAGAGTGTTCTGGTATATGTGAAATCGATTTCATAATTGAGCAAATCGTTGTTTGAGCAAATCGTTCTTTAACAAAGGCAAATTGTTGTTCAAGTAAGAGCAAATCGTTCTTTGACTAAGGCAAATCGTTCTTCAAGTAAGAGCAAATCGTTGTTTGCTATCAAATCATTGTTTTGATCAAATCGATGTTGAAGTGATAGCAAATCGTTATAGTGATCAAATCGTTGTTTGACTTACCGAATCGTTACAGCGACCAAATCGTTGTTTCACTTATCGAATCGTTACAGCGATCAAATCGTTGTTTCACTTATCAAATCGTTACAGCGACCAAATCGTTGTTTCACTTATCGAATCGTTACAGCAATCAAATTGTTGTTTCACTTATCGAATCGTTACAGCGATCAAATCGTTGTTTCACTTATCGAATCGTTACAGCGATCAAATCATTGTTTTACTTATCAAATCGTTGTAGTGATGGAAATCGTTGTTTTACTTATCAAATCATTATACTATAAAGGAAATCGATGTGTACTTAGAAGAAATGCATGCTATGAACTTTAAATAACAGTGTGTGAGAATAACTTACAGATTTTGCTTGAATTATTTCCTGTAGATAAACTTCAGAAAAACTTGTTAGAAAATATTTGTTAAGGTTTTGTTAATCACCAAAAATTACATATAATAAATAAAATTATATGGGGATAGACTGATCATCAATCTCCCCCTTTTGGTGATGACAAAACATAACATTAACTTATAAAATGTTGAATTAACTTTAAATAAATTTGCTAGGAGAGATTAAATAAATTTTGATAAATCTAAGGAATGTATTTCAAAATAATGTATTTTCTCCCCCTTTTTGTCATTAAGCAAAAAGAAAAGTAAGAACTCAAGAAAAGAAGAGAAGAAAGATAAATGGGAGCCAACAGAACCACTATATTTGATTACTAAAGGGGTACAGTGATGTAGAAGACAGGTGACAAGAGAGAGGCATGGTGAGTGATGATCGGCCAAGCCTTACGTTCCTGTTCTTCAAAATAGATTTGGAATGCACCCCAAGCTATAGTGTATGAAGGTCCCATAACAAGAGCCATCCTCTGGATGTGGAGTAGTCTCTGAGCTTCTAGGAAATTTGCATACTCATCCTTTCCAAGTAAGGGTGTAAATGAGCCAAGTCGAGCCGAGTAGTATGCTGCTCAAACTCTGTTCGTTAACTTTTAATCGAGTTCGAGCCGAGCTCGAGCTATATCGAGTATTGAAAATGCCTGTTCAAACTCGGCTCGTTTAAATACTCTCGAGCTCGAGCCCTTAACGAGTATCTTAACGAGCTTAATTGAATTTGCGAGTTCGTATATATAAGTCCAATCTAATCTATAAGTAAAAAATTGATCGTTCATAAGACCTTAATTTATCTTATTTAAAGCTCATATCTCAATAGTTTGATAAGTTACTTAATTTAACTATTTTAATATAATGTTTGAAAGATATTCATATTTTGTCACAAGCAATATGAGATTAATAGATAGACACCGGAAGGGAGAGGGTTGGTGTGCGACAAGGTAGGGGCGGTGCTACAACTCTCCTTCGCACACCGCCTAGATCCCCCTTTCTGCACCGTCGGTGACAGTACTGCAGCCGCTGAGAGCACCGTCTGTCACTAACGGGTGGTCCACAGTGGTCGCCGGAGATGCCAGTGGCTGACAACGTGCCCCTCGGCCCCACCGGGGGGCTCACCTACTGCACAAGTCAGTCTTGGGAGGAAGAAGATGCTTGATATGCTGGTGGACCTTGCAACACTAAATTTTATGTTCATGCCCCTATTTACATGATTTGTGTATATACCCTCATTTGCATAATTTGTGTATATACACTGTGGACTTAGTCTATGACATTTAAGCCCTCATAAATATTTTATATTGTAATAATAACTATATAAAAACAAATAAATATTTTATATCAGTATATACTTATTATATTTAAAGAAATATTTAAACGAAGTGTTAGCGAGTACTTAGACAAGCTCTTAACGAGTATTTAATCGAGCTCTTAATGAGTTCTTAAATGAGCTGTTCACGAGTATAATCGAGCCGAGCTCATATGTGTTCAGACTCGGCTCGTTTATGAATCGAGCTTTTTTTTGTTCAAGCTCGGCTCGTTAATTAAATAAACGAGTCGGACCGAGCTTTTATCGAGTCGAGTTTCGAACTACTCGTCGAACGTATTGGCTCCTTTACACCCCTATTTCCAAGAGACATCTTGTATGAGCTGATGGTTCCAAAGCTAGCATGTTGCAGGAACTGGTCGATGGAGATAGGATAGAAGATATTCTGATGCTTCAGATCCTTTTTCATGGGAACATAAACCTTGTACCTCTCAACCCAAGTGGCAAAAGGTTCTTGAACAAGATGAATAGAGTTGAGGTCCAAGAATTCTTCAGCAGACAGAGATGGCTTGCCTGCCCTAACCAAAGAAGAGTTGGTATTGACCAACTGCTGAGCAGAGTTGTGATAGTGTTTCTCCCATTTAGAAGGTGAAAGTCTTTCACACTCAGACAAGAGGGGAGTAAACACATCAGATTTGATATAGCTGATGTGGTACTCCCGGAACAAAAATCGATGGAAGGCAAGAAGATGGCCTTTTTGGACTGAGATTCTGCCCATTACTCTAGCAAACCTTTCAAAAATTATGGGACCCACTTTAGAGTCCATGACCAGGGAGTGAAGCTTTGGAAGGAACACAACATCTGGCAGTTTCAGGGTGGCAAAGTCCACCTGGATTGAAGTGTTGACTGTATTTTTTATCCAGAACTGAGCAATGGCTCCTCAGAATTGCCCAAGTTGAATTTTTGGCATATTGTGGAGAAATCTATAGTCATTGAACATCTGAAAGTGGCGGATGAGCTTGATTTCCTTATGGATGAAAGGTCCCCAGAAATTTTTATGATGAATAACAAACCACTCACTCAGTGTGAGAGGGTGGTCTCTGGGAGGGAACCTGTTAGACTTGGCAAGCAGGAATTTTTTGTAGAGTGACTGATGGCCCCGAGCCCACTGATCTTCAGTTTTAGACTCAGCTACAGAAAATATTTTGGACTGATCAACTTTGGCAATGGGAGAGAGAGGGAGAACAATTTTGAGGTGATCTGTGAGGTTGAGGTGAGGGGGGCCATAAATGGTGGCAAAAGTATATTTTTTGAGGAATTCAGAATACAGAGATCTCCTTCTGTTTTCAACAGAAAGAGAGAACCAAAGGGGTGGAAATTTTGGTTCAGAAGAGATAGCAAGGCCCTTGGAGACTTTCCTCTTTTTAGGAGCAAGACTAGAAGAGTCTGTCCTATGAACATGAGTGCCAACGACCAGGATTGAGCGAAGAATTGCTTCTTCAAACTCATCTTTGATGTCCTGAATAACATGGCCTTGAACACGAGCACTCTCAGGGATGAGAGTGATGAAAGAAGGAGGAGTAGGTGGATGAAGAGAAGAGGAGGAGGTAGGAGGAGGTAGTGCAGATGGTCCAGCAATGGATGGACCAGAGGATGAGGGTCCAGCTGAAAAAGATGATGCTGGAGGTTCCTCAAATGAGGGAGGTGGAATGGAGGTATGCGAAGTAGGAGAAGAAGAAGAGGTGGTAGGAAATGGTGTAGGTGAGGTGATGTGTTTTGGAAGAGGTTGTTTGAAGGTTGCAGGGGCTAGAGGGGCAGTGGATGAGGAGGCTGGAGAAGAAGGAGCTGGAGTCTTAAAAGGAAAAGAAACAGGAGGCTCTGGGGGCACAACAGCAGCTTCTATTGGATCTTCAATGCTGACTTGCTCTGCTTCGGATTCTACTGGCCCTAATGGCCCAGACTCTTCCACCACTGGCCCTGCCAGCCCAGACTCCTCAACTGATGGCCCTGGTGGCCCTGATGTTTCCTGTGCAGGCTCAAACGGACTGGATTCCTCATTGGGCCCTGATGGCCTAGCTGCTTCTTCAGAAGGCCCTGGTGGCCAGACATCCTCTTCATTTCTTGGCCCTGATGGCCCTAAACTGCCCTCTGGCATGGGTTGAGTGGGAGCAGGAGGGGCAGGAATAGGCAATTGCGCCCTCACAAAATTTGAAAGATCAGCTACTAATTCCTTCAGGCTTCCCAACTCATTCCTCATTCCCCGGAGCACAGCTTTCACTACTGCAATCTCCATGGATTCAGTGCTCTAACTAATAAAAATGGAAGAAATGTTAGACTGTACAGAGCATAAGATCTCCCCTTGTGTATTTAATCTTTCAATTACAGGCTTCATGTTCACTTTAAGCTTCTTCTTCTTGTGGGATCTCTGATGTGCCTTTCTGGTGAGCAATGGAATCTTTGTGGCCACACCCTTGCCTTTACTGCCTGAGCCAATAGCTGGCTCCATGATAATATCCTCAACACCATCAGAGGTGCTTTCCACAAGACCTTCTTGGAATGGATCAGCAGGGACACTAGCTGTGGGCTCCCCCTAAATTTCTGCTTCCTTTTGAATCACATGCTCCCCCTGAGCAAGAGCATCCTCTATCTGAACATCTTCTATGTGGCCTGGTGCCACATCTTCTGAACTGGCTACTACTACACTGGCTTCTTTCATAGTACTTTCTTCTGCGTGGCCTGGTGCTACATCTTCCGAAACAACGCTCCCTGGCTAACTTCCCTAGTGGCATCTTCAGCAGGAATAATTGGGGTGATTTCTTCATGAATTTCTTCCTGCTCCTCCTGAATATTTGCAACAGTTTCTAACACTTCTTCAATGACAGATGCAATGACTGTCGAGGGGGTCTCTACTCCAGATGGCTGCCCAACGGGCTCAATATGCTCCAGAGTAATTTCTTCTATTCTTCTAGCACTTGCCACTGGTTCTTCAATTCTGACTTCTTTTTCCTCTTCTTGGACCACTGGAATTTTTGGGACTACAAGAGTTTCACCAATAATAGCCTCTCCTTCCGCCATGGAGGTCTTGGTCCAAACACTCCCTACTAGTGAGAAGCCACTTTTCTTTAAGTTTCTGGACCGAATAGGTTGGCCCATCTTCTCCATCACTTCTCCCTTTAAATCAATATTACAGTGCTTGAATATCCTGGTCAACAAATGAGCATAAGGTAGGGAAACATTTAACTTGTTCTTCGTGTCCCATATCATTTCTGCTACAAATCTCATTCTCTCAACGATCACTTGAGCCATATTTATGTCTTGATTCTAAATTGCCCAAAACATCATATCAGAATCGGCCTTAGGGCAAGTTGAGAATGTGGCACTTCTTGGTACTAGAATCTGGTAGACTATGAAATGAAGAATCCTATTGAATGCATTCAACTGGTAGATATCAAGTTTACCATCTTCAGCTTGTACTCTGTTCCGATTATGCCTAACCCTTTTACATGAATGTCTACACTGTCTACCCCACTACGACCAATCGTGGATACACCAAATAGATTCTCGAGAAGATCATAGGTGATATGGATAGGTGTACCTTTTACTGAGGAGGTAAGGGACTTGTCTTCTTCTACCTTCAGGCAAGTGTAGAACGCCTTGACTAGGTCCGGGTAGCTTGGCTCAGAAACTGTGACTAGCCTCGACCACTTCATCCTTTGAATAACTTCCACAACACTGTGCATCCCATTCTTCTCTAGATCTGCAATATCTATAGCCTTGTTACCACACACTTTGATCTTGACTGCTGCAAACCTTTCTTGTTGCTCCGCTGAGAGGAAGGCGACGTTGTATCCACCAACGGTGCCGGAACTCCCAGAAGCCGCCATGGAAATGAACAGGGAAAGTTTTTGGAGGATCGTGGGAGGGAATGGAACAGAAGCCCTCAAGAAATTTTGCGGGAACAAAGAGTTCTTTTCGAAGTCGAACAGAGAGGAGACTGGAATCGATAGGGTTTTTATCACTCCAGGCAAGTCGATGGAGAAGAGAGAGAGTGATGAAATCGATAAGGCATGGATTTCCTATTTAACGGCAGGACATAAAGGCGCTTTTTGAAGCGATAGAGCAATAAATGTAGATAATGACAAAAGAGGAAAGGATAGTGCATACAATAAAGAATTCATTTGAAACGCCATAACACTTTATGACGCACGCAATTACAGGATTTGCTTAATTTTTAGTGGGAAGAGCGAAAATTATTCTAAAATTTATTATTTCAGTTTCATGCAGACGTATCTTTTAAAAATTACACATACCTAATTCTCTTCCCTTCTAAGAGACGTAAATCTCTCTTCAGGTAAGGCCTTTGTAAAGATATCTGCTAACTGATTTAACGTATCTATCGAAATACTTGCACAGAGATTCGTCAGTGGATCCAAATATGATATCATCTACATAAATTTGCACGAGTAATATATTTTTGATCTTTGATTTAATGAATAATGTGATATCTACCTGTCCTCTGATAAAACCATGGTTTAACAAGAATGCACTAAGTCTTTCATACCATGCTCTAGGTGCTTGCTTTAAACCATATAATGCTTTGTGCAATTTAAAAACATGATTTGGAAAAATGCAGAAAATATATCCAACAAACTGAAAGATACATCTATCAAGGATAATGAAGATCCACCCTTGGAAGAACTGCATCAAAAAGAAATTATACATGATGATCTTCCAAAGGAATAGAGATACATGAAGGATCACCCAAAAGATAACATCATTGGAGATCCATCAGTTGGGGTAAGAACAAGAGGTAATGTTATCCCTTGTGATTACCTAGCATTTGTATCTCAAATTGAGCCTAAGACAGTCAATAAAGCCCTGTCTGATGAATCTTGGATTCTAGCCATGCAAGATGAACTTAATCAGTTCAAGAGAAACCAAGTTTGGTCCCTTGTTCTGAGACCATCAAATCATCCTGTGATTGGCACCAAATGAGTGTTCAGGAACAAATTGGATGAAGTTGGTGTTATCACTAGAAACAAGGCTAGACTAGTTGCTCAAGGCTATTCTCAAGAGAAAGGCATAGATTTCGATGAAACATATGCACCAGTGGCTAGACTTGAGGCTATTCGAATTTTACTTGCTTATGCATCTGCATTGGATTTAAAACTTTTTCAAATGGATATAAAATCAGCATTTTTAAATGGATATATAAACGAGGAAGTCTATGTAGAACAACCTCCTGGTTTTGATGATCCTTTCTCAAGGAAGGGCTAGACTCATCAAAAATAACATGAACAGTTTGTTCAATTAATAAACTTTATTTATTAAAAACTCTATAGCCTTCAGGTTTAGAAGCATACCCCATAAAGATTCCTTCATCAGATTTGGAATCCAACTTACATATGTCCCTCTTACCATTGTTGTGAATGAAGCATGGACATCCAAACGTTCTGAAATGACTGATCTTGGGCTTCCTTTGCTTATATAGTTCATACGTAGTCTTCTTCAGAATTGGCCTGATCATCACTCTATTTATGATATAGCAAGTTGTGTTGATAACTTCTGCCCAGAAATATCTTGAAAGATTGTATTCTGATAACATGGTTCTGGCCATATCCAACAGGGTTCTATTTTTCCTCTTAGCTACTCCATTCTACTGAGGTGTCCTTGGTGCTGACAAGTTATGCTCTATTCCTTGATCATCAAAAAATTCTGTAAATTTGTCATTTTGGAATTCTCCTCCATGATCTGAGTGAATGCTTATTATGCTGAATTTCTTATCTTTCTGAACTAACTTACTGAACTTCACAAAGCTTTCGAAAGTATCGTCTTTATGCTCTAAGAAGGATACCCATGTAAATCTTGAATAGTCATCCACTATTACAAAACCAAAGTTCTTTCCTCCCAGGCTAGTAGTTCTCATTGGTCCAAACAAATCCATATGAAGCAATTCCAAAGGTTTGAGGTAGTTACCACTGTCTTTGACTTGAAGTAGGATTTTGCATGCTTCCCTTTTGCACATGGTTCACAAACACCTTCTATTTTTGAGCTTATCTTGGGCAGACCTTCCACTAGATTACGTTTGACAAGCTTTCTAATTCCATCTAGGTTGTAGTGACCCAATCTCCTGTACCATAGCTCAGCAGTTTGATCTTTATTTGCTGCTAGACAAATAGCTTGATCTTTCAGTTCCTCTAGATGCAGCACATACAAGTTCTTTTCTCTGCTGGCTTCGAACACAATTACACCGTCATTCATAATTAGGCACTTAGACTCCTGAAATTTGATTTGGTGACACTTGTCACATAGCTGGCTGATACTTATAACATTGTGCCTTGAGTCCTTTGACAAATAAAACATCTTCTATGAGGGTTCTATCTTGACTTCCAATAGATCCACAACCGATCATTGAGCCTTTTCCATTATCGCCATAGGTCACTGTTCCTTCTTCATCTTTGATGTATGAAAACAGTCTTTTGTTGCCAGTCATGTGCCTTGAGCACCCGCAGTCCAGGTACCACTTTGATGCTCTAAGGCTTCCCTGCAATTAAATCACTAAGATTTAGGTACCCAAGTTCTTTTGGGTCCTTGCTGGTTAGTTTCCCCATTTTTTCTTTTAGGAATCCACTTTAAGTGTTTAGTTGTACAAGTTATTTTAGTGTGTCCTAATTTATTACAATGACTACAACATGATATATTATTTACTATTTTAATTGGCTTGAATTTAATGTTGGACTTATAGTTAATATTTTGTTCAGCTACAAATTTTGGCGTTGGATAAAGTTTAGGATGAATGATTGTTTCTTCATTATCTGGTGGAATATATCCTAAACCATACTTTTTCTTACCAGATCTTCTGGCTCCTTTTAATATTAGAGATGATTTTCCATTTGTGAATTTTTCGATTGTGTTAGTTAGATATTCATTATCTTTTGTTAGTGTGTCAACTTCCTTTTTAAGTTTACTTAAAGTTTCCTAGTTTTCCAGATTTGTTATTTGTTCATTTTTTATTTTTAGATCTTCACATAACAGTTCATTTCTCCATTTTAAATCATAGATTTATTTTTCTAGTTGTTCAGTTTCAGATTTTAGATCTGAGCTTGTGATTTCCAAGCATGCATTTTTTTCTTGGTAGTTTTTAATAGTTTACATACATCTTTATATTTACTGTATAATTCATTGAATGCTTCTTCTAAACTATCTAAATCTGAATCATTACAAGAGGTAAAAGATGAGTCAGAGGTTACCTTGTCTTCGATGCTTGCCATGAAAGCTAGATTGGCTTTTTCTTCTTCTTCATCGCTGGAGCTTGACTCATTGTCTGAGTCACTCTCATTGTTCCATGCAGCTGCCATGGCTTTCTTTTTGTATCTTTTGAATTTCTTTGAGTTGTCTTTCTTCTTGAACTCAGTCTTCTTTAGCTTTGGACACTCAGCCTTGATGTGTCTAGGCTTCTTGCATTCGTAGCATATGGGTTCTGACTTCTTAACATCCTTAACTTCAGGCTTCTTGAAGTCTCTCCCTTTCTTGAAGTACCTTCTTCCTGATTGATATTTTTTCTTGGCTAGAATACGCTGCAGTCTTCTAGAGAGAAAAGCTTCCTCATCTTCACTGCTTTCATCACTCCTGTCGTTTTCAGATTCTTCTTCAGAGTTGCCTTCTATAGCTTTCTGAGCATTACTATGCTTCTTCCGGCTGGAGGATTCTCCAAGCCTCTCCATGTTTATCTCATGGGCCATTAGTGACCCAATGAGTTTCTCAAGTGACATCCTTCTTAGATCATTAGCTTCTTCTATGGCTGTCACCTTTGGTGTCCATGAGGCTGGTAGAGATCGCAATATCTTCTCACCATATCTCCAATGTCATATGTTTTTCCAAGCCCAGCCAAACCATTTGTGATGTCTGTGAATCTGCTATACATTTGTGTGATGGACTCTCCTGACTGCATCTGAAATCTTTCATATTGGGCTACCAAGATGTCTATTCTTGTTTCTTTTACCTTGTCAGTTCCTTCATATGTGAGTCTTAGCTTCTCCCACATTTCCATAGCAGATTTGCATGCGGAAATCCTGTTGAACTCTTTCTTACTAAGAGCACAACACAATATACTCTTTGCTTTGCTGTTTAGAGATATTTTCTTCTTGTCTTCATCTGTCCATTTGTCTTTTTCCTTGGTTACCAAGAGATCTCCTTCTTCGATGATAGACCAAAGTTAGAAATCAAGACCTTGAAGAAAGAACTCCATTCGAGCCTTCCAGTAATTGTAGTCTTCACCATCAAATAGAGGGGGTCTGTTGACAGACTGACCTTCTGCATGCCCTTGAGCTGCCATTTATCTTTGCTCTTCAGATCGTGGGATCTTCTTTCTTGAAGAGACTTGGCTCTGATACCACTTGTTGCCCAGATAGCAAGCCCAGAGGGGGGGTGAATGGATTGTTAAATGATCTTTTGAAATTGAAACCTGTCAATAAAAACACTTAATAGAAAAATACTAAGATCAATAATTAGTGTTAGTGAGAGTAAAGACAAACAAGCAAACACACAACACAGGAGACTTTTATCCTGGTTCGGACCACCTATCCTAAGGAGTCATATGTCCAGTCCCCAAGTAACAACTTGGGATTTCACTAACCAAGGGTACTGTCCCCCTTAAGGACACTTACACATCCAGCAGCAGCTGGCCTTCTCTTCTAACCCCGAAGAGGTACAAACCAACACCTGATGCAACAGGTCTTCCTTCTTCAATGAAGGGAATAACAACCACCTATTTCCTACAGGTCTTCTCTTCACAACAGAAGAGGAACACACACAGAGAATGTGAGTAAAAGGTGAATTGCCCCTAGACCAAGCTTATAAAAGATTGCTTGATCTGAGGCTGAGTCTGAGAGACAAAGATTTTGTAACATCGCGCATTTCTCGGATCCTTGTTGATCCTTCGTTTAGTGCTTGTGGTGGCCAGTGTGTGGCCAATGTGGCGTGTTTCAGGTGTATGTGTTGGGTTGGGGTGTTTGTGGGCCGGTAGGCTGGGCCCTAAAACATCTACCCGTTCACTGTTTGTGAATGCGACAGTGAGGGATGTCGCGTTCTGAACGCGATAGTCCTGCATGTCGCATTCTTGTGACCGTTGTTGGGCAGTTGTCGTCTACATGCGTGCCATGTGTCGCGCACTGAGCGGCATGCAGATGTCAGTTTTGGGAAGGCGACGCCCTACCCTGTCGCGTTCAGGTCGCGACAGGGGGGTATGTCGCGTTCCCAACCGCTGTGTGTTTTTAAGCTGTTTTGGCCAAGCAGAGCTGCAACCAGTTCTGCTCGGCCAGGGGAAGGTGCTGCGGCGTTCTGTTGGGCGATTCGGTGGTTTGGAGGTGCATTTGGTGTGTTCTCACCGCAAGGACCTTGCGTGGAGCGGGGCAAAAGCCGAGAAAGTGTCGTTCTTCGCGTTCTTCATGAAGGTAGAGGAATTCTACCCATTTCACACTGTGTTATTGCATGAAATGCATGTATGGTTGGTTTTTGGCATCGAGAATAGTAGATACCATGTTAGGGTATCCATTAAAGCATGAGAATTGAGAATTAAACAGGGTTTGCATGGTTTGGGGTGGTAATCTGAAGGGAGTTCCCCAGATTAGGGTTTTCGCCTGTGAAGGCGACAGAGCCCCCTGTCGCATTCCTAACGCGACAGGCCGACCCATCGCGTTCAGGTTATGAACGCGATGTATCCGGGGGTCGCGTTCTGAAGGCGACACTACCCTACGTCGCGACCTCACCCGAGAGGTCTTGTTGTGCATGGTTTTAATGGTATAATTATCCGGATATTGTTATTTCTTGTGCATGGCAAGTATAAGCGGTGCATTGGCACCTGTTGCGCTTTGGGAGCGTGACATTTACGTGGTTAGCATGTTGTTTTCAAGGTTAGCAAGTGGTTCATATGACTGGCATGTTGTTCACGCAGTTAGTGTGCTGTGTTCACATGGTTGACGTAAGGTTTCACATGATTTTGTGCAGTGTGCATGTGGTTTGTGTGTACGTGGCGAGTAGTACGACGCCTACCGTGGTTACTTACCTCTTCAGTTGTGTGCCCCAGGTTCTTTGTGAACCAGGCTTGTGCTCAGGACTTGTCCCGGTACTTGTGTTGTACCGTCGAGGTCTGTGTCATTTGTCCTGGACACCCTCACTCCTATGCTTGAGTTGTACGTCCGGCTGAGCGAAAGACGATAGTGGGACAACGACTTGTGAGAGTTTGTTGTTTTGTCGCTTGTAGTGAGCTCGTAGTTGGGGGTACGGAAACCAGTAGACGTCACTGGTCCCCAACTAGTCCTGTTTCCAGTGCCTCACTCTAGGGAGCTCAGGCCAGAGTCCCTAAAGGTGCCACGCATGGGCCTGCGGCAGTGTGGTCCGTGGTTGTGGTGTTGGGTGGTCTCCATAGTTGTTTGACTTGTTCTCGTGGAGCGGCAGTTGGACCTTTCGTCCGTGGCTGCGAGGCTGAGAGGTATACCTGTGTGGTTTGTCTGAGTCAGTTGCTGGTGTCGCGAACCAGTCTACGTGGCTTGAGTGTGGCAGTCTCTACTTTAGTACGTACACCGAGTTGTTGTTTTGCCGTTTATTTATTTAAGTTGGTTTGTGTTAACGGCAAGTAGTAAGTGGTATTTATAGCTTTAATATCTTGCTTAGCTTACTTTATAAATTGCTAGTGTAGCTTCCTGCTTTCGTTCTTGAGTTTGGTTTGCTCAGTTTTTGGGGAGTTTCCCTACTGAGGCAGTGACTTGTGAGGCTCACCCCTACTCCCTACAGGTGAAGGAGAGCAGGAGGTTTCTCTACCATCTTCCAGTTCAGAGCCGCATCACAGCGGTGTTGAGCCAACGCCTCCAGCAGTGTAGACTTTCTTCTGTTGTACCTCGGGGTATGCCCCAGGCTTGTGTACTTTCGTTTGACTTTTGTTGAAATTTGGCTATGTAAATCTAATGTAAATATGTGTGAGATTGTGAATCTTATATATATACCAGTGTGTTCTTTTATGTTTCCACGGACATGTGTGTGATATCCCTTGCGAGGCTACGACTCGTTCGCGGGAGGCAGAGTCGGGTCAAGCTCGTTAGTGGGTTAACGGGTTTGAACAACGTGGTCCGTCACAGTTGGTATCAGAGCAAGGTCCATGTAAATATAAAGGAACTGGGAAATTACATAGCCTTATTTCTACACTAGTCCACTGCTGGTAGTTGGCCCTGGTTTTGTAATGATTTGCTTTCGTGTATGTGGCTTGGAATGTTGTTTGTACAGGAATTTAAGATGGCCGATAGGAGAGATTGTGGTGGTGGAGGAGATGAGCCTGAGGAGTCTACTCAGCGCATGATAGAGAGAATATGGGAGAGTCTCATGGATATTCGTATGAGAATGGAGCAGCAGGCACCGGTACCGCTAGTAGCAGTACCACCAGTTGTAGGAGAGGCTGTATCAATGGCACCAGTTCCACCACCACCTGGTGTGGAGGTACCTTTTGTAGTACCTGTACCACCACCACCACCAGTAAGGGCAGCAGAGGAACCAGTTATGCAGGTTGAAAATTTTTTGAGGTTGCAACCGCAAACATACATAGGAGGACCGAATCCAGACATAGCTGAGCACTGGATTCATGAGATTGAAAGAGTTTTTGTGACGATGAGGTGTGTTGGGATTGAGTGTGAATGTAATTCAACTCTCCTCATATTTTGATGATGACAAGTGGTGATTTTAGTGCATGACAATTGAAACATGTTAAATGCATCACCCATAGAACAACAATACTCAAAGAGCATGTTCCTAAACACATTTATCTTTCATATACATGATAATTCAGTTAACTAATGAAGGGTTGCGGAATTCCCAATATAGTAATCTAGAAGGGGGGTTGAATAGATTACTGTCTCTTAAAAACTATTATCACGTTCTTTTTGCTAAAGCACAGATTAACAAGACAGTATCAAGATCTAAACTATGTGTAGATGAAGTAGAAACCTATCTAGCATGTGAATATGCAACGCGCCTATCAAACATCTATCGTAGAAACGATCAAACCACGAGACACACAGATTTACGTGGTTCGGAGTACACAACAGTGTATCCTACGTCCACGGCACACACACACACACAGAATAAAGTGCTTATGAGCGAGTTCGGTGACTACAACTCACACACACACGTGTTCTCTGACGTGCACCCACGATCAGAACAACACACACGCGTGATCTCAAGCACAAGAGACGCTTGAATCACACAAACACACACACGATGGATAGGAATTGTGAAACAGGAAGAGTTCAGAGTATAGGAGTAAATCCTGATGTGGAACTCTTCTGAGAACGTCTGGATGGAGTTCAAACTTCGACTTGACTGCTTTGGATTGACGGAGAAGGTTGAATCCACGACGATCTATCTTCAGTACTGCAGGATCAACTGATCTTCCGGTCTCTGCACTGCAGACTTGAAACAGAGCAGCAGCAACTCTTTTCTCTTGGGCTTGGCTTTAGGGTTTTTGGTTGTGGCTGCTTCTGTACGAGATTCTCTTCAAAAGGATGCTTATATAGTTGTGTTTCATGTGGAAAGTCGTGGGACTTGAAAACACAATCTTGGATATGAAGGAAGGTTTCCGTATTTGAAGATCCTCTGCGTCTGTCGACAGGTGGTGAGTGTCTGTCGACAGATTGCAACAGATTTGCAATAGACAGACTTCAGGTCGCTCTGGCCTGTGGCATCTGTCGACAGGCGACATCTATCTGTCGACAGGCAGAGTCAGTTTTGCCAAAATACAGGACTCTGGCATTTCTGTCTGTGACATCTGCCGACAGGTTTCTGAGCATCTGTCGACAGGTGCTCTCAGTACTTTTCTGTCTGATCACAGCTGTGGCATCTGTTGACATATGCCTTTGGGTCTGTCGACAGGTACATGTATACACTGTACTTGTGATCATTTTCTCATGATTTGTGAAGGCTTGGTTATATGCATTGTACCTACAAGATAAAGCATGTATAGTTAGGTATAATGTAGACATAGATAACCAAATATGTGTCATGTTAATTGACATGTATGAAACCTCAATTCAACTCATTCATCATTAAAAACATTGTTTGATTATCATTTATCATTTAGAATGTGAATTCACTTAGTTTCCAGAATATGAACCCAACATTCTCCCCCTTTTTGATGATGACAAAATTATTCAATTAATGCTCATGAAATTGAGGTTCCTTGAGTTTCTTCTCCCCCTTTTGACAACATCAAAAGTAAAGACAACAATCACATTTGTAGATTTGCACAGAACATGTGATTTCATTCATAGGAAAGTGAAGCATTCACATGACAAAAGTGTGACTGAAGTAACATGAAGTGATGGAGAAAATACATGAAATAACATAATAGAGAAACGACATTGCTCAGACTAAATTGAAAATACAGGACATGACCCACTCCTAGACATCAAATCTATCTAAGCAGCATCATCTTCAGGAGCTTGATGAGGGGCATGACGCTCAGTGGCAAGTCTGTCAATGCGTGTGTCAATTGTATCCATTCTTGCGTGCAGTCTCTCAAAGCCATGTGTCATCTGCACTTGTAGCTGTGCTATCAAATCCCGAATGGAAGGCTGAGCAGCTACATCAACACCAGCATCTCCCGGAGCATCTAGTGGCTCTGACTGGGAGTCTTCATCATCTTCTTCAGCATCTTCTTCATCAGCAGCTTGATCGTCATCCCCGATGTAGTCTTCATCCTCGGCAGCAGCAGGTGCCTTGCCCTTGAGTTCCCGGGTCACTACCCCATCCACTAGCTTGTATCCATGCGTGTTGCGGCAGTGATATCAAAACTGTTGCGGGAGTTGAGGAGACACACTCACTGTCGGGAATGGGAATGCCAATAAACTTCAAAAGAGAAGTGATTTGGCAAGCGAAGGGCATGGATCTCCTGGGTTGGTAGAAGCACTGAATGATCAAGCGAAGCATCATGAGAGGAAGATTGATGGGTTCACAATTAAGGAAGAAGGTGAACAAGGATTTGTGAACATTGGTGACGAGTTCACGACTGCCATGCTTCGGCGCAATGCAAGTGGTGAAGATTTGGTGAATCATGCAGTTGAGGGGAGGGAAAGTGTTGGCATTGAGCTTAGCAATCTCTTGGTTGTATCATATGGTTGAAGAGTAAGAAGGGGATAGTAGACAGAAGCGTCTGGGTGATGATCAAGAATATCCGCCCCGGTGTTCGGAATCTGGAGGGCAGTGCTAAAAAGGTTAGCAGTGAGTTTAAAGGGAGTGCCCTTCACAGAGGTGTAGAACTCCTTATCGGAGGAAGATAGGTTGTTGAAGAACTCGGTTACGGCAGTGGGAGAGTATGTCGTATGAGCGTAGAGAAAGACTGTCCAACCCTGGGTATCGAACAGGGGTTGGATGTTGGGGAAGAGATCGGCCAATGAATGGAAATCCACATAACGTGGAGGAACAAACTTTGTGAATGTACCCTGAACCCGTGTGAGATGGAGACGGGGAGGTACGACCATCTCTGGAAGGCGATCATCCCGGTGTTTGGTCCGGCGTTCATTGTGAGCCCTGGATCCTTCGCCGGGCGAGGAGGAGGCGGGACGGCGACGTGAAACCATCTTCTTCGCCTTGGGAGCCATGGATGGGATGAGGCAAAGATGGAGGAATAGGAAAGAGGGCTGGAGAAAGAGAGGAGCAAGGAGACGAAGGCAGGAGGATGGAGGTAGGGTTTCCCGTCCAGAAAGGGAAGGAGGTGTTTGAGAGAGGAGAAGAGAGAAGATTGGGGTGGTGTTGGAGGTGGAAGGGCCGGAGATGCCTATATAAAGAAGTGAGGGAAGTTTAAAAGGCAATGGCCCACCAAATCAGCCCCAAACGGCGTGCCCGTTGGGCTTCTGAACAGAGTAGCCGCCGTCTGTCGACAGACAGATTGTCATCTGTCGACAGATGCTCCAAGAATGTTTCCTTGTTGGGTTTTTGTGTGTGATTTGAAAGGTAACTCTTGAGCAATGGTTGTTTGTTGTTGACCTAAGGTGAATAGATGATGAATACATATTTAAGAGCCTATCATATACATGTAGATGAAAAGCCACTTCAACTATCTTAATGGTTCAAACATAATACATAGTTAGTCTTAAGTTGAAGCATGAAGAAAACAGTCACTGATGTCAAAAGGAAACACTTTTACCTTCTCTTTGTTAATTAGAGTGTAGGACAACACAATCCTCATAGTTGAGGTTCGAATGATCAAGGAGAGAAATATCTAAATGCCAAGACATTCAAAAACATCAATGACCATGGGAATTATCACTCAGTGGAGGCTTCACACTATTCCATTATTTTCGTATTTACCATTCTTTTATGCAGAGGGAAAAAGAGGTAATTAAGAGAACTTCACACCTTTGAACATGAGGTAGACATTATACGTGCCCGTACCCCCAGTTACTCAGTGAAAGTGTCCATCATACCGTTGTACAGAGTTGACGAATTAGCCTTTTGACACGAGGGCAAACATTGTGATGCTCACTCCCCGGTTACTTAGCAAGAACTCATCATTGCTCTGCATTTTTCCAAATTTAATTCATTTTAATCTAATGAATGAAATTGTTTAGAAATAGGTAGCTTTTCTCCAAGTATTGTTTTAATAACCCAAGATCAATATAGTGATTGATTATCCATCAATTGTAGACATTAAACTCAGTGATCATAATACCTTTCAAAAGAGAATCATGTTTGCCTACATGTAAATTATGAAGAAGAGTTAGGTGTTAAGTTTTTTAAAATAGTGAAATGTTTCCAGAATGATGGAACCTAGACTCAACTTGAGTATTATGTAAAAATCACAAGATTGTTGAAAATTGCTTTAATATCTTATGCACATGATGTGATCATATATGTTATTAACACCATATAAATACCTTAGACATTTTTTAAAGAAACCAGCTCAAAGAGTTTTTGATTGAGTAGGCTTGAAATGCCAAGTAGAAATGTGTCTGTCGACAGCAAAGTTGAGCTTGTCGACAGGTACACTCAGACAGATAGTAGGCTGTGCGGGGAGGACAAAACCTGTGAAATCTGTCGACAGATGCATGGTCGACTGTCAACAGATGCACACAGAGTTCAGAACCTGTGGTCTGTGGATGCCTATCTGTCGACAGGGAAGGTAGGGGCTGTCGACAGATCCTTGTTGAAAGCCAGTTTAGAGAAAGAAGGGAATGTGAAAAGATCATCCCATGTGAAGGAGTTAATGAACGCAAGAGGAAATGATTTCCTTCACAATAACACCCATCTTTTGAAATAGCTCCCCCATAATGTGTGCTCATGAGAAGACTCAAAAGTTAAGCAATGCAATTCAATTCAAGCAAGATATGCACACATGTATTCAGCAGACCATTCATGGAATTGAGACTGTTTTTGGTTTTTTTTTTTTTCAGAGTAATTTGGCTAATGAAAAGAAACAAACCCCTTTATCCAACATGGATGTCCCTTCATGGGCTCCAACTACGGGTACTTGGCGGAGAATATTTTCTCACGCATAATGAAGGTTTCCAAACAAGCCGAACTTGTTTTTCCACAATCACCATTTGATATACCCCATAGTTGTTGCTTACAAGGAACATTCATCAAGGACTTGGATTTGTGTCACTGAATTTTACATAAGCCTAATTCTTTCTAAGGGATGTGAACCTATCCTCAGCCAATGGTTTTGTAAAGATATCAGCTAGTTGTTGTTCTGTTGGTATGAAGCTAATTTCCAAATTTCTATTGGCTACCTCATCTCTCAAGAAGTGATGACGAATTTCTATGTGTTTTGTCCTAGAGTGTTGAATGGGATTTTTTGATAGATTGATTGCACTAGTGTTGTCACATAGGATTGGTGTGCATCCAAGGTCAATGTCATAGTCACACAACTGACTTTTTATCCACAACACTTGTGTTGCACAACTCCTGCAGCAACATATTCTGCCTCTGCAGTGGAGAGTGCAACCGAATGTTGCTTCTGGATGCCCACGAAACCATGCAACCACCAAGCATCTGGCAATAGCCACTAGTGCTCTTCCTGTCAATTTTACATCCAGCATAGTCAGCATCAGAATATGAGATTAAGTTAAAGCTACTACCTGCTGGATACCAAAGACCCATGTCACGTGTACCTGAGAGATACCTGAATATTCTCTTAACTGCAATTAGGTGGCTTTCCTTTGGACTAGATTGATATCTAGCACAGAGGCAAACACTGAATTGTATGTCAGGTCTACTTGCAGTAAGATAGAGTAGTGAGCCAATCATACCTCGGAAGTGTTTAGCATCTACCGGTTTACCTTTTTCATCACTTTCTAGCTTAATGCTTGTGCTCATCGGTGTTGAGGCAGGTTTTGCAGTTTCAAACTGAAATCTCTTGAGAAGCTCTTTGACATATTTTTCTTGGTTTATGAAGAAGCCATCTTCCATTTGCTTGACCTGCAGACCAAGAAAAAATTGAAGCTCCCCCATTAAACTCATCTCAAATTCACTGTGCATGTGATGTGAGAATTCTTCACACAGTGAAGGGTTAGTAGAACCAAAGATTATGTCGTCCACATACACTTGAACAACAATGATGTGTGTGCGAACTTTCTTTGTAAAGAGAGTTTGGTCTACTTTACCTCGTGAGTAGTTTTTGCTTACCAGAAATTGGCTTAGCCTGTCGTACCAAGCTCGGGGTGCCTGTTTCAAACCATAGAGAGCCTTGTGCAATTTATATACATGGTTTGGTTTGTCATGAAGTTCAAAGCCAGGTGGTTGAGAGACATAAACTTCCTCTTTAATGTAGCCATTAAGAAAGCAGTTTTAACATCCATTTGATATAGTTTGAACTTGTTGAACATGCATAAGCTAACAAGATTCTGACTGCTTCTAGTCTAGCTACAGGTGCAAAAGATTCTTCAAAATCCACACCAAATTCCTGATTATAACCCTTTGCAACCAGTCTAGCCTTGTTTCTCACCACCTTTCCCTCTTCATTTAGTTTATTCCTAAAGACCCATCTTGTCCCAATTACAGAAATTTCGGGGGTTCTAGGAACTAAACTCCAGACATTGTTTCTTTGAAATTGGCCTAGCTCCTCATGCATAGCATCAATCCATGAGTTTTCTTCAAGGCTTCTTCAACATTTTTAGGCTCCACTTGAGAGACAAAGGCTAAATGATCCTGTTCAACTATTTATAACTTGAGACCTAGTTTGAACTGAATCATTTATGTTACCTATGACATTCTCAAGTGGATGTGCTTTAGAGTACCTCACATTGGTAATTGTTGAAGGACCGGGTTGATCTTGCACTTGAGGAGACTGTTCTGGAGGAGGGGTGGCTGGAGGACTTTCATGTTGTGGTTCATCCTCTTGTTGTGGATCTTGTGCAGGTACTTCATCTTCATTTCTGAACAGAAGTCCGTCATCTTCATCATTGTACCTGCGTAGATAGCCACTGTTTATTTTTGGAACTGACTTAGAGATTGTATTTGGTTTGCGTTGCAGTTCTTCAAGTGTTGTATCTTCAGTTTCATCTTGAAACCTGAAAAGATTAGAACTGTTAGATTTGGTTTGAGATTCATCAAATACAACATGTGGAGTTTCTTCCACTTTTCTGGTTTTAAGATTAAACACCTATAAGCTCTAGAGTGTTCTGAGTATCCAAGAAAAATACCTTTGTCGCTTTTGGCTTCAAATTTGTCCAAATCAGTTTTATCATTGTTATGTATGAACACCTTTGAACCAAAACTCTGAAGTATCCAAGGGATGGTTTCTTACCTTTCAGAAGCTCATAGGGAGTTTTCTTGAATACAGGTCTTACCATGGCTCGATTAAGAATGTAGCATGACGTGTTTACCGCTTCTGCCCAAAAGGTTCTTGCAAGTTGATTTTCGACCAGAAGCGTACGAGCCATCTCCACCAAGGTTCTATTCTTCCTCTCCACACCCCGTTTTGTTCTGGAGTTCTTGGGGAGGAGAACACGTGTGTTCTATTCCTTGGTTCCTGCAGAAATCAGTAAAGGAGTTGTTGTCAAATTCTCCCCCGTGATCAGTGCGGATGGAGCATATCTTGTGGACATTTCCATGCTCAATTTTATTGAAGAATTCTTCAAAAACATTAAGTGCATCATTCTTATGAGCCAGAAATTTCACCCAAGTGAACCTAGAAAAGTCATCTACAATGACAAAGCCATACCTTTTGCCATTGAGACGCAGTGTTCTAGTAGGTCCAAAAAGGTCCATGTGCAACAGTTCATAAGCTTTGGAAGTACTTACCGGTGCTTTCGATTTGAAGGATTTCGGGTCTGTTTTCCCTGTGCACATGCATCACAGAAATTTTCATTTTTATTGAAAGGGATTTCAGGAAGTCCACTTACCAGTTTGAGCCTCATGATCTTGTGCAAAACATTGTAACTCGCATGACCAAGCCTACGATGCCACAATGTAAGCTCCTCCTGTTTATTTGCTACAAGACATAAATCATTATTTTCTGGATCATCTAAATCAACCATGTAGATGTTATTCATTCTTTTTCCAGAAAACTTGAGACTTCTTGTTTCCTTATCAAAGATTTGACATGAATCTGATTCAAAAACAATTTTATGGCCCTTATCACACAATTGACTTATGCTAAGCAAATTGTGATGAAGACCATCAACTAATAGTACATTATCTATTGAGTTGGAGGCAAACTTACCTACCTTACTGAGCCGATGATCTGGCCTTTGTTGTTACCTCCAAAGACAACGTGACCTCCGTCCTTTTCCACGAGCAAACTGAATTTTTCTTTATCGCCCGTCATATGCCTCGAGCAGCCACTATCCAGGTACCATTTGTTTTGATTGTGAGCTGCTAGGCATTCCTGCACATGTGGATCAGACAAGAGGTTTGGTACCAAATTACTTTGGGCGCCGTTTTATAATTTATGTCAAACAGTAAATGCTTGGAATCCAAATTTGTTTGATTTTCTGTTTTATTGGATTGTTCCAGCATTGTTTTTCATTGTGCCCAGTCTTTTTACAGATGTTACATGATGATGGCTTATGAACAACAAGGGGCTTTGGATTCTTAGGAGCATGCATAGGCATCTTACCTTTTGTTGCCTTGTGAACTTAGCTTTAGGGACTTGCTGTTTTCCTTGGGACATTCCTGTTTGGGTTTGTAGCAAACTCCTTAAGCTTAGTTGGAACAAATTGGTAGCCTTAGGTTCCTGGTTTTTACCCTTGGATTGATTTTCCTTTTCTTTGAGGGATTTTGATTGCTAGAACTTGGGGTAGGATCAATGAAATTAGTCAACAGATTTTTTCCAATTTCCTTTGGCTTAGGATTTTGAAACCCAATCCCATGTCTAGCAACAAACACATTGGATCCTAGGATTGCATCTAGATTTGTTTGCTCTTAACAAAACTAGATAGATCCTTTGATTTGCCTTTTAACTCCTTTTAGCTTTTTCCAATTTCTCTTTTAGATTAGCATGCTCACTGTTTAGAGTTTCAAGAGAATTCATTAGATCATCTTTCTCTTTTGAACTTCTTGAAGCTTAATTTTCATGCTATCTATCTCTTCACTGTGTGTTTGTTCATCTATTTTCATCATGTCAATTACCTTATTCAGAGACTCAAGTTTATCATTATTATCAATTTCATGAACAAAGGAATTAACTCTCTTCTTGAGTGCTTTATTTTCTGATTTGAATTGACAGAATTTTTCAAAAAGGACAGTGTAAGCTTCTTCCCATTCAGTAGTAGAAAATGATTCAAAGGAAGAGTTTACCTTAGAGGAGTCATCACTCCTTGCCATGAGACAGTGAATCTCCTGATCGTTAGATCAATATATAAAGCAATAAATCGGAGAAACTCGGCTCTGATACCAATTGAAGGGTTGCGGAATTCCCAATATAGTAATCTAGAAGGGGGGTTGAATAGATTACTGTCTCTTAAAAACTATTATCACGTTCTTTTTATAAAGCACAGATTAACAAGACAGTATCAAGATCTAAACTATGTGTAGATGAAGTAGAAACCTATCTAGCATGTGAATATGCAACGCGCCTATCAAACATCTATCGTAGAAACGATCAAACCACGAGACACGCAGATTTACGTGGTTCGGAGTACACAACAGTGTATCCTACGTCCACGGCACACACACACACAGAGAATAAACTGCTTATGAGCGAGTTCGGTGACTAAAACTCACGCACACACATGTTCTCTGACATGCACCCACGATCAGAACAACACACACGCGTGATCTCAAGCACAAGAGACGCTTGAATCACACAAACACACACACGATGGATAGGAATTGTGAAACAGGAAGAGTTCAGAGTATAGGAGTAAATCCTGATGTGGAACTCTTCTGAGAACGTCTGGATGGAGTTCAAACTTCGACTTGACTGCTTTTGATTGACGGAGAAGGTTGAATCCACGACGATCTATCTTCAGTACTGCAGGATCAACTGATCTTCCGGTCTCTGCACTGCAGACTTGAAGCAGAGCAGCAGCAACTCTTTTCTCTTGGGCTTGGCTTTAGGGTTTTTGGTTGTGGCTGCTTCTGTACGAGATTCTCTTCAAAAGGATGCTTATATAGTTGTGTTTTCATGTGGAAAGTCGTGGGACTTGAAAACACAATCTTGGATATGAAGGAAGGTTTCCGTATTTGAAGATCCTCTGCATCTGTCGACAGGTGGTGAGTGTCTGTCGACAGATTGCAACAGATTTGCAATAGACAGACTTCAGGTCGCTCTGGCCTGTGGCATCTGTCGACAGGCGACATCTATCTGTCGACAGGCAGAGTCAGTTTTGCAAAAATATAGGACTCTGGCATTTCTGTCTGTGACATCTGTCGACAGGTTTCTGAGCATCTGTCGACAGGTGCTCTCAGTACTTTTCTGTTTGATCACAGCTGTGGCATCTGTCGACATATGCCTTTGGGTCTGTCGACAGGTACATGTATACACTGTACTTGTGATCATTTTCTCATGATTTGTGAAGGCTTGGTTATATGCAATTGTACCTACAAGATAAAGCATGTATAGTTAGGTATAATGTAGACATAGATAACCAAATATTGTGTCATGTTAATTGACATGTATGAAACCTCAATTCAACTCATTCATCATTAAAAACATTGTTTGATTATCATTTATCATTTAGAATGTGAATTCACTTAGTTTACAGAATATGAACCCAACAACTAATGATTTATGTGTTTATTTTCTCAGGGAAAAACATTTCTTGCAAAGGTAGTGTCGACACAACCATCACTGGTGTCGACACAATGGCTCAGAGCAAAGGCAGAAATGTGAAGAAAGATCCTCTAGTGTCGACACTAGACCAGGGCAGGTCGACACTAGAGACAGCTCCCAGAGAACCCATCAAACAGACCTGGACAAGGTGTCGACACTGGACTCAGTAGTGTCGACACTAGAGACCTCTTCCAGAAGGCATGTTTTACAGGTTCTGAACAGTGTGTGTCGACACTAGTTGGAGTAGTGTCGACACTAGAGCCTCCTCCCAGGGAATCAATTGGCCAGTCTGGGACAGTGTGTCGACACTACTCAAGGGCAGGTCGACACACTGCGGAAAGTTTGGAACTTAAACTTCCTCCTGGACACGTGGCACCCTAGGGATTGATGGATGGGCTTGGAACTCGTGCCCACGACCCCCAAGGGTACCTTTGGATATTTTTGGGTATAAATACTCCCTAATGGCTATCCATCACATCAAGAGAGCTTCCAACCGCCTCCAAGAAAGTCTTGGCGGCAAGAGAGCCTCTCCTCCCAGGTTTGCTCCCTCCTGTGCTTCTTCTCCACAATTCACACTTCTCCAAGCACAAGAATCGAAGGTTGATCAAGATGAAGCATTAGGATCAACTTCAAGGGAGCAGATCAAGTAGAAGCCAGTGATTGTGAAGCACTCAAGGAAGATCCCAAGATCAAAATTGCATAGCATCGGCCAAGGGACTTCAAGTGATCCAATTCAGCCTCTACAAGGGAGTCCTCTTAAAGAACAAGAATTGTCGACATCATATCTTAAGTCTTCTTATTTCTTCTTGGCTATCTAGAGATTATGCATAATCCATTGCATCAATTCTCTTGAATTGGCCTTATAGATCAGATCATTGCTAAAGGATCTGAATCTTGGTGTTTTTGTTCTAGCAAGTGTTTGTGAGCCTTTGTGCTCAGGTTGTTGAGTCGTCGTACTCAGTTTGTATGGTTGAGCAGTCTTGCTCAGATGCTAGAGTAGTCTTACTCTAGGTGGTGTGTGAGTTGTCAAACTCATTTGTGGAGTTGTCAGGCTCCTGTGTGTGTGTGCATTCAAGTTGATAGTGGATCCTCACTATGTGAGGGGTGGATGTAGGAGTCACATGGTGTGATTTCCGAACCACCTAAAATTTCTCTGTGCAGTGGTTTGCTTGCTTTCTAATTTTCAGTTGCGCTAGATGTATGCATAGGGCTGTGCAAACTCTCTTCTAATCAACTTGCTCATTCACTTCAATCATACAATTCTCACATCAATTGATCAGATTGCCAAGTGTTCTTTCATATTGTCTCTGATTCTAAGAACCGCTTTTAATTGACTAAGTTTTCGCAAAATTGGCCTAGATCTATTCAACCCCCCTTCTAGATCTTGTCCACACCTATTTCGATCCTAACAATTGGTATCAGAGCGGGTTATATCTGATCTGATCTGAGTGATTTCTATTTGTTCTGTGTGATTTGCTTGCTTGTTTGTTTGCTTGCTGAGTGTTTCCTTCTTTGCACCATCTTTTAATTCAATGGATTCCAGAGGGTTCATAGCTGAGGGTCATTCTATTAATAGGCCACCATTCTTTAATGGAACGGACTATTCTTATTGGAAAAATAGAATGCAAGTTTTTCTTAGAGCCCAAAATTAGAAATCTGGAAAGTAGTGGAGGTAGGCCCCTATGAGAACCAGGGAGAGGAAGAAACCTGGACCAGGGAACAGATAAGAAGAGCTACATTGAATTATAGTGCCATGAATATGATTCAATGTGCTGTTCACCCTAAGGAGTACTCGAGAATCTCAATGTGCAAATCTGCCAAAGAGATGTGGGATAAACTCGAGTTACTCTATGAGGGAACATCTTCAGGTAAAAGAAACACTTCCTTTTCCAATGCTAATTCCAATAAGAATCAGAAATCTGACGAAGTTGTCATTTGTTACAGCAACAGGCCAGGACATATGAAGGGAGAATGTCCTGAAAACAAAAGGAAAAGCACAAAAAGATTCACAAGTTCAAGAAGCCGAAGGCCATGGTAGCCACTTGGTCTGATGAAGACTCCAGTGAAAAGGAAGAAGAAGAAAAATCCTCAAGCTCTGAAAGTGAGGAGATCTGCTTCATGGCAAATAGCTCAGATGGAAAGGTAAGCACATCTTTGAAGACTTTTCAGTTGAAGATTGGCAGGATGCATATGCTAATTAGTTGAAAAATACACTGAAATGAGAAAAGAAAACAAACACATCAAAAAGAAATTGAAAATATCTTGCACAATCAATCCTTCAATAAAAGAATTTGTGAGCTTGAAAATGAAGTAACAGAACTTAATGAAGAAAAGGAAAATCTTCTGAACTTAATTGATGAGCTTAAGCTTGCCTCTCAAAAGGCCCCCATGAATTCAAAGAATTGTCTGAAAAGCTGGAAAAGGAAAACAAAGATAAACAACAAAAGGTTGAAGAAATCAAAACCTTGGAAACCAGCTAAAGGAAAAGGATGAAGTCATTGAAACCTTTACAAAAGGTAAGGACAATTTGGAGGCATTGCTGGGAGCCAAATGAACTCAATTTCTCATGGACTAGGATTCAATAAACAGAAACCTAAGAAAGACAAATCTGGTGAGAAAAAGGATAAAGCACCATTGATTAAATTTGTCAAAGGTCCTAGTCTTGAGAACACTGAAATTAAGCAAACATCAAGCAAAACACCAAAAATTTCAAAAACTCAGAATCAAAACAAGGCAACCAGGTCGACACCAGTCCACAAGAAGAAGGATTCTGTGGCTGTTGTGTCGACACCAGTCAAGGAGAGGTCGACCTGCTCAACAGCAACAAAAACAAACCACAAAAATAAAAATTCAAATAAAAATTTGAAAAATAAGAAAAATCCAAAGGAAGTCATTCATAAAAAACCTTGGACCTCCAAGACAGCATATCAAGTTGATTGGACCAATTCTTGGAGCCAATGGTATCACAACCCATGTTGGTATCATCCCCAATTCTTCTATCCAAATTTTCTGATGTACCAACAAAATCCTTGGATTCCACCTCCTCATCTAAATTCTTATGTTCAAATGAAAAACTCTCCTCCTACTGAAAACAAAACACTGGTGTTTCATCCCTAAGGGAAAGAAGAAATTGAAAAAGAAAGAGAACACCACTGTAATAAAACAAAAATCAAAAACAAATCAAATTTGGGTGAGAAAAGATTTGATGATTATGTCCAAACATTCTGATGGTCCCAACTCTGTTTGGGTACCAAAATCTTCTCTCCACTGATTACTTTTGCAGGATGGTCGTGCACCCAATTCAAATGTGTGGTTCCTTGACAGTGGGTGTTCACGACACATGACTGGAGATAGAGCCAAATTTTCATTCCTGATTGAGAAGGAGGGAGGTTCAGTAACTTTTGGAGGTAAAAATAAAGGAAAGATCATTGGATCTGGTAAGGTTGGTCAATCTTCCTCAAACTCTGTTGATAATGTTTTATTAGTTGATGGTCTAGATTATAATTTGCTCAGTATTAGCCAACTATGTGACAAAGGTCACAAAGTTGTGTTTGAATCTGATTTCTGTAAGATAATTGATTCATCAACTGATAAAATAAAATTTTTTGGAAAAAGGGAAAACAATGTTTACATGATCAACCTCAATAAAAACTTTTCTGAAAATCTTTACTTTGTTGCTAATAAAGATGAAATTGCATGGACTTGGCACAAAAGACTTGGCCATGCAAGTTTCAGAACAATGAATAAATTGTTAAGGCTGAATTTGGTTAAGGGTCTTCCTGAATCCTTTTCTAATATTGAAAATCAAGTTTGTGGGATTTGTGCCCAAGGAAAACAAACCAGGAAATCTTTTAAAACCTTCAATGAGGTACTCACGTCTAGGCCACTAGAATTACTTCACATGGACCTCTTTGGCCCAACAAGAATTCTAAGTCTAAGTGGCAAAAGATATGGGTTTGTAATCATTGATGATTTTACCAGATTTACATGGGTTATTTTCTTGTCCCACAAAAGTGATTGAGTTCAGGAAATTCGGTACCACTGCCTTAACAAACCTTCCACATAAAATCAAAATATTTTGAATGATCATGGGGGTGAATTTGAAAACCATCCTTTCTGATTTATGTGCTGAACTTCAAATATTTCACAAGTTTTCTTCACCAAGAACTCCAGAACAAAATGGAGTTGTGGAAAGAAAAAATAGAACTCTTGTGGAAATGGCTAGATCCATGCTCTTAGAAAGCAATTTGCTCAAATCCTTCTGGGCTGAAGCTGTAAACACAGCAAATCACATTCTATATAGAGCGTTGATCAGACCAAAAATCAGAAAAACCCCTATGAATTATTGAAAAATAAAAAGCCAACTGTATCTTATTTCAAAACCTTTGGGTGTAACTGCTTTGTTCATAACAACAATAAAGAAAATCTTGACAAATTTGATGCTAAGAGTCAGGAAGCCATCTTTCTTGGCTATTCTGAAGTGTCAAGAGCTTTTAGAGTTTATTCTCTCAAAAACAAAAATGTTGAAGAGTCTCCACATGTTATCTTTGATGAAAATTCTTTTTCAACTAAAAGTTCTAAGTCTTGCAAGGAAAATCAAGACAGTGAAGAGATGATTTCGTTGTGGACTCTTCACCAACTGTTGAGGAGCTTGAAGACACTGGTGAGAACTTGAACATCAATTCACCATCTTCAAGTGGATCAGGTAATGTTGCTCCAAATTTAAGTACCCCTCAACAGGTAATTTCTGAACATCGAATTTTGAGAGATCACCCATTGGATAATGTAGTTGGTAATTTGCATGATAGAGTTAGGACTAGATCATCATTCCTGCATGCTCTTGAAGAAGACCCACTAGCTCTAATTTCCCAAATTGAACCAAAGTCAATTGATGAAGCTTTATCAAGTTCTGATTGGATTAATGCCATGCATGATGAACTCCATCAATTTGAAAGAAATCAAGTATGGGAATTAGTACCTAGACTTAGTGACCAAACAGTCATTGGCACTAGATGGGTTTTCAGAAATAATTGAATGAATCTACTCAAGTCATTAGAAATAAAACTAGGCTAGTTGCAAAGGGTACAACCAAGAGTTTGGAATTGACTTTGAAGAATCATATGCCCCTGTAGCTAGACTAGAAGCAGTTAGAATTTTCCTTGCTTTTGCATTCTCCATGAAATTTAAAGTCTATCAAATGGATGTTAAAAGTGCATTTCTAAATGGATATATAAAGAAAAATGTTTTTGTTGAACAACCTCCTGGATTTGAAAATGAAAAACATCCTAACCATGTTTTCAAGCTTCATAAGGCTCTCTATGGTCTTAAACAAGCTCCAAGAGCTTGGTATGACCGTTTGAGTTCCTTTTTACTTGAAAAAGGATATTCTAGAGGAAATGTTGATCAAACATTGTTCACAAAAATAGTTAATAATCAAATAATTGCAGTCCAAATTTATGTTGATGACATAATATTTGGATCAACCAATAAAAGCCTGTGTACTGAATTTTCAAATCAAATGAAAAATGAATTGGAAATGAGTTTAATGGGAGACTTAAAGTTTTTCTTGGGATTGCAGGTTAACCAAACACATGAGGGGATCTTCATAAGTCAAACCAAATATGTCAAGGAACTTCTGAAAAGGTTTGGCTTTCAGAACCTCAAGCATTCAAACACACCAATTGCTATTAATGCAAAGCTAGAAGAAGACTCACTTGGTAAGTCAGTAGACCCAAAGACCTACAGAGGTATGATTGGTTCTCTACTCTATCTTACAACTTCTAGACCTGATATTCAGTTTTGTGTGTGTTTGTGTGCTAGATTTCAATCAAATCCTAAGAAAAGTCACATGTTAGCTGTTAAAAGAATTTTCAAATATCTTGTTGGAACATGTGATTTAGGAATTTGGTATCCTACTGGGTGCAAGTTAGATTTGATTGCCTATTGTGATGCTGACTATGCTGGATGTAAATTAGATAGAAAGAGCACAAGTGGCTTGTGTTTATACTTAGGTGGGTGCCTAATTTCTTGGGCTTCTAAAAGCAACATTCAGTTGCTCAATCAACTACAGAGGCTGAGTATGTTACAGCAGGTAGATGTGGAACTCAAATTCTTTGGGTGAAACATCAACTTCTTGATTACAACCAAGAGTTAGGTTGTGTTCCCATCCTATGTGATAACACAAGTGCAATAAATCTGTCTAAAAACCCCATTCAGCATTCAAGAACCAAGCATATTGAAATTAGGCACCATTTCTTGAGAGATGAGGTAGCAAAGAAATCTTTTGAACTCCATTTCATAGAAACTGAAAAACAAATTGCTGACATCTTCACCAAACCTCTTCCTGACAGTAGATTCTCATCTTTGAGGAGAGAGCTTGGCCTTTGTAAATGTCCATTTTCTTGATCTCTCTCATTGGGTTTGGGTTGAGTGTTATGCACTTTCTGAGGGGGAGTTCTTTGCATCATCATTACTCTTTGCTTCCTTGATTCATACTGATCATATCTCTCTCCATTTCACTTTCATGTCTTTTTGACAATGAATTCTTCAACTTACATTGTGTTGAATTTCTTGGTATATCAAATGGTGACTTGGAGAAGGACAAGTTATGCTTGTCTGGACACTTTCACTATGCGAGAGTATATGTCTCCGCCAAATACCAAGAAATGAATATGCAATGGTTGAGGGGGAGTCTTCATTGTTCAAAGAGAATAACTTTATCCTTGTTTAAACTCTTGCATATCTTTGCCTTGATGGAAAGTTGATAGAATCATCATCTCAGGGGGAGCTTTAGAATTCACAAATCATTACTCTTGCAAAATTCAACATTCTTCTTGATTTACACCAACTTCCTTGCATGATATCCTCATTGAGTCAACTAGAACCTCAAAATGATCTTTTGAGTGATCTACTACATTTTTTCACAATCAACTCTTAACTACATTCCTCATCACTGAAGAAATTCAAAACTCTTTAAAAGACTAAAAACCAAGTGTGTCTTGATCCTAACCATCTTTTTCAACTGGCATGAGAGATAAATGATTTCCTTTTTAAATATTGTCTCCAAAACACACTCATCTCAACAGAGCAATGGCATCTATACTGAGAAACTACACACATTCACAATGAATGAAGAGCTATGTATGTCATGAGGTATTATTGCTATCTCTGTTCAAAGGGGATTTCAAAATAAAAAATTATAAAAGTTCATACTCTCTAAGTCATCAACAAGGTGAGCAAATGACAATCTTGTTTTAGTGATTTGTGTAAGAGTTTCCTTGGTGTTAAAGACATCTGCTTGGGAATTTGCCAAGATTCCCAGAAGAACTTTTTCCAATTTGTCTTGATGCTCCTTCAGCTCAACCGAAGCATCTGCCATTATCCCAATCAACCTGTTGAACCTTTGTGCAGCATAGTCTGAGACTGCCTTTTTACCCAATGAATTTAGCAGTCACAGCATTCTCAAGTCTTTGAACTTTCAAGGTGAAGCTTTCTGACATTTCTTGAATTTTGGAGGTGAAAGCTTCAAATTTCTCATTTAAAAAGGAGTACAACTCTGGTGGAACAGTGGGTCCACCAAGACATGAGTGGTTTGAGCTTGAGATTGAGGTTGTGGGATGAAGGTGGGTAAATCCATAGAGGGATGAACAGGAGAGGAGTGTGAAATGAAGGAGTGAATGGTTCAGCTTGGGGTAACTGGGTATCTCCTTCAACATGAGGCTGATCCTCATTGATGGGGGGGCTGGTCCTCAGTAGGAGGCTGGTCCCAGTAGGAGGCTGGTCCTCAGCAGGAGGCTGGTCCTCAGCAGGAGGTGCCACTACCTCAGATGCGTCAACAATTGGTCCTCTCCTAACTTGATTACCTTCAAGTCTGAACCCCATAAACTTTTGTAAATGCTTGAAGCAATAAACATTTGCCTTGGGAATTGTTTGAGTCTTTTCATTTGCAAGTGGAATTTCAAAATGCTCAAACACAGGAGTCAGATGGGCTGCATATGGAATAGACCTATGTAGATCATTCCTGGTGGTCTCGGAGATGATCTGAAGCATGATGACATGGAGATTGACCCTGAGATTTTTCTTCATGCAATAGAGCACATATCTTTGGATGTCTGTAAGCCTATCCCTTCCACCACCTTGGGGAGTTATGATGGTAGTGAGTATGTGGTGAAGGGTTCTCAACACTGGAGGGAATTTATTGGTGTTGAATTTGGTGACATGAGTCTGCTTTGTATCAGAAGGATCTGCTGGAAGATCAGTCAACAAAGTATAGGCTTCATGAAGATTAAATTCAAACTCATGGTAGTTAGTTCCTTCATCAGGAATTCTGAACAAAGCCCCGGGTTGTCAACTTGGATGACAATGACCTTCGTACTACCTTTCCGGAAATCATTGAGTTTTTCAGCTTTCAATCTTGGCTGCCATTTATCTCAGAATTTCGGATTGTTTACCCTAGACTTGTCCAAGAATTCTACTTGAATTTGACATGTGATGAAGATGGTTACAAGTCTGAAGTTCAGGGTATTGCTATTAATTTGCCAATCTTTTTGGCTGCCACTTTGTTCAGAATTCCTAATGAAGGAACTAACTACCATGAGTTTGAATTTAATCTTCATGAAGCCTATACTTTGTTGACTGATCTTCCAGCAGATCCTTCTGATACAAAGCAGACTCATGTCACCAAATTCAACACCAATAAATTCCCTCCAGTGTTGAGAACCCTTCACCACATACTCACTACCATCATAACTCCCCAAGGTGGTGGAAGGGATAGGCTTACAAACATCCAAAGATATGTGCTCTATTGCATGAAGAAAAATCTCAAGGTCAATCTCCATGTCATCATGCTTCAGATCATCTCCGAGACCACCAGGAATGATCTACATAGGTCTCTTCCATATGCAGCCCATCTGACTCATGTGTTTGAGCATTTTGAAATTCCACTTGCAAATGAAAAGACTCAAACAATTCCCAAGGCAAATGTTTATTGCTTCAAGCATTTACAAAAGTTTATGGGGTTCAGACTTGAAGGTAATCAAGTTAGGAGAGGACCAATTGTTGACGCACCTGAGGTAGTGGCACCTCCTGCTGAGGACCAGCCTCCTGCTGAGGACCAGCCTCCTACTGAGGACCAGCCCCCCATCAATGAGGATCAGCCTCATGTAGAAGGAGATACCCAGTTACCCCAAGCTGAACCATTCACTCCTTCATTTCAACACTCCTCTCCTGTTCATCCCTCTATGGATTTACCCACCTTCATCCCACAACCTCAATCTCAAGCTCAAACCACTCATGTCTTTAGTGGACCCACTGTTCCACCAGAGTTGTACTCCTTTTTAAATGAGAAATTTGAAGCTTTCACCTCCACAATTCAAGAAATGTCAGAAAGCTTCACCTTGAAAGTTCAAAGACTTGAGAATGTTGTGACTGCTAAATTCATTGAGCAAAAGGCAGTCTCAGACTATGCTGCACAAAGGTTCAACATGTTGATTGGGACAATGGCAGATGCTTGGGTTGAGCTAAAGGAGCATCAAGACAAATTGGAAAAAGTTCTTCTGGGAATCTTGGCAAATTCCCAAGCAGATGTCTTCAACACCAAGGAAACTCTTACACAAATCACTAAAACAAGATTGTCATTTGCTCACCTTGTTGATGACTTAGAGAGTATGAAGAACTTATCAGCCCATATTGATAATGAGATGTCTGATCTCAAGAAGGAATTGAGGAACATCAATAGTCATGGACTTGGTAGTTCATCCTCTAGTGCTCCATCATCAACTGTTGATTTGTCTGCTCTTCAGTCCTCAATTTCTGACAATAGCCAAAGACTTGAAGAAATTGTTCATACAAGGCTATCCACTTTGCAGCGACAACTCAACATGAACCTTCATGCTATGGATTCAAGACTCAAAGCTATAGAGTCCATACTCATCCCAATTCCTCCTCCTCCTCCTCAAAATTAATGTAATGTGTCTTTCCTTTGATGATGTCAAAGGGGGAGAAGATAGAAGAAAGTGGAAAGAAAGTTTTTTGTTGAAATACTTTTGTGAATGTATGAAAATGATCACATCCCTGTAAAGGCAAAGTTGCTTGCTTTAATGAAATGAAATGAAACACCTTTGTTTTCAATGTGATTGAGATTGTCTTTGAATGAATGTCAATGGATATCAATTGTATGTGGAATGTCAAGCTGCTTGGCTATTTGTGGAAATAGTTATCTTTAGTAACAACACTCTTGTGAATTAAAAAAAAAATTCAAATGTTACTAAAACTTGTTCAATAGCCTTTGACAATTGTGAACAAAAAGAGTTGAAACATATCTCATTGTCATTCACTGTATTTCAAATTGGTTGTGAATAATTGAATTGCTTAAAATCACACTTTGTTAAAACTTCAAATTTTCATATGAACCTAATGTTGCCATCATCAAAAAGGGGGAGATTGTTGGGATTGAGTGTGAATGTAATTCAACTCTCCTCATATTTTGATGATGACAAGTGGTGATTTTAGTGCATGACAATTGAAACATGTTAAATGCATCACCCATAGAACAACAATACTCAAAGATCATGTTCCTAAACACATTTATCTTTCATATACATGATAATTCAGTTAACTAATGATTTATGTGTTTATTTTCTCAGGGACAAACATTTCTTGCAAAGGTAGTGTCGACACAACCATCACTGGTGTCGACACAATGGCTCAGAGCAAAGGCAGAAATGTGAAGAAAAGATCCTCTAGTGTCGACACTAGACCAGGGCAGGTCGACACTAGAGACAACTCCCAGAGAACCCATCAAACAGACCTGGACAGGGTGTCGACACTGGACTCAGTAGTGTCGACACTAGAGACCTCTTCCAGAAGGCATGTTTTACAGGTTTTGAACAGTGTGTCGACACTAGTTGGAGTAGTGTCGACACTAGAGCCTCCTCCCAGGGAATCAATTGGCCAGTCTGGGACAGTGTGTCGACACTACTCAAGGGCAGGTCGACACACTCCGAAAAGTTTGGAACTTAAACTTCCTCCTGGACACGTGGCACCCTAGGGATTTGATGGATGGGCCTTGGAACTCATGCCCACGACCCCCAAGGGTACCTTTGGATATTTTTGGGTATAAATACTCCCTAATTGGCTATCCATCACATCAAGAGAGCTTCCAACCGCCTCCAAGAAAGTCTTGGCGGCAAGAGAGCCTCTCCTCCCAGGTTTTGCTCCCTCCTGTGCTTCTTCTCAACAATTCACACTTCTCCAAGCACAAGAATCGAAGGTTGATCAAGATGAAGCATTAGGATCAACTTCAAGGGAGCAGATCAAGTAGAAGCCAGCGATTGTGAAGCACTCAAGGAAGATCCCAAGATCAAAATTGCAGAGCATCGGCCAAGGGACTTCAAGTGATCAAGATCCTTCCAATTCAGCCTCTACAAGGGAGTCCTCTTGAAGAACAAGAATTGTCGACATCATATCTTAAGTCTTCTTGTTTCTTCTTGGCTATTCTAGAGATTGTGCATAATCCATTGCATCAATTATCTTGAATTGGCCTTAATAGATCAGATCATTGCTAGAGGATCTGAATCTTGGTGTTTTTGTTCTAGCAAGTGTTTGTGAGCCTTTGTGCTCAGGTTGTTGAGTCGTCGTACTCAGTTTGTGTGCTTGAGCAGTCTTGCTCAGATTCTAGAGTAGTCTTGCTCTAGGTGGTGTGTGAGTTGTCAAACTCATTTGTGGAGTTTTCAGGCTCCAGTGTGTGTGTGCATTCAAGTTGATAGTGGATCCTCACTGTGTGAGGGGTGGATGTAGGAGTCACGTGGTGTGATTTCCGAACCATCTAAAATTTCTCTGTGCAGTGGTTTGCTTGCTTTCTAATTTTCAGTTGCGCTAGATGTATGCATAGGGTTGTGCAAACTCTCTTCTAATCAACTTGCTCATTCACTTCAATCACACAATTCTCACAGCAATTGATCAGATCTGCCAAGTGTTCTTTCATATTGTCTCTGATTCTAAGAACCGCTTTTAATTGACTAAGTTTCCGCAAAATTGGCCTAGATCTATTCAACCCCCCCTTCTAGATCTTGTCCACACCTATTTCGATCCTAACAAGGTGTCCACCATCAGATAGAGTGGTTTTAGCTGCATATCAGTTGAGGGGTTTTGCTCAAGAATGGTGGAGGTTAAAGATGCAGACTACTTTTGCATGCAGGATAGAGGAGACCATCACATGGCCAGAATTTCTCAAGGTATTTAATGATACATTTTTTCCAGTGCAAGTACATCACGCAAAAAGGGAGTAATTCCAGACACTTCAGCAAGGGAATTCTTCTATTTTGGAATACCAGATGAGGTTTATGGCACTTAGCCGATATGCACCATATGTTGTATCAGATAATGCTATGATGGTCGAGTATTTTATCCAAAGCTTGAGGGCAGAGTTGTGGAATGCAGTGATACAATTGTGATCAGCCGGAGGTGGAGAAGTCACAGTAGAGTACCGCCAGGCAGCCTACTCTTCCACCAGGGTACAGGTGTTACAATTGTGATCAGCCAGGGCATTTGATCTACAATTTCCCCTATCCTCAAGAATATGGGTATGGAAGAGGAGTTCAACAGCAGCAGCAGCAGCCCCAGCAGCCATCGGAAGATCGTGGTAGGGGAGCACCGCACCAACGAGGTAGAGGCCGGGTTATGGCTATCACTCGAGCCCAGGCAGAGGCGTCAAATTTGATAGAAGGTAATATCAGCAAGAGTTTTATTTGATTCGGGTGCTTCACATTCTTTTATTTTCGAAGAATTTCTGGATTGTATGGTGCATCCACTAGAGGAGAAATTGTGTGAGTTGGTAGTAGAGGTTCCCTCGGGTGAGTTTATGCTCACCTCTTGTTATGTAGATAAGGCTCCTATTGTGATTCAAGGGAATCAGATGCCAGGTAGATTATATGCTTTGCAATTGGAGATTATGATATTATCTTGGGTATGGATTGGCTTGAGGCCTATGGAGCTATGGTAGATTGCAGAAAGATGAGAATCAAGTTTTGTCACCCCGGTGGAGTAGTGTTTGAATTTCAAGGTATGCCTTTTTATACCTCCAAGATTATAATTTCAGAAATTAAAGCTAGAAAATTATTAAATGCGGGATGTGTAGCTTATTTAGCTTCTGTGAGTTTGATTGAGACTGGTAAATCAGTAGAGGCAGTTCCAGTAGTCAGGGAATTTGTAGATGTATTTTCAGATGATTTTCCAGGTTTAGCTTCACATAGAGAGGTGGACTTCACGATTGAATTGCAACCAGGAACTATGTCAATTTCTAAGGCACCGTATAGAATGGCCCCAGCAGAATTAAAGGAATTAAAGAAGCAATTACAAGAATTGTTGGAAAAAGGGTTCATCAGGCCAAGTCATTCTCCGTGGGGAGCTCCAGTGCTATTTGTAAGAAAGAAGGATGGCAGTTTTAGAATGTGTATTGATTACAGAAAATTGAATGATGTAACCATAAAGAATAAGTACCCATTTCCAAGAATTGATGACTTGTTTAATCAGCTCCAATCAGTGAAGGTGTTCTCTAAATTGACTTGAGGTCGGGATATCATCAATTAAGAATAAGAGAGGAAGATATTGATAAGACAGCATTCAGAACCAGGTATAGGCATTACGAGTTTGTGGTTATGCCATTTGGGCTAACCAATGCACCAGCAGCATTTATGAATTTGATGAACAATATTTTTCACCCCTATCTGGATCAATTCATAGTGGTTTTCATAGATGATATCTTGATTTATTCAGCATCGGAAGAGGAGCATGCAGCACACCTGAGATTTACATTGCAGCTTTTGCGGGATAATCAGTTATATGCCAAGTTCAGCAAGTGTGAATTTTGGTTGAAAGAAATTCAGTTTCTAGGTCATATTATTTCGGCAGAAAGAGTTACAGTAGATCCAGCTAAAGTAGAAGCAGTTATGAAGTGGGAAGCGCCGAAGACAATCACAGAAATCAAAAGTTTTCTGGGCTTAGCAGGTTACTACAAGTGTTTTATACAGGATTTCTCCAGAATTGCAGCACCCATGACTAGATTAACCAGAAAAGATGTGACATTTGTGTGGTCAAATGAATGCCAGAAAAGTTTTATGGAATTGAAAAAGAGGCTTACAGCAGCGCCAATATTGACATTACCAGTAGGCAGTGGTGGTTTTGTGGTCTATACAGATGCATCGAGAAGAGGGCTTGGAGAAGTATTAATGCAACATGGCAAAGTGATAGCTTATGCATCCAGGCAATTGAAGCCAGCAGAGGAGAACTACCCAACACATGATTTGGAGTTAGCAGCAGTTGTTTTTACTTTAAAAATGTGGAGGCATTATCTTTATGGTGAGAGATTTGAAATATTTACAGATCATAAAAGCTTGAAGTACATTTTCTCCTAGAAGGATTTGAATCTCCGTCAGTGTAGATGGGTAGGGTATTTGAAAGATTATGATTTCAGTTTGGCTTACCATCCGGGTAAGGCCAATGTGGTAGCTGATGCACTGAGCAGGAAAGCATATATGAGTCATATGATGATTAACGAATGGAAATTATATGAAGAAATAGCAGAAAATTCATTGTATGTTCCAAGCAGTCAGCGGCGAGCAGTACTAGCCAGTATTGCTGTAGAGCCATCTTTGTATTGGCAGATTATTGAAGCCCAAAGAACAGATGAGAATTTAGCAGAGATTGTAAAAATGGAAGGTGTCACCATTAATGATACTTGTGTAGTCAGGCTCAGAGGCAGGTTGTATGTGCCAGCAGAAAGAGAGGTAAAGCAGGGAGTACTGAAAGAAGCTCATAAATCAAGATATACAATTCATCCAGGCAGCACTAAAATGTATCAAGATCTGAAAAAAGCACTTTTGGTGGCCGCACATTAAAAGAGAAATAGTAGAGTTCATTGCAAGATGTATAGTTTGTCAGCAAATAAAGGCAGAGCATCAGAAGCCTGGAGGTCTACTGCAGCTGTTACCCATTCCACAATGGAAATGGGATGATATTGCTATGGATTTTGTGGCAGGGTTACCAAGGACAGCTACAGGGCATAATGGAATATGGGTATTTGTTGACAGGTTGACTAAAGTATGCAGATTAGTAGCAGTGAGTATGTCCTGGATAGTGGACAGATTAGCAAGGATTTATGTTGATAGAATTGTTTAGTTACATGGCATCCCGAAGATAATTGTTTCTGATAGGGATCCAAGGTTTACTTCTGGTTTCTGGAGGAGCTTACAGAGAGTCATTGGTACAGAATTGAGATATAGTTCAGCCTATCACCCACATACAGATGGTCAGAAAGAAAGAACTATACAGACAATTGAAGACATATTGCGAGCATGTTGCTTAGTGTAGGGAGGCAGTTAGGAGCACCATCTAGGCATGGTTGAGTTCGCTTACAACAATAGTTATCACACCAGTATTGGAATGGCACCGTATGAAGCATTATATGGCAGGCCGTGCAGAACCCCACTAAATTGGCACGAGGTTGGAGAGAGACAGGTAATGGGTCATGAATTGATTCAGCAGACTGCAAAAATGGTTAGATTTATCAAGGAAAAGTTGCAGACAGCTCAGAGCCGGCAGAAAAGCTATGCAGACAATCGTCACAGGCCACTTCAGTTTGAAGTTGGAGATTATGTTTTTCTGAGGGTTTCTCCTACTAAAAGTGTTTTAAGGTTTAGTAAGAAAGGAAAGTTGAGCCTAAGGTATGTGGGACCTTTCCGGGTGTTAGAAAGAATTGGGAAGATAGCCTACAGAATTGATTTGCCAACTGATTTCACTGATGCCCATGATGTTTTCCATGTATCTATGTTGAGGAAATGTATTGAAGATCCAGCACAAATAGTCAGTTATCAGCGGGATGATTTGAAACCGGATATGTCCATGCCAGAATACCTAGTGCAGATCACAGGCCGTAGAACACAGAAGTTAAGAAACAAAGAAATTGATTTAGTGAAAGTTAGGTGGGAGAATAGACAGGGAGGAGAGGATACCTGGGCGTTAGCAGAGGAAATGGCTAAAGCATATCCTTATTTGTTTGAGTAAGCTTTCTAATCTTTTTATATGATAGTACTTGTTATGGTGTTAAAATACTTGAATTGTGTTTTGAATTTCAAGGTCAAAATTTCTTTTTAGATGATAATAATGTAACGTCACGCATTTCTCGGATCCTTTGGATCCTTCGTTTAGTGCTTGTGGTGGCTAGTGTGTGGCCAATGTGGCGTGTTTCAGGTGTATGTGTTGGGTTGGGGTGTTTTTGGGCCGGCAGGCTGGGCCCCAAAACACCTGCCCGTTCACTGTTTGTGAACGCGACAGTGAGGGACGTCGCGTTCTGAACGCCACGGTCCTGCATGTCGCGTTCTTGTGACTGTTGTTGGGCGGTTGTCGTCTACATGCGCACCACGTGTCGCGCGCTGAGCAGCATGCAGATGTTAGTTTTGGGAAGGCGACGCCCTACCCTGTCGCGTTCAGGTCGCGACAGGGGGGTATGCGTGTTCCCAACGCTGTGTGTTTTAAGCTGTTTTGGCCAAGCAGAGCTGCAACCAGTTCTGCTCGGCCAGGGGAAGGTGTTGCGGCGTTCTGTTGGGCGATTCGGATTCGTTTGGAGGTGTGTTTGGCGTGTTCTCGACATAAGAACCTTGTGTGGAGCGGGGGAAACGCCGAGAAAGTGTCATTCTCCACGTTCTACATGAAGGTAGGGGAATTCTACCCGTTTTACACCGTGTGATTGCATGAAATGCATGTATGGTGGTTTTTGGCATCGAGAACAATAGATACCATGTTAGGGTATCCATTAAAGCATGAGAATTGATAATTAAACAGGGTTTGCATGGTTTGGGGTGGTAATCCGGAGGGAGTTCCCCGGATTAGGGTTTTCGCCTGTGAAGGCGACAGAGCCCCCTGCCGCATTCTTAACGCGATAGGCCGACCCGTCGTGTTCAGGTTATGAACGCGACGTATCCGGGGGTCGCGTTCTGAAGGCGACACTACCCTACGTCGTGACCTCAGCCGAGAGGTCTTGTTGTGCATGGTTTTAATGGTATAATTATCCGGATATTGTTATTTCTTGTGCATGGCAAGTATAAGCAGTGCATTGGCACCTGTTGCGCTTTGGGAGCGTGGCATTTACGTGGTTAGCGTGTTGTTTTCAAGGTTAGCAAGTGGTTCATGTGACTGGCGTGTTGTTCATGCGGTTAGTGTGCTGTGTTCACATGGTTAACGTAAGGTTTCACATGATTTTGTGCAGTGTACACGTGGTTTGTGTGTACGTGGCGAGTAGTACGATGCCTACCGTGGTTACCTCTTTAGTTGTGTGCCCCAGGTTCTGTGTGAGCTAGGCTTGTGCTCAGGGCTTGTCCCGGTACTTGTGTTGTACCGTCGAGGTCTGTGTCATCTGTCCTGGACACCCTCACTCTTGTGCTTGAGTTGTACATCCGGCTGAGGGAAAGACGACAATGGGACAACGACTTGTGAGAGTTTGTTGTTTTGTCTCTTGTAGCGCGCTCGTAGTTGGGGGTACGGACACCAGTAGACGTCACTGGTCCCCAACTAGTCCTGTTTTCAGTGCCTCACTCTAGGGAGCTCAGGCCAGAGTCCCTAAAGGTGCCAGGCATGGGCCCGCGGCAGTGTGGTCCACGGTTGTGGTGTTGGGTGGTCTCCATAGTTGTTTGGCTTGTTCTCGTGGAGCGGCAGCTGGACCTTTCGTCCGTGGCTGCGAGGCTGAGAGGTAGACCTGTGTGGTTTGTCTGAGTCAGTTGCTGGTGTCGCGAACCAGTCTACATGGCTTGAGTGTGGCGGTCTCTACTTTAGCACGTACACCGAGTTGTGGTTTTGCCATTTATTTATTTAAGTTGGTTTGTGTTAACGGCAAGTAGTAAGTGGTATTTATAGCTTTAATATCCTGCTTAGCTTACTTATAAATTGCTAGCATAGCTTCCTACTTTCGTTCTCGAGTTTGGTTTGCTCGGTTTTTTGGGAAGTTTCCTACTGAGCCAGTGACTTGCGAGGCTCACCCCTACTCCCTACAGGTGAAGGAGAGTAGGATGTTTCTCTACCGTCTTCCAGTTCAGAGCCGCATCATAGCGGTGTTGCGCCAATGCCTCCAGCAGTGTAGACTTTCTTCTGTTGTACCTCGGGGTATGCCCTAGGCTTGTGTACTTTCCTTTGACTTTTGTTGAAATTTGGCTATGTAAATCCAATGTAAATATGTGTGAGATTGTGAATCTTATATATATACCAGTGTGTTCTTTTATGTTTCCACGGACATGTGTGTGATATCCCTTGCGAGGCTACGGCTCGTTCACAGGAGGCGGAGTCGGGTCAAGCTCGTTAGTGGGTTAACGGGTTTGAACGACGTGGTCCATCACAGATTTGCAAAACAAAACTCTCTCAGAACTACACTAGCTCTCCAAAGACTAAGCAAATGAAACTCCGAGAGCTGAGAGCTAAAGGTTGGTGCGCTGAAAGGAATAAGCTCTTCTTGCTGGTGCTCGCAAGTGCTTGATGGATTCTATATGTGTTGCTCGGTGTATCTCTTGTGTATCTGTTCATGGAGTCATCATTCTTTTTATCTTCCACAAATTATTTTGACCGTTGAAGTAGCCGTTCAGATACCCGTTGTCTCACAGCTTCATGCTCATTAGAGAGACTGGTCGTAGGCATGTGGAGATGAGCCTGCAGCTATAAGCGCTTGGATTGGTCCTTGCATCCTTAGGAAAGATTTTCTGAATCTTTTATCCTTTCGACAGGTTGACAGATCCATCTTTGACGTGCTTTACTACAAAAGCCCTGCATGCATTAAACACAGATACCTAGACAACTCCTTTTTGTCTACGTTGTCAGTCAACCCTGGTAGCGTGCAGTATAATGATATGCTTAAACTAGAAAGGCTATCCTGACATCACACAAATCAAGATTCTATGCGATACATCAAGTAAGCAAGAGGATTTCGTGTGGGATGATCAAGATCTTAGTATGCGTGGGAAGACTTGAACTCCACAGAGTTTTGAAAATATATTTGAATAGAATGATTATTATCAGGCTTTATCTAAGAAGATAATAATGAAATGCATGATAATTCATTCGAACCATAATCGTTGTGAAGAGTGTTGTTGTATACGTGAAATCGATTTCATAATTATAATCCATATATAAATGAAAATTTATGTTGATGTGAATAATGAAATCGTTGTCCACACAAATCGTTATTTAAGTAGAAGCAAATCATTGTTTGAGCAAATCATCTTTGACTAAGGAAAATCGTTGTTCAAGTAAGAGCAAATCATTGTTTCAGCAAATCATTCTTTGACTAAGGCAAATCGTTGTTCAAGTAAGAGCAAATCGTTGTTTGAACAAATCGTTGTTTGCTATCAAATCGTAGTTTCGATCAAATCGTTGTTGAAGTGATAGTGAATCGTTATAGCGATCAAATCGTGTTTAACTTACCGAATCGTTACAGTGACCAAATCGTTGTTTCACCTATCAAATCGTTACAGCGATCAAATCGTTGTTTCACTTATCGAATCGTTACAGCAACTAAATCGTTGTTTCACTTATCGAATCGTTACAGTAATCAAATCGTTGTTTCACTTATCGAATCGTTACAGCGATCAAATCGTTGTTTCACTTATCGAATCGTTACAACGATCAAATCGTTGTTTCACTTATCGAATCGTTACAACGATCAAATCGTTGTAGCGATGGAAATCGTTGTTTTACTTATCAAATCATTATACTATAAAGGAAATCGATATGTACTTAGAAGAAATGCATGCTCTGAACTTTAAATAACAGTGTGTGAGAATAACTTACAGATTTTGCGTGAATTATTTTCTGTGGATGAACTTCAGAAAAACTTGTTAGAAAATATTTGTTAAGGTTTTGTTAATCACCAAAAATTGCATATAATAAATAAAATTATATGGGGATGGACTGATCATCACGTAGTCTGGCCAGACTACGGCAGTTACTGTTGTGGTTACTTTGTTCCTGCATCCACTCTGACGAGACGTGGTGGTTTGGACCTGGGTCGAGGGTAAGACGTCAGTGGACGCTCCTGATCGGTAGACTAGTGGTAGTGGTTTCCGTAGCTAGTGTCGTTTGCCCAGGCAGGGTTCCCTTTGTTAGGAACGGATGGGTGGATGGATCAGATCTAGAAGGGGGGTTGAATATAGATCTAACACCAATTTATGCGGAAGCTTAAGCAATTTAAATTACTTCGAATCAGAGATCAAATCACCCAAACATTTTACTATCTAAAGTGTGATTTGGGTGTGTGAGCAAATCAATTAGTAGTGTGAACGAAATCCCTATGCATGCATCTAGCGAGATACAAAGGCAAACCACAAATCAAACCAATGCACAGAGGATTTTTAGGTGGTTCGAAAATCACCTCCAGTGACTGCTACGTCCACCCCTCACACAGTGAGGCCACACTACTCAAAAACCTTGAGTACAACTCACACAGGAGCACGACGACTCCAAACACCCTTGAGCATGACGACTCAAGAAACACCTAGAGCACGACGACTCCAAACTGAGCACGACGGCTCAAACAACAACCGGAGTACGACGACTCCAAATTGAGCACGACGGCTCAAACACCATAGTGAGTGCGACGACTCACAAACTAGAGCTCGACGGCTCAGAGTACAAAAGCTAGATCAAACACAAAAGAGATCAGATCCTCTAGCAATGATCTGATTCAAGACAGATTCGTACACAGAAATTTGTGCAGAACTTCATGCACAAATATCACAGACGAAATAAGGAAGAACAAACTCTGAGATGAGGGAAATGGATGTAGGAAGAGTGTTCTTCGATGAAGAGGGCTTGCAGATGCTTCAATTGAGGAGCCTTGATGGAAATCGATGGAGATCCTCCTCAATTGGCGATGCTCTGCTTTGATGGCACCTGAAATGCCAAAATCCTTCTTCTCCTTAGCCTCTTCAGTTGGATCTGCTCCCTTGCCTTGAACAGCAACCTTCTCTCCAGGGATCCCCCTTGATTCCCTTGATCTTCCTCTTGAAAGGAAGGCTTGTAGCTTCTGGAGATGGAGACAGATCTGGAGAACCTTCCTTGGCCGCCAAAAGCCTTCTTCTGGAAGTGTATGGGTTCTCTTACCTTTGGGGTTCAAGGAACATGGGTATTTATAGCCCCATATGTCCATAAAGTGCTTTGGGGTGCATGGGCACGGAACCCTAGGTCAAATCCCCTAAATCCCAAGCGGCCACGTGTACAGAGAAATTCACGATTTTGACTTTCAGCCGGAGTGTGTCGACCTGCCCTGAACTGGTGTCGACCTCCTGTCCCATTTCTGCAAACTGGTCTGCTGGAAACTGGGTCTAGTGTCGACCTGCCCTGAGGTAGTGTCGACCTGCCCTGAGGTAGTGTCGACCTGCTGTCCCATTTCTGCAAAATTGTTCTGCTGGAATCTAGAACTAGTGTCGACCTGCCCTGAGGTAGTGTCGACCTGCTGTCCCATTTCTACAAAATTGTTCTGCTGGAATCTGGGACTAGTGTCGACCTGCCCTGAGGTAGTGTCGACCTGCCCTGCCTGTCAGGCAGCCTTATCTGCTGGAAGCTTGGTCTAGTGTCGACCTGCCCTGTGCTAGTGTCGACACTACCAAGGCAAAAGTGTGTGTACCTGAAAGTTTAACATGTATGTTGTTAGTACAAGATATTAACATTAAGATATGAGATATTTAAACATCAAAAACATGTTGTTTAAGCATTATAGTGATATGTATAACATGTATAACATGTTCAACATATCATCAACAAAATCACAACATGTCACAATATCTCATCATTAAAATCACAATATGTCATCATCAATATCACAATATGTCACAATATCTCATCATTAAAATCACAATATGTCATCATCAAAATTAAGGTATGAGTGATGTTCATTGGATATCATTAAATTACAACTTTAGGAAGTTCCAAAACACACTCAACCCAACAATCTCCCCCTTTTTGATGATGACAAAACATATGCACAATCTCCCAATTCTTGACTCCCTTGACTGCAATAATTCCCCCTTTGACCATATACACACTTTGACCTTTCTCCTTTAAAGAACTTTCTTCCCCTCACTTTGACCTTTCTCCTTTAAAGAACTTTCTTCCCCTTTGAAGGCCTTTTCTCCCCCTTTTTGGAAGGCACTTTTCTCCCCCTTTTTGATGTGCCTTTTTCTCCCCCTTTTTGATGTGCCTTTTTCTCCCCCTTTTTGACAGCATCAAAAGGATAGACAAGAGAGAGAAACAAAGATTGTAGGAGATCAAGAAATGAAATGTAGGGAATAAATGGTCAGAGGCATTCAAAATAAGTAAGGCAAAGTGATATTATCAGTTGAGAGAAATTATTGTGTTATTGTTATTGTGCAACAAAGTTTAATCACAAAGACACACTCAACACAAAGAATAGCAAATTATAATGATCTGAATGTGGTTAAAATAATGATGCACATGTGAAATAAAGTGACCTATATGAGTGAGCAGAAGTATTTAACAAGGACGTTAGGAGCTTTAAGTTTAACACAATGTAAAATAATAGGTCTAAACACAGTAATCATGAACTTAATTAAGGTCTTAAGCTTTTCTATCCTGTCTTTTTGATTTTTCTTCAATTTTCACTAGGAAAGAATACAAGAATAAATTAGTTAAATCTCACTTTTTAGTGCAAGAAATCACATTGATCAGATGCAAGACATCCTGATTACTCAGTGGTTTAACTTTCATTATCTTATACAGAGTTGAAAATTTTGATTTCCACTTTTTGACGCGAAACAAATCACTTGTTAGGTGAAATGGCCCGGTTACTCAGTGGTTCAAGCATTTGCATTGCTCTGTTTGTATCTTTCCAGATTGATCATTTTTCTTTTGACATTTTACAGGAATATTTTTGCTTTGACCAGAAAAGTCATGACTATGAATTTAGAAAAATTATTCTTAACATGTGGTAAAGATAAAGCTTAAACATACACATGTGAAATATTAAAGCCACTCATGTGCCTACAAGTGTTTTGCAAGTCATTTTAAAGACATTCAGTATTAAGATTGCATGACCTTGAAATGATACTGAATCTTTGAAATTAAACTAAATGCACAATGATTTTAGTTTCAATGTTTTAATTCTCTCATAAGAAAATAGCACAAGGACTCAAAAATTTTGATAAGTTTGGGGTTCAAGATAGACAAGTAAGGTCAAGAGATATGACAATGACTCCCCATCAATAATTGCATACAAGACTCTTGATACTTGGCGGAGAAATATACTCACGCATAGTGAAAGTGTCCAGACAAGCCTGACTTGTCTTTCTTCAAATCACCATTTGATATACCAAGAATGTCAATGCAATGTGAGAGTGAGAAATTTATGAGCAAGAATATTTGTCAACAAACTGAATGGGAGTTGATGATGAATCAAATATGACAGAATATTTCTCCAACAAATTTCTCCAGCATTTCACTCAAAGATTCTTTCGAATTCACTCCCCCATAAGATATGCATGATATGAAATGATCATTTAAGCAATTCAGATATGTTCATTCCAAGCAATTTGCACAGTAAGAGTATGAACATGATCAAGCATATATCAACAGACAATTCATTGAAGGAGAAGAATTTTGCAAAGACTCAAAATAAAGTTTTTGAGATTTTCATTTTGCTTGATGACCTTTATGCAGAAAAGACTATTGATACTTGGCGGAGAATTTTTCTCACGCATGATGATAGTTTCCAGACAAGCATAACTTGTCCTTTCACATTTCACCATTTGATATACCACATAGTCACTGCAAGAAGGGTCAATTGCACTTTATTTTTAGCATGAAGTTCATTGCATTTATTGAAAAGCAATTTTGCACTTTTTCAAATTTACTCCCCCTTAATATGTGCATGGAATGAAAAAATTAGCAAGCAATTCACACATGATTATGAGCACAATTAGCTTTAAGCATAACATGACTTTTGGTACTTGGCGGAGTACTTTACTCACGCATAATGATAGTTTCCAAACAAGCATAACTTGTTTTTCCACATGTCATCATTTGATATACCAAGAAGTCAAAGCAGTTAATATGCACACATACTCATGGGAACAGTTAAGCATGCATGATAACATAAACTTGATTCCAATTGTTATGACATAAAGTTCATTGATTGGAGTAGCATTGAAACACATTTCTCATTGTTCAGATAAAAATTAACATTCATTCCAATTCAATCAACTCAAGTTTGAAATGATAAAGAAATTTTACCTGAACAGTCTTCATTTCTTTTTCAAAGATTTTACCTGTGTTCTCCAATCATTTGTAGTCTTGCACAGCCAATATCTTGAATCCATTTACAGTGTATGGCTGCAAGACTTCTCAGCTTGCTGATCAAGCTGGTTTTGGGACCCACACTTGTTTGGGTCCTGCAATGAAATCAATGTTAGATTGCAACAAAGATTTCTGAATCCAAAATGCTTTTAATTTTTGTATAGATGCATTTCTTTCAATGATAGAACTATGAGCAGAATTAGTTCCAGATTTTCTTTTTGCCTTGATCAATGCATCTATGTTTTCATGAAGTTTTCTTTTTTAAAAAAAAATTTTTAATTAAAGTTAATGATTCTTACACAAGGAAGATCATTGGTACTTGGCGGAGGTTATTCCTCACACATAATGATAGTTTCCAGACAAGCATGACTTGTCCTTCCACAGTTCACCATTTAATATACCAACTGATCTTTGTATAAGAGTTTTAATTGATTTCAATTTTTATTTAGCAGGGAATCTCTCATAAGAATTTACTTGATGAGCTTTTCATTTTCTTTCATTTTCTTCAGTTACTTTCCTTGTAGCCTTAGTCATGAAGCCTTCATTTTGAGATTGACTACAAGGATCCCTGCATCCAGCATTCAAGCAGCACATTTCAGAACCCAAACTTGTTTGGGTCCTAAGGATCTTCCATGAATTTGCAACAATGATTTTTGAATCCAAAAGGATTTGATATTGGGTGCATTTTGCGGAAGACTAGAAACACTGGAATCTTGGTTTCTAATCTTAGAATTATTGGTATAGAATGCACCACTGACATTCTGAACATTTTGTTTTCTATTTTTCAGATTTTTATCATGGAGATTTTTAGCATGGAATTTAGAAGAGATCTTTGTGAAACAGTTCCTTTTTCATGTACATAGAATTTCTGAGTGTTTTCAGCATGAACATGATCTTTATTCTTATGTACATTAACATGAAACATGGGAGCATGCACAAAATTATCAATTCTATGCCAACATTCCCTAGAAGTATGCCCAAATTTATGACAATGAAAGTATTGGACTGATTTGGCATGTTTATTGAAATTTTGATTTCTATTCCAGCAATGTTTGGCAAGATGACCAGGTTTATTACAATTAAAGCAAATGAGAGTATTTTTTACCTGATACTTACCTTGGCATGTGTGCATTTGCTGGAATCTCCTTTTTACGTGAGGAGGCTTACCATGAGGGGAAGGAGGTACCTTTTGGTGGCTCTTGGCATGATGTGAACTTGGAGCCTTTTGAGTTGATGGAGGAAGTAGATGAATCTTCTTGACAATAGCATTTTTCTTTTTCTCCATCTGTTTCTGAACAAGAACTTTCACTAGCTTCTTATTAGAATTATCAAGGTTCTTGTTTACAGCAGATTTCATAACTGTTTTTGTGGTTTTCTTTTCATTTTTCTTAGTTTTAACAGAAGCAAGACTTGTGTTCTTCAATTCATTTTGAGTCTTCTGTTTTTCAGCTTTTAATGCAACAACTTCTTTTTCTGAAGCATGAAGCTTGTTTAGCATGACATCCAAACCATTTTTCATCTTGTTCTTTTCATTTTCAAGTTGAGCAATTTGTTTTTCCAACTCAGAGATTTTGTTACTCAAATTGCTACATTCATTGTCCAGAGGTCTGTCATGGAACAAGCCTTCAATCTTCCTTTTTAAGTGACAATTTTCTTCAACAAGTTGTTTGCATCTCTCATTTATTTGATGATCATGAGCCATATTCGAGATTTGTTTGTTTAATTGATCATTATCAAATTTGAAATTGTTATTGAGATCAATCAATTCTTCTTTTCATTTTCCAGATCAATGACTTTTGATTTCAATAGCTCATGGTTTTCTTTCAATCCATTCAATTTAGTTTCACAGATTTGGACTTCATCTTCCAAATTCTCTTTTTCAGAATTTAATTTTTCAACTTCATTTTTCAAACTCTCAATTTCTTCTGAAGGATCTTTGTCATTTTTCTGGAGCAATTCAAGTGTATTTTTCAAGTTTTCACTTTCTTTATGGCAATGTTTTAAAGTCTTTTTCAAGTCTTTATTTTTAGTGTTCAGTTGTACATTAAGACTTTGTATCTTTTCACAGAATTTAATCAATTCAGCATAAGACATGCCCTCATCTTCATCAGAATCAGAATTAGAATACACAAATGGATCTGGAGTTGATTTACCTGACCTTTTAGACCCATTTGAACTCTTGTGTTCTGTAGAGGATGAAGAGAGTTCTGAACTCTTAGAGTGTGCAGTGAGAGCCACAACCTTCTGAATTGTTGATGTTCTGGATTCATTGATGTTCTTCTTTGCCATAAAGTGCTTGTGAATTTCTTTTGCTCATTTTCTTTGTGCTTCCTTTGAAAAATTGAATGAAGGTGAGACTGGTGATTTCTCTGAAATTATAACAGGAAATTCATGCAGATTAAATAGATTTGCCATTATACCAAGACTCACAAAAGACTATTAGATCTAATCACAGTGAATCAATGTAACAAGGAATTAGATCTAACAATTAGAGTGGTTAACCTGCTCTAATGCCAAATGGAGGAATCAGAGCGATTAAACACACAATTCAAGCAATTAACACAGAGATCAAACAGAAGCAATCAAATTCAGATTAGAAATAGATATTAACCCGCTCTGATATCAATCGTTAGAAATCAGAGCGATTAATCACACAGAAACAGATCATCCAAAATCACAACTGATGAACAGTAAACCCGCTCTGATACCAATTGTTAGGAACGGATGGGTGGATGGATCAGATCTAGAAGGGGGGGTTGAATAGATCTAACACCAATTTATGCGGAAGCTTAAGCAATTTAAATTACTTCGAATCAGAGATCAAATCACCCAAACATTTTACTGATCTGAAGTGTGATTTGGGTGTGTGAGCAAATCAATTAGTAGTGTGAACGAAATCCCTATGCATGCATCTAGCGAGATACAAAGGCAAACCACAAATCAAACCAATGCACAGAGGATTTTTAGGTGGTTCGGAAATCACCTCCAGTGACTGCTACGTCCACCCCTCACACAGTGAGGCCACACTACTCAAAAACCTTGAGTACAACTCACACAGGAGCACGACGACTCCAAACACCCTTGAGCACGACGACTCAAGAAACACCTGGAGCACGACGACTCCAAACTGAGCACGACGGCTCAAACAACAACCGGAGTACGACGACTCCAAATTGAGCACGACGGCTCAAACACCACAGTGAGTGCGACGACTCACAAACTAGAGCTCGACGGCTCAGAGGACAAAAGCTAGATCAAACACAAAAGAGATCAGATCCTCTAGCAATGATCTGATTCAAGACAGATTCGTACACAGAAATTTGTGCAGAACTTCATGCACAAATATCACAGACGAAATAAGGAAGAACAAACTCTGAGATGAGGGAAATGGATGTAGGAAGAGTGTTCTTCGATGAAGAGGGCTTGCAGACGCTTCAATTGAGGAGCCTTGATGGAAATCGATGGAGATCCTCCTCAATTGGCGATGCTCTGCTTTGATGGCACCTGAAATGCCAAAAATCCTTCTTCTCCTTAGCCTCTTCAGTTGGATCTGCTCCCTTGCCTTGAACAGCAACCTTCTCTCCAGGGATCCCCCTTGATTCCCTTGATCTTCCTCTTGAAAGGAAGGCTTGTAGCTTCTGGAGATGGAGACAGATCTGGAGAACCTTCCTTGGCCGCCAAAAGCCTTCTTCTGGAAGTGTATGGGTTCTCTTACCTTTGGGGTTCAAGGAACATGGGTATTTATAGCCCCATATGTCCATAAAGTGCTTTGGGGTGCATGGGCACGGAACCCTAGGTCAAATCCCCTAAATCCCAAGCGACCACATGTACAGAGAAATTCACGATTTTGACTTTCAGCCGGAGTGTGTCGACCTGCCCTGAACTGGTGTCGACCTCCTGTCCCATTTCTGCAAACTGGTCTGCTGGAAACTGGGTCTAGTGTCGACCTGCCCTGAGGTAGTGTCGACCTGCCCTGAGGTATCCCATTTCTGCAAAATTGTTCTGCTGGAATCTAGAACTAGTGTCGACCTGCCCTGAGGTAGTGTCGACCTGCCCTGAGGTAGTGTCGACCTGCTGTCCCATTTCTGCAAAATTGTTCTGCTGGAATCTGGGACTAGTGTCGACCTGCCCTGAGGTAGTGTCGACCTGTCCTGCCTGTCAGGTAGCCTTATCTGCTGGAAGCTTGGTCTAGTGTCGACCTGCCCTGTGCTAGTGTCGACACTACCAAGGCAAAAGTGTGTGTACCTGAAAGTTTAACATGTATGTTGTTAGTACAAGATATTAACATTAAGATATGAGATATTTAAACATCAAAAACATGTTGTTTAAGCATTATAGTGATATGTATAACATGTTCAACATATCATCAACAAAATCACAACATGTCACAATATCTCATCATTAAAATCACAATATGTCATCATCAATATCACAATATGTCACAATATCTCATCATTAAAATCACAATATGTCATCATCAAAATTAAGGTATGAGTGATGTTCATTGGATATCATTAAATTACAACTTTAGGAAGTTCCAAAACACACTCAACCCAACACCCTTTGTCAATGTTACCAGTCGTGTGGTGGTCACGACGTGCAGGTTGTACGTAGTTTCTGACCGTGTTACGCTTCCCCATACCTTTGCTTGTTGGTTAGTATTCCTTCCTCACTTTCTTGCGCTAGTTTAATTTATATAACTATTGTCATTTGCTTTAATTTTAATTGTTTATCTTGCCCGTTAAAGCTAGTAGGAGATTGGTAGTCCCTACTGAGCTTCTGTGTTGAAGCTCATCCCTCCTTTTTGTAGGTGAGACTTCCCAGCAGTGGCAGGGTACGCGTCGGACGGAGTAGAAGGGGCAGTCGTCGTCATCCTCGTATCTAGCAGTGGGACTCCCCCCTTTTTTCTTCAGTTGTACTTCACCATCGGGGTATGCCTCTAAGGGCTTTGTTCTTCCCCTTTGCTTACTTGTACTCGTTGCGTGTTGGGACTGTACATAGAGCGTTACGCAGCAGTCTCGTCTTTACTTCCACATATGCTCCTAGTTCAGTAGTTGACGTTTATCTCCTTTACATATTCTGTTAAACTCGTGTTATAGCCCTTCTGGGTTTCCAGATCCGTGGGAGGCGACCGCAAAAATCGTGTCCTCTGCTGGGGCAGAGGGTCGGGTTCTCGAGGTCGTTACAAATGCTATTACGATCATGTTATATGAATGCTACTAGCCATGTTAATGGTACTATGCTCCCATTGCATGTTTAATTTATAGCTTGTCATTCATATTAAATGTTATACTTGCTTGATTCATTTCATGCTATTAGGATTATCCATATTCATATTGAGTCATTGTTTATGATCATGTGTTAGTGAATAGAATGTTATAGAATGTGCTTAATGGCTAATGAAATGACATGTTTAGAATGTATAAAAGCTAGGAGTAATGTATAAAGTATCATGAATGTGATTGTGATATTTTATGAAATAGCATGTTTTGAAGTTAATGCATAAATAAACCATGGATTGTTATTCTTGATTGTTTGCTGGGTCTATTTATACTCATACTTGCTTTCTTATGTTTTTCAGGGGATTCAAATTATGGTTTGAAGCTTTTTAAGCAGGAGGTCTAGTCCGACATGGTGAGCATGGAGTAGTTGCTGAGTTTTAGTTTTGCATTAGTCATGTAGCTCTTTCCTTTGAAAAATGTAATAAGATGGTTCTGACTCCATCATTTTAGTTCCTGTTTATGTGTTATGGACTTGTTTTACTTCTATCTATTCGATTATGAAATATGGACTTTAATTATGTTGATGGAAAATTTCTAACTTTCGCTATCACATTATGTATCTTGTTATATTCTACCATGATGTTCGATATTGTTTGGGTTACACTCGATGTAGTGCCTTGCTTTCAATCCGATGTGAGTTGGTATAACTGTACCAAATTATGAAGTTGGGGCGTTACACGACTCTTGGGCCTTCTATGTCCTCCTCTAGCCCTTCTTCTACATTTTTTCTTCTTCTCGTGATCCTCTACCTTTGACCTTAGGTGGGCATGGAAAAAAGGGGGAGTTTCCATAATAGGTTAGTTAAGCTAGTTGTAGTTAGTTCAAACAACCCAGTGATCGAGTTAGTTTCCACACAGATGGAGTCAGTGTCTTGGCAAAAGATCTTCAATCTGCTTAAGCCAAGCTAAACTATAACCTTGTACGAGAGGAATGAGGAGGGTCAATCTCGAATCGTACCGAAGACCATCAAATGATTTTGGGATCGGAGAAAATGAAAGAACTCTTCTCTCTCTCCAAGTAGGAATCTACAGAAGGAGCGAAAGATCAAAAGTACTAGGTGGAGGTCTTAGAGAATACCCTTCGATGCCTAAGTCAGTAAAGGGCAAGAGCTCAAAACAAGAGGATGGGAAGACTCAAGATCGCTCTTCACTAGTGTGAGTACACAAAGAGTTCATACCTTGCTCAGAGGGATCCCTAGGGTTTGCAAAGGTGTTGTCTTCCCTCAACGATTTTGAGAGATTCAGTAGGCAATGAGCGTTGAACCACTCTAATATTTTATCCTCTTATTTTGGTGATAACAAAACTCATGATTAACTTAAATATCTTGAATATATTTAATATCATGTTTTCCACATAAATATAACATATTATGGCACTAGCGTTTCATGATTTGCACTGGAAAGCTTAATTGATTGTTGTTCAATGCATATCGATTACTGGCTAAGTGCCACATCGATTGGAGAACAAAGGTTCCATCGATTACTGTTAGAATAGCACATCGATTACTGTTTTACATGTCATCTCGATTGCACTTCATGAATCTATGTTTTCGTCAAACTCGATTGCCTTATACATTGTTTGCTTCAGTTATAGCATCGATTACCTTATAACATTGATTGCCTCATAACATTGACTGCTTCACTTAAACATCGATTACTATTATAAATCAAATATCAATTGCTTCATTTAAACATCGATTACCTGCAAACATTGATTGCTTCACTTAGACATTGATTGCCTTCATGAACATCTATTGTCTTTATAAAACATCGATTGCTCACATCGATTGCCTCTGAAATATCGATTGCCCTTGTGAAATATTGATTGTCTTTAAATAAACATCAATTGCCTCCATATTTCTAATCTTTCAAAATGTCTTTGGCGCCCAAATGAAATTTCAAATGTAGCTCATATGCTTAACCTATTATTTCCCTGACTGGAGATCTTTTTGCCTGTCTCATAGGTTCTTTTCCTTCATGCAAGAAAGAAAAGCATCTACCTACTATTTCTAGCTACCAGTAGGAAATGTGGACAAAACACAAAAGAGGTAAGTGCTATCTGACAAAAGACTTCTAGAGTCTAAACATTTGCCTTGCATTTAATATATGCAGGTCTACTTCTACTCATAGTCAACATCTTGGACCTGCTGTTGGTATCCTTGGAAGTGCGCACCAGCTAGAACATCTTCCTCCATTCCAAGTAGCCAGTAGGCACAAGAAAGAAGCCGTTAGACTCAAAAGGAGAGCAGAAGAAGAAGAGAGCCAAGAAACTCCAATGGCCATCTGTCAACAGATCTCTTCAAGCCGCTCCATAAAAGAGAGAAGCAAAAGCAGAAGAAGGAATATAAGAGAGAAAAACCTGAAGATCATTCAAGGAGTGTACATCCAGTGAGCATCCAACCCCATACACACTCAAAGCAAGAAAGGAAGAGCTCGAGCCCATTCAAGCAAAAGCATTCAAGATGTCTTCCTTCTTCCTCATTCTCTCTCTGTGTGTCTTTGTGTATTTGAGAGAGAGAGAGAGTTGGGGATTTGCCTAAGAGAGTTTTTCTTGTATACTCTTTCATCTTAAGCTTAGTCTCAGATCAAGTATTTTCTGCTATCTATCTTGAGCTTGATCTAGGGGCTTCATATCCTAGTTTCTGTGTTTAGAAGTGTTCCTCTTCGGTTGGAAGAGAAGGCTTGCAATGCAAGCATTCCCCTTCTGTTAAGGGAAGAACCATACTGGGGTTTGTACTAGGAGGTTGGCTTCTTGACCTATAAGAGAAGTAAATTGCCTTCTTACCCAGAGAGAGAAGAAGACCAGCTTGTGTCTGGTGGTGTAACCACGATGGGGTTTGTTTCAACATGTTTGCTTCTGAGCCTGTAAAAGAAGTGAGCTGTCGTCTTGCCCGGGAAAGAGAAGAAGACCAGCAGGGGTTAGGTGTTGTATGTCCTTAAGGGGATTGTACCCATGGTTAGTGAAATCCCAAAAGTTTGTTTGGGGATTGGACACAGGACTTCCATTTAGAAGGGCCGAATCAGGATAAATCTCTATGTTCCTTGTGTGCTTGCTTCTGTGCCTTTAATTTCCATTACACACACTTATTTATACTAACCAAACATTTTCAAGTGGTGATTTTTGTTTCAATTTTTCAGATTACCTATTCACCCCCCTCTAGGTTAGTCTTACTACCATATCAAGTGGGCCAACAATGAGGTTAGATCGTGAGATGTAACCTCTGAAGGAGGGACCATTCAGGACTCTAAGATTTGTTATGAGATTTATGAGTCATGATTGCTGGTAATCATACAAGGACTTTTATCTCTATCTTTATCCTCTCATGTCTTTTGTGCTGTGGATGCCCCGTTCCGCACACCCCGGATGCCGATGGATGCTCCGAAAGTTCATGAATGTTGCCACTCCCTCGTTGGCGATGAAGGGTTGCTGGTTGACTTCGTTGACTCTTCAGTTGACTGAGTTGACTAGGGAGAAAACAAAGAAACCAGCAAAGGAAAAGGAGATGTTGCAATCACTAGGGCCTTACCTGTGCCCAAGGAAGTAGAATGATCACGTCGATGTCATGGCCTCGCGCAGCGGATGATGGTGGGACTCCAACTTCTCTTTCTTCGACCGGACAAAGGAAGAGAGCTCCACGGTTTCGTTCGATGTGTTCCTGCCACAAGAAAAGCTCTATTAGACTTTGAAGAGGTGTAGTAAATGTCCTAAACAGAAAGAAGAAGCCCAAAAGGTGAGCCCCGTACCGGTTGCGGGCTTGAGAAGAGGGGTGGCCAAATGTTATGACCACCTTCATCCCTCCGTTTTTGGTTTGGGAAACCCCTTTCTAGGTGTGTAGGAAGGTGCCCTACATGCCTAGGGTGTGTGTGTGTGTGTGCAACATGCAAAACTAGAGGAGAGAGAGTAGAGAAAGAGAGAAAGAAGAGGGAGATGATCCTCGTTGATGTGGTTGATGGCTCCTTTGTGGGCTCCTCCAGCACTTGGTGAAGCCTTTTGGATGCTCAAAGAGTTGAGAGAAAGAATGGGAACAAGAGTGGAGACTTTGGTGAACTTTCTCTCTCTTCTCTCAAGGCATGTAAGGTGTAGCTCGTCCATCCTCTCCCCCCTCCTTAGAAGGCCTAAGGACTACCTATATAGGCAGTAGGGGCACAGCCAAGGGGCCTTGGATGCTCAAGTGTGAAGAAACACACTTGTACAAGTGGCAATCCAAGTGTTAAGGCCTAGACCAATAGGAGGGGGCCACATAGGACTTTTACTAGGTCAAAGGGGTGCCAAGGTGGCCCATTTGCCCGTTGGGAACGGCCCCACGCGCTGCATGGGTGAGGAGAGGGTGCTTAGGGGGCTGGAAGCTCGGGCAGTTGCGCAGACCAGGTAAACCAGGTTGACGGCAAGCGGTGCCGCTGCCAACGCCATGCGGACGTCCACATAGGTGGCCTCCAACCATAGTCAACGTCCATGGGAATTGCCGCCAACATATAGTCAGCGGCAGTCGATGTTGTCGTCTACATGGGATCCGAGGCAAGTCAACAAATGGTCAAACGGGCTTTATTGGGCCATAGAACCACGTGGAAATGGGCAAAATCTCGTGTCTACAAATGCCCCTCCGAGACATCCAGTCTTGTAGGGGAGCAGAGTGGACTGAAAAGGTTGGTGTCTCGATAAATAAAGGACGCAGAGATTTGATGGAAGGGCCATCTCCGAGGATAGGAATTCTAGCAAGCCATACGAAAGATTTAGGCTAGAAACAAATGACGAATCGTCTGAGAGACAAATGTGGGAAAGAAGGAAAGTGATCTACCCATGTAACTACAACTGCAACCCAACGTTAGGGTCCCTGGCGTTGCCGTGTTGGACTTTTACTAGTTTTTGGTGCGTCTGAGTCAAAAGAGTTGTAATATGACGGTTGAATCGAGGGAGTCTCATAACCGGAGTCCGTCTGGGCTCGCTGACCTAATTAGGACGTCTGTCCAGATTTAGGGGTTGTGGAGATAAGGGATTGGTTGATCTCTCAAAGGACTATCAAAAGATTCTAAGTGGAATCAATGTTTGGAAAGCCTGAAGTCCTGAATTAAGCTCATGACTGGCGAAGGTTCAACTCAACAACGCTGCTTGACTGCTTGTGATATGCACAGTGGGACAAGTGGAGAAGGGGGGGGGGGGGGCAACAAAGACCCAAAATCAGCTCAGATATTCAAGAAAGAGGTGCTGACCCAGTAGGTCACTTGAGCTGGGGAGCCACAGAGCAATTGAGGAACATCTCCATTTTTTTTTAGTGAGAAATGTTAGTAGTGAAATCCTAGATGCATGCTGGTGTGGGTTTCCTATCTAAATGCAAGTTAGAACCAGAGGAAAATTCTAAGGCCAACAAATAACTGAGAGATTGAAAACCCGTCATGGTTTTTGGTAAAGGGGAACTCAGGGTTCACGGTCGCCAAGTTATTCGCCTCTGGTGAGGTCCTATGTTAGACATACCTGTATGACACTCACGGTCGCATGACCGTTCTGAAGTTGGAGCACAGCTTGTGCTTAAACATCTGCAAAACAACATCAGGGGTATGCTCCTGTCATGATATGTACATAACTCTATTCCTTTAGTGTACTTTTGTGGATTTTGTGCTTATCGTGTGCTTGAATGGTTTGCTAATGTGCTTTGGTTCCTGCATCCACAACACTTAAGGAAAAAAGTTTGTGTAGATCTGTCTTTAGCCCCTTGCCTAAATGATGTACCTTTCTTGAGATCTGGTCAAGGGGCTAATTTCTAATTAAAAATAGGAATAAAATAAAATACTGAAGGAAAATATGTACATGCATTTTTTTTAATAAGAAAATAAGGAAAACATGTTAGTATATGTACATGATACCACTAATTTTTTGGATTTTGATTTTATGATTTATTTTTTTTTTTATTATTTTTATTATTTTTTATTAATAATAATAAAAAGAAAGATATGTACATTATATACATCAAGAGACTCTCTTTTTGCCTTTTCATTTTCTATTTTTTTTGAATTTTTGGACTCTAAGACACATATTTATCACAAGTCAAGGTATAGGGTCTTCATAATCTACTTAGCCACAGAGGCCATAAGTAAGGAGGATTGTGCATGATATCCTTGACGTCAGAGATTGCCCCTAGCCTTCTTGATATTTTCCACAATGGAGGGTCTTACAAGGTCAAATTGCCCCTAGAGGGAGAAATTGGAAGAAATAAATAGGAAGTCATGTGAGGATTTAGTTCAAACCACTTTTTGTTTCTAAACCAACATCTCACACTTAAAGACTTGGTCAATAGTTATTTTCAGGGGTATTTTTCACTTTGTTTCTTTGGTGAAGGCACATACTATTTGCTACCTCCTTGATCTGGTCAGCCTTTTATTGGGTACGTACTTTTTGCTACCCTTTTTTGACCTTCTTGGCTTTTCTTTGCCCCTTTTAGGCTTGAATTATCATTTTGCCCTTTTTGCATTTTGTTGATTGCCCCTGTTTATGGTGACCTTGTCTCTTAGGTGAGAGTGGGTGGTCCTCTACTCATGGTCTGTCCCCTTTCCCGACTTGACCGAGTAAGAAGAGAATAGGGCAATATTGACCAAATTAGACCGTCCGAGTGTACTTGTGATTTTCCAGTTAAAGGACAATACTCCGACATCGTGTAGTGTGTGAAGAGATCCTACTTTACTAATGGACAAGCGAATAAGTAAAGTTTCAAACCCATGACATTGACGAGTGATGAATGACGGACTTGACCAATTGACTAAGGGTAGAATTTCTTGAGATAGACTGCATTCCAAGGATGCGACAACTCAACTCCCTCGGCATCCACTAACCTATAAGCATTTCCCGAGTACGCTTCTTTGACAACGAACGGACCTTCCCAATTTTCTTGCAATTTACTCCTGGGACCGGGTGCCTTGATGATTTTATGCTTTAGAACCATTTCACCCACTTCAAAATTTCTCTCAAGCACTCTTTTGGCATAAAAACGTGAAATTCTTTGGTGATAAACTTGCGTATGGTCAGCCGCTATCATTCACCTTTCATCTAAGAGTTCAAGTTGTGCTAACAAGGCCTCCCGACGTTGATCGGGGTCAAGCTCGGAATCCAATTGAACTCGAAGTGAAGGGACGAAGATCTCATATGGGAGTATCGCATCTGATCTGTATGTCAAAGCATAGGGGGTTTTGCCCCGTAGGAGTTTCGACCGAGGTGCGATAAGCCCAAAGAGCCTCAACTAAGCGATCTGGCCAGTCAGCATTGTTATGAGATTTGCATGTTTTCTTTATGATTTTGATGAGAGTTTTATTAGTAGCTTCCGCTTGTCCATTACCTTGTGGATAATATGGGGATGAATGATGCAAGTTAATACCATATTTACCACAAATGTCGCAAAGCTCCTGTGAAGTGAATTGTGGTCCATTGTCGGTGACGATGTCCCGAGGCACGTTAAATCTTGCAAGAATGTTGCGCTTGATGAACTTGACGACCGTTGAAGCTTTGACCTCTATGAACGCATCACTTGACAACTGCTCAACATCTTTCTCTTAGATTCCATGCCCTTTTTGCATAGCATCTCAGGGCCTCTCAGGCCAAGTACCTTGAAATGAGATCTTTCAACCATGAAAGGTTCAAACTGGGATTGCATGATGTTTCCAAAGGGCAGTATGAGAATTTGCTCAGAGGGCAAAGAGAAATTGTTCCTTCCATGACAGTGGCATTACCATCTGGTCTTCATCCTCCTCTGGTAGGAGCAGTTTCCTACAGAACAGCCTTTGCTGAAACAATCTTCAACAGATTCCTCCGGATTTCTGCCAGATTTAAAATCAAGTACAAATCCAAGTTAAGTTTCCAAAGGTTCATATTTCTTCAGTTTTCCAAGAAAGACAAGCATCTTCTTGATATCCAGTTAAGTTTTGCTGAATCCGAAAGATTCACCCCTGAGCAATGGGAAGCAGCCTATCCATCCTATCACTCTCAGTGTTTGAAGATGAAACTTACCCTCAATCAATTTCACTCCAAGAGTCTTACGGATTTTCATAAGAGTGTTACTCACCGATGGGCTGAGAGGTACCTTGTGTACTATCAAGCTAAGGATGCAGCCATCTCAAATGGTCTCTACTGGAATCTGACCTTTAATGAATTCCTCCATCTGGCATCCACCAAACAGTTCGTTCCTCTCAAAATCAGGATGGACATTGAGAAATATCATTACAGAATTGGTTGGTATAGGAGGCGCCACATCAAGTCTATCAAGAAATTACCCTCCACCAACCCAGCATACAATGTTGATGATGCTCTGTTTGCTCACTCCTTTAACAAGAATGAAGAAAAACTTTGGGAGTTTATCCAACCATTCTTAACCTTACTCCCTTCTTCTCTGTTGTTACCCCGTTCAGCTAGAATCTGAACTTTGTAGTTGTATTTCTTTCTTAGTACTACTTACTACTATGTACTGTTTGTCACTTTATAAATGCAATTTCTTCCTACTTGTGCATTTCTCTGAAGTTTTATCCTTTATGTTAATGTCACAAAGGGGGAGAAAAAGGTATAAATAGTATACATTACTTATTTAAAGATTTTTTTTTTGTCATTAACAAAAAGGGGGAGAATTGTTGAGCAACTACCTCTAAGAAATTTAATGACTTTCTTAATTTTTATAAAACTATGTTTTTGCTATGACAAATCTTTAAATATATATTATTTATACCACAGTTCTTTTTTCAAGTAACAATATCCTCAAAATCTTCTAAGGCCACAACTGTCTCTCAGCATACTGAATCTGAATGTCATATTCAACTCCTTCAGAATAGCAGTCAGAAGTCATCGAATTTTTTCTAAGTCCACATCGTTTACATACCATTCGACTAATGACTTCGACTCTTACAGTCGAATGTCTTTTTCTTTGTGATTCGACTGATGACTTCGACTCTTACAGTCGAATGTCTTTTTCTTTGTGATTCGACTGATGACTTCGACTCTTACAGTCGAATGTCTTTTTCTTTGTGATTCTACTGATGACTTCGACTCTTACAGTCGAATGTCTCTGTTTTTGTAATTCGACTAATGACTTTTTATACCTTCAACTGTCAATCGAATACCTTAGAAATCCTCACTCGAATCACCATGATCATTAATGAGTCGAATCACTCTTACTCCAATCAACTGTTGTTCACATTCAACTACACTGATAATTCTGCACTTGTACCTTTTATATTTGTCAGCTCTCTATTTTCTAAACTATATGAAGATCATCAAATCTAGTTTGATTATCTTAAGCAAATTCGATAGGAGGATTGTAGTATGCATTTCATATTAAAACTTCGGAGATTATTATTCTGATAGGATTTGACATGTCAGCTTCTAAATTAATTATCTTGTGAAATATATCTCCTTGAAATCCTCAATTCTGATGTCCTACCTTGCCTTATTATTAGCTTCACAAGACACATAGCATTTATGTATAATTCAGACGCATGGCATCTGACCATCTCACCTACCACTGACAGACCCATACTTTAACTTTTTGTCTATCTATCTGCTGTCTGTAATACTTGTGAAATACTAGGTTCCATGCCTTGTACTGAATTTTTCTGACCCACCTACCTTAAGGGTATGGAGATACGTTTTCTCTTGTGTCTTGTCCTTGCAACAGGCATTTATTGAGCATGTGTTCAGCATGCCTCTCCCTCAGCTACTTGCTACAAGAGCTTATCTTCTAGTTATTAACAAAATGAAAGACCTCGGGAAGAAGCATACTTGAAGGCCTATTGGACAATCTCTTCAAGACCCAAAGGATCCCAGAATTCCTCCTTAAACGGCTATATTGCAAACAGCCACAAAGCTCCAACGGTCATCCTCTCAAACGGTCATATTTTTGAAGATTATAAAAGGAGCTCAAGAGGAAAAGAAGTGACATAGAGAGACGCAGATAGATCATCCTTGAAGTGAGAATCCACAAAGTGCATTCAAGTCCCATTCTCTTGAAAGAGCCATTCGAATTCCTCAAGCTCTCGTTTCGCGCACCCCGGATGCCGATGGATGCTCCGGAAGTTCACGAACATTGCCACTCCCTTGTTGGCGATGAAGGGTTGCTGGTTGACTTCGTTGACTCTTCGGTTGACTGAGTTGACTAGGGAGAAAACAAAGAAACCAGCAAAGGAAAGGGAGATGTTGCGATCGCCAGGGCCTTACCTGTGCCCAAGGAAGTAGAATGATCACGTCGATGTCGTGGCCTCGCGCAGCGGATGATGGTGGGACTCCAACTTCTCTTTCTTTGGCCGGCCAAAGAAAGAGAGCTCCACGGTCTCGTTCGATGTGTTCCTGCCACAAGAAAAGCTCTATTAGACTTTGAAGAGGTGTAGTAAATGTCCTAAACAGAAAGAAGAAGCCCAAAAGGTGAGCCCCGTACCGGTTGTGGGCTTGAGAAGAGGTGTGGCCAAATGTTATGACCACCCTTCTTCACTCCGTTTTTGGTTTGGGAAACCCCTTTTTAGGTGTGTAGGAAGGTGCCCTACGTGCCTAGGGGGAGTGTGTGTGTGTGTGCAACATGCAAAACTAGAGGAGAGAGAGTAGGGAAAGAGAGAAAGAAGAGGGAGATGATCCTCGTTGATGTGGTTGATGGCTCCTTTGTGGGCTCCTCCAGCACTTGGTGAAGCCTTCTGGACTCTCAAAGAGTTGAGAGAAAGAATGGGAACAAGAGTGGAGACTTTGGTGCACTTTCTCTCTCTTCTCTCAAGGCATGTAAGGTGTAGCTCGTCCAGCCTCTCCCCCCTCCTTAGAAGGCCTAAGGACTACCTATATAGGCAGTGGGGGCATAGCCAAGGGGCTTGGATGCTCAAGTGTGAAGAAACACACTTGTACAAGTGGCAATCCAAGTGTTAAGGCCGAGACCAATAGGAGGGGGCCACATAGGACTTTTTACTAGGTCAAGGGGGTGCTAAGGTGGCCCATTTGCCCTTTGGGAACGGCCCCACGCACTGCATGGGTGAGGAGAGGGCGCTTAGTGGGCTGGAATCTCGGGCAGTTGTGCAGACCATGTAAACCAGGTTGACGGCAAGCGGTGCCGCCGCCAACGCCATGCAGACGTCCACATAGGTGTCCGCCAACCATAGTCAACGTCCATGGGGATTGCCACCAACATGTAGTCAGCGGCAGTCGATGCTGCCGTCTATATGGGATCCGAGGCAAGTCAACAAATGGTCAAACGGGCTTTATTGGGCCATAGAATCACATAGAAATGGGTCAATCTCGCGACACACAGTGCTGCCATGGTTTCAGTCTACACCCAGGTAAACGGCAAGAGATAGTGTCGTTAATCTAGGTAAGCGTCCACTCTTCCTGCCGTTTAGTTATTCTTAGTGTCCATATAGGTTGTCGTTTACTTCATGTCAGCGTCCGTCGATCATGTCGTCAATTGTTTTCTGATGAACTAAATGTCCATTGCTTGCCGTTTATTTCACAGAAGCTTGTTTTTTGATTGTTTTGATCTGTTTTTCTTTCTATTTGCTTCCTGTTTGATTCCTAACGGTCCTCAGTTGCGGGGTTTTCTTTTCCTCCTCTGTTCTAGCCTCCCCACACATTTTAGGATAGCCCCTCCTTGGTTCACAACCTTTTACTTAGGGATTCCCTCTCGGGTAAATCGGGTTGGCTCCAAGGGGAACTCTATAAGTCCCTAAATTCCGTGGATTCCCTCACGGTACAGGGCATGAGGACCTTTACCCTCCCATTTAGACTGCCTATTCACCGGGTTTGAGTAAGTTTGGAGAGAACTGGCCTTGTCAAGTCAAATTAACACACAACTTCAACTTCTAAAATTTTGGGGACGTTGTTTGATAACATGTTTGGTAGAAATTCATATTTCTCCTAATAACAGTGTAGTTAATCAACTTAACCATCCTAAAATCAGTAGGTTGTGTTGCTAAATGGACTCTTGGTTGAACTCTGTCAACATGTCTAACAATCCGGCATTTGAGTATGATGATAATATTCATGATGAGTTTGTCGGTATGGTTAACACTAATGTTCAGCCTGAAGAGTCTGTTCAGTCCGCCTCTCAAGCTGATAATGAGGAGAGCATGAGTTTGAGGGTCAATCTTACTTATGCCCAAGAAGTTCAAGAAGACCCTGAATTCTCCAAACTCCTCTCCCGCTATTCGCCCGAGGACATCATTTCAATGCTTTCTAAGCATACCGTCCGGGCAGCGGCCTCTCCTTCCTCTCCATCCCCTTCTCCTTTCCCTGCTTCCTCATCTAGGCCCGCTTCTAGGCCGACACTCCTTCACGGGTTCCTATCTCCCCCATTCCCATTTCTACTCTGATTCCTCCCACTCCTTTACCTACTTCTATCCCAACTCCTCCTTCCATCTATCCATCTCATGTTCAGCCCACACCCCCTGTTCAATCTGAATCCATCTCCCGGTCAGAGATGGAGGGCCTTGTTAGGAGGCTCTTGGCTGAATCTCTATCCCTCTCCAAGCCTCACTCTCTCCAAAACTATTGCAAGCTCCCCAATGCCTATTTTCCTCCTGGTTTCAAGGCCACGAAATACTGCAAGTATGACGGGACCACTGACCCCCAATTCCACCTTGCTGGCTTCACTATGGACTCCCATCGGTGGTTACATGATCGGGTCCTCTTAGTTCACCTCTTCCAACAATCGTTGGAAGGGGAGGCTTTGAGGTGGTTTACCTCTTTATCCGCATCAGATCTTATCAATTTTGACATTGTCTCTGAACGTTTCATCTCCCATTTTTCCTACATGGCCACCCAAGTCCCCACACTCCCCAACTTGGTGGCGGAAAAGTTGAAGCCGGACAAAGACTTTGTCACATTTGCCAACCGATGGAGATCCATGGCTTCGAGAGCCGGCCTTCCCATCCTGGAGTCCCAAGCTATAACCATGATCGTTACCAATACCACCCCTTTGCTCCGTTCCATATTGATGCTTAGTGAGTTCCCCTCCTTCGCACATCTTTATAACCGAGCTAGGGTGGTCCAAAATCAGATCAAGGACTCCTCTCTTCTGCCTTTCTTTGAAGGGAAGCCCAAGGGACGCAAGGCTCCCGCGGCACCTACCACCGAGGGGGTGACCGTCAATGAATCTATCAATGCTTACAGTCAGCCATTGAGGCCTCCCAATAAGCCTTCCAATCCTCCTTCCAATCCTCATCAGTTCCCATCACACCCTTCTAAGCCTTACTCCACTATACCTCCTCCTTCGGGCTACACTCGTCCCAGCCCTAGGAGGTCTCATTATCCTGCCCTCCCTGAAACCCTTGAGGACGTATTCTTCGCCCTTATGTCTTGTGATGCTATCCGACTTCCCCCGTAAAAGGAAAGCATCAATCTGAGGGCCGATACTTCAAAGTACTATCCTTATCATAGGGCTCATGGTCATGAACTCCACAACTGCTTCACCTTCCGTGATTGGGTGTATGACATGAATGACCAAGGTAGGATAAATTGGGAGGACGTCAAGATTGCCATAGCCAAGTCTAGGTATACCAAAAGGGACCTGGGTATTGTGCAAAACCCTCTCCCCAATCACCAAAGCAACAATCCCTCCTCCTCTAGGCCCCAAGAAAAGTTTAATACCATGACGCATCCAGAACCCCGGGTTGTGAGGAGAGAGCAATAATGGGGGGTGGAAGGTTTTGAGGAGTGGTACCCATGTCCCTCCGTAGAGTCCAAGGAGCCCTCCACCACCGTAGATGCCATTTTAGAAGAGCGACCCTTGGTTCTCATCCGACCTGCCCGTCAGGAGGCCTATCCTTCCATTCCCATTTCCCCCTCCTTTGAGTCGTCCTCCCATAGCACCAAACCCCTCCAACTCATCCTTCCTAGGTCTCAGGAGGACGTTCATGTCACACTCCAGAATCGGATTGTTCCTCCGCCTCCACGGCCATCTCAAGATGAGGAGGATAATGGACCCCCACCACCTGCCGGCACCGAATATGACATTGTGCAACACTTGGACAAGACGCCCGCGAGGGTGTCTATCTTAGAATTGATTCAGAGATCGCCGTCCCATCAGTCCACCCTCCTCCAATTCCTCCAAAAAATCATGGTCAATGATGACCTTCCTCCCAGCAGGGTAACCAATGCCATCCTCTCCCTTACCCAGGGACCCTCCATTTCCTTCTCGGACAAAGACCTTGCTGCCCCCGAGTGTCGCACTCTTCCTCTTTGCCTCACCGTTACTCTCAACGGGGTTTCGGTAGACTCCACTCTTATCGACACCGGGGCATCCATTAATGTATGTCCGATGAAGACTCTCAAACAATTGGGTTTGTGGGAGGATAATCTGGAGAAGATCTGCTCCACAATAGCTGCCTATGATAACTCCAAAAGGGTTGCCAAAGGTAAAATTGCTCTCCAACTAGAGATTGGACCTGTCACCATGTCATCTGAATTTCTAGTTTTGGATGTCAATCTAGCCTATAAGGCCATTCTTGGTCGTCCCTGGCTAGAACAAACTCTAGGGGTCCCTTCCACCGCCCACCAATGTTTCAAATTTCCATTCAATGGGCGGATTATCAAGATCAAGAGCATTCCTACCTTGGAAACCCTCAATTCTATCACTTCAGAGCAGATGTCGCACCTATTCATTCCGGACAAGGGAAGAAACCTGTCATGTCTATCTTTGACCTCCCCTTGCCTCTTGATTTGAACCAACCTCCCCTTTAGATGAAGAGCTTGGGACTATCCCATGTCCCCAAGGGAAAGGTTGGGAAGTGATGGCTAAGATCGGCTATATTCATGGCCGAGGTTTGGGTAGGAACAAGCAGGGTCTTATTCATGTCATTCAAGTCAAGAGGTTGTTAGATAGGGTGGGTTTAGGCTTTCATCCGGACCCTATTCATCTGGATCCTTTCATCCCCTATACCCCTCTCACTTGGACCCTGAAGGAGCACTTCGTTCAGGGACCCCTCCAACCAGGAACCCGAGAGCCTGTGGTAGAGGAGTTGTCCGACTCCGAGAGCGGGGAAGAAGAGGAAGCTGCCGAAATTGAGGAAGTTTGGGAAGCCTTTGACCTTCTCTCGCTCTTTGGTTCTGACTCTCCATCACCCCCATCTCCTTCCCAGTCTCCCTCAACCGAAGTGTGTTTGGCACACGACTCTCTTTCTCCAACCACTTCCTTCTCTCTTCTTTCTCAATCCGTCCTTCCTCCATTCCTCACCTAGCTAGTCGGGGCATCCTTGAGTCAACAACTCATGGTTTTAAGCCTTGACTCCCAAAAAAAAAAATGCCAATTTTGAAAGGTGGGAATGCGAGGTCTTTGTCGAGTGCCCTTCCTCTGTGGACTCTCCTCCGATCGGCCAGGGGCCGATGCTTTCCAGCTTGAATTCTCATTCCCGCCCCCCCAGGGGCACTTCCCCTGTACATAGTTTTGTACATAGTCCTGTGCATAGTAGTCTAGATCCTAGTTTAGAGTTAGGTCTAGAGTCAGGTCTAGGTGTAGAAGAGTCTGGTCCCTCTCAGCCACGCATTCGCAAAGAGAAGGGTAGGCAAGTTCTTGCCTGTTATGTTATGGCCTTGGCTGAGAGGTGTCTTAAGTTGAGTCAAGTCCCAGAGTTTCTTGAGGAGCCTACCTTTTGTAGAGGTTGATTTTGAAGAAGGTGACTCTGTAGACGATGGTTTAGGAGTTTATTTGCTAGATTTTGTTGAGAAAGTTGAGCCGGGAGATCTTGGGTCAGAAGAAGAGGACCCAGTGAGCTCCTATGTGGATGGCACAAAGAGGTTCAATGAGCCAACCATAGCTGCGGATGAGCCAACCAAAGAGATCAACCTTGGCACCAAAGAATCCCCGAAGGTCGTTTTGATTAGTGCTAACTTGAGTGTAGAAGAAGAAGAAGCTATTGTAGCTATCCTCCAAGAATTTTTCGACGGTTTTGCTTGGTCCTATGAGGACATGCCAGGGCTTGACACCTCTTTGGTCGAGCATCGGTTGGTCTTAAAAGCCGACTCGAAGGCCGTCAAACAAAAGCTGACGAGGCTACACCCCAAGCTCGCACTCAAGATCAAAGAGGAGGTTGACAAGTTGCATAAGGCCAAGTTCATTAGGGTGGTGCTTTATCCACAGTGGGTAGCTAATATCATCCCAATAATGAAGAAGGACGGTAAGGTTAGGATCTGCATAGATTTCCGTGACCTTAATCGTGCTTGCCCAAAGGATGATTTTCCTCTTCCCCACATAGATGTCCTAGTGGACAATACTGTCGGCTTTGAGATGTTTTCATTCATGGATGGTTTCTCTGGGTATAACCAGATCCGTCTAGCGGAGGAAGACCAGGAGAAAACTTCTTTCACAACGCCTTGGGGGACCTACTATTATGTCGTGATGCCCTTCGGATTGAAGAATGCGGGAGCAACTTATCAAAGAGCAATGATGGCAATTTTTCACGACATGATGCATGTGCACATGGAAGTATATGTTGATGATGTCTTGGTTAAATCAAGGACTAGACATGGCCATGCTGAGGTCCTCCGGGCAGTTCTCCAATGGTCTAGAGAACATAAGCTCAAAATGAACCCCAAGAAGTGTGTCTTTGGAGTATCTTCTGGGAAATTGCTTGGGTTCATAGTTAGCAAGTGGGGAATCGAGATTGACCCCAACAGGCCAAAGCAATAATCGACATGCCTCCCCCTAGGAATATCAGAGAAGTTAGAGGGCTAATTGGCAGACTTCAATTCATTAGGAGATTTATTCTCAGCATTCCATCCGCTGCATGCCTTCTATGAGATGCTTAGAGGGGAGGCTAAGTTTGATTGGAACGATAAATGTCAAAAGGCCTTTGAAGAGTTGAAAAGCTATTTGTTCAATCCCCCTGTTCTCGCTCCTCCAGTCCTGGGTCGGCCTTTATTGCTCTATGTGTCAACCACTGAAGACTCAACTGGAGCAGTTTTGGCCCAATATGACGACGAGAAGAAGGTGAGAACGGTGTACTACTTATCAAAGTTGTTCAATGATGCTGAGAAAAAGTATAGTGCCATGGAAAGAATGTGTGCGGCCGTCGTCTGGTTTGCCCAGAAGTTAAGCATTATTTCCTTGCTCATGAGGTGAAACTTCTGGCATGCATGGACCCTATTCGGTACTTGCTCGAGAAGCCCATCCTGACTGAGCGGTTGATGAGGTGGCAAAGTTTCCTCAATCAATTTGATGTCACCTACGTTAACCAAAAGTCAATCAAGGGGCACGCTATTGCCGAGCATCTAGCCCACCATCCCTTACCTTCATACTCTCCTATCGATGAAAGCTTTTCAGATGAAGAGTTAGGATCCATTATCGATGGTGAACCTTCCTGGATACTTTACTTTGACAGAGCTCTCAATTCCAAAGGGTGTGGAATAGGGGCAGTCCTCCTCTCACCGAAAGGGGTAGTCATTCCGCACGCCTACCAATTAACCTTCCCTGCCACGAACAATGTGGCTGAGTATGAGGCACTCCTAGTTGGGCTGAAAATGGCATTACTGCTTGGAGTTAAGGAGTTAAGGATTATCGGAGATTCGCAATTGATACTCCGGCAGTCTCTCAGCAAGTGCCAGACCCGGGATCCCAAGTTGAAACCATACCAGGATTTAGTTTGTAAGGTAATCCGGTAGTTTAGGAAGCTCACTCTAGTCCATACTCCTAGAGCTCAAAATATTCTGGCAGATTCACTCGCCTCCCTGGCTTCTTCCATCCCTATCCCGCTAGGAAGGTCCTCCGAAACCATCTCCATCCAAAGGTTGAAAGCCCCTTCTCATGTTGATCCTTGGTTCTCTCAACTCAAGTCTCCCTCCCTTCGAGTCTATGCACTCTCAAAAAAGCCAGAAATCGACCTCGATGATGGCCATCCTTGGTACTTTGACATCGAGAACTTTCTCAAAGATGGATCTTTTCCTGATTATGCCACCTCTTCTAATAGACGGGCCATTCGCCGTGTCTCGGAATGGTACAAGATCATAGGTGGCATTCTTTACAAGAAATCTCTCAGTGGGGTGTATCTTCGTTGCCTTGATGAGATCGAATCTCAAAGTATTGTTGAAGCCGCTCACTCTAGCGAATGTGGTGGTCAATGGTCATGTCAATGGTCGAGCAATTTCCCAAAAATTGCTAAGACACTATTACTGGCCTACCATGGAAGAAGATTGCCGTCACTTCGTTCGTCATTGTGCTAAATGCCAATTGCACTGTGACAAAATACATGCTCCTTCCTCTTCTCTTCACCCCCTCATTGCTCCATGGCCTTTCGCCATGTGGGCATTCGACGTGGTCGGTCCTCTCGCGGACAGAACTGGAGAGATCCGTAAGAAGTCCTTCATTCTGACTGCCACGGAATACTTCACAAAGTGGGCTGAAGCGGAAGCGTTCATAGAGGTCAAAGCTTCAACGGTCGTCAAGTTCATCAAGCGCAACATTCTTGCAAGATTTGGCGTGCCTCGGGACATCGTCACCGACAATGGACCACAATTCACTTCACAGGAGTTTCGCGACATGTGTGGTAAATATGGTATTAACTTGCATCATTCATCCCCATATGATCCACAAGGTAATGGACAAGCGGAAGCTACTAATAAAACTCTAATCAAAATCATAAAGAAAACATGCAAATCTCATAACAATGCTGACTGGCCAGATCGCTTAGTTGAGGCTCTTTGGGCTTATCGCACCTCGGTCCGAACTCCTACGGGCAAACCCCCTATTCTTTGACATATGAATCAGATGTGATACTCCCATATGAGATCTTGTCCCTTCATTTCAGTTCAATTGGGTTCCGAGCATGACCCCGATCAACGTCGGGAGGCCTTGTTAGCACAACTTGAACTCTTAGATGAAAGACGAATGATAGCGGCTGACCATACGCAAGTTTATCACCAAAGAATTGCATGTTTTTATGCCAAAAGAGTGCTTGAGAGAAATTTTGAAGTGGGTGAAATGGTCCTAAAGCGTAAAATCATCAAGGCACCCGGTCCCAGGAGTAAATTGCAAGAAAATTGGGAAGGTCCGTTCGTTGTCAAAGAAGCGTACTCGGGAAACGCTTATAGGTTAGTGGACACCGAGGGAGTTGAGTTGTCACATCCTTGGAATGCAGTCTATCTCAAGAAATTCTACCCTTAGTCAGTTGGTCAAGTCTGTCATTCATCACTCGTCAATGTCATGGGTTTAGGACTTTGCTTATTCGCTTGGCCATTAGTAAAGTAGGATCTCTTCACACACTACACGATGTCGGAGTACTGTCCTTTAGCTGGAAAATCAGAATTACACTCAGACGGTCTAATTTGGTCAATATAGCCCTATTCTCTTCTTACTCGGTCAAGTCAGGAAAGGGGACAGACCATGAGTAGGGGACCACCCACTCTCACCTAAGAGACAAGGTCACCATAAACAGGGGCAATCAACAAAATGCAAAAGGGCAAAATGATAAATCAAGCCTAAAAGGGGCAAAGAAAAGCCAAGAAGGTCAAAAAAGGGTAGCAAAAAGTACATACCCATAAAAGGCTGACCAGATCAAGGAGGTAGCAAATAGTACGTGCCTTCACCAAAGAAATAAAGTGAAAAATACTCCTGAAAATAACTGTTGACCAAGTCTTTTAGTGTGAGATGTTGGTTTGGAAACAAAAAGTGGTTTGAACTAAATCCTCACATGACTTCCTATTATTTCTTCCAATTTCTCCCTCTAGGGGCAATTTAACCTTGTAAGACCCTCCATTATGGAAAATATCAAGAAGGCTAGAGGCAATCTCTGACGCCAAGGATATCATGCACAATCCTCCTTACTTATGGCCTCTATGGCTAAGTAGATTATGAAGACCCTATACCTTGACTTGTGATGAATATGTGTCTTAAAGTCCAAAATTCAAAAAAAAAAGGAAAATGAAAAGGCAAAAAAGAGAGTCTCTTGATGTATATAATGTACATATCTTTCTTTTATTATTATTAATAAAAAATCAAAAAATCAGAAAATCAAATCTAAAAAATTAGTGGTATCATGTACATATACTAACATGTTTTCCTTATTTTCTTATTCAAAAAAAAATGCATGTACATATTTCCCTTCAATATTTTATTTTGTTCATATCTTTAATTAGAAATTAGCCCCTTGACTACATCTCAAGAAAGGTACATCATTTAGGCAAGGGGCTGAAGACAGATCTACACAAACTTTTTCCTTTAAGTGTTGTGGATGCAAGAACCAAAGCACATTAGCAACCATTCAAGCACACAAAAGGCACGACAAGCACAAAATCCATAAAAGTACACTAAAGGAATAGAGTTATGTACATATCATGATAGAAGCATACCCTGATGTTGTTTTGCAGATGTTAAGCACAAGCTACGCTCCAACTTCAGAACACTCATGCAACCGTGAGTGTCATACAGGTATGTCTAACATAGGACCTCACCAAGGCGAATAACTTGGCGACCGTAAACCCCGAGTTCCCCTTTACCAAAAACCATGACGGGTTTGCGATCTCTCAGTTATTTATTGGCCTTAGAATTTTCCTCTTGTTCTAACTTGCATTTTAGATAGGAAACCCACACCAACATGCATCTAGGATTTCACTGCTAACATTTCTCACTAAAAAAAAAAATGGAGATGTTCCTCAATTGCTCTGTGGCTCCCCAGCTCAAGTGACCTACTGGGTCAGCACCTCTTTCTTGAATATCTGAGCTGATTTCGGGTCTTTGTTGCCCCCCCCCCCCCTCCACTTGTCCCACCGTGCATATCACAAGCAGTCAAGCAACCTTGTTGAGTTGAACCTTCGCCAGTCATGAGCTTAATTCAGAACTTCAGGCTTTCCAAACATTGATTCCAGTTAGAATCTTTTGATAGTCCTTTGAGAGATCAACCAATCCCTTGTCTCCACAACCCCTAAATCTAGACAGACGTCCTAATTAGGTCAACGAGCCCAGACGGACTACGGTTATGAGACTCCCTCGATTCAATCGTCATATTACAACTCCTTTGACTCATACACACCAGAAACTAGTCAAAGTCCAACACGGCAACGCCAGGGACCCTAACGTTGGGTTGCAGTTGTAGTTACATGGGTAGATCACTTTCCTTCTTTCACATTTGTCTCTCAGACGATTCGTCATTTGTTTCTAGCCTAAATCTTTCGTATGGCTTGCTAGAATTCCTATCCTCGGAGATGGCCCTTCCATCAAATCTCTGCGTCCTTTATTTACCGAGACACAACATTTCAGTCCGTTCTGCTCCCCTGCAAGATCGGATGTCTCGGAGGGGCATTTATAGACGCGAGATTTGACCCATTTTCACGTGGTTCTATTGCCCAATAAAGCTCGTTTGACCATTGTTGATTGTCTCGGATCCCATGTAGACGACAGCATCGACTGCCGTTGACTACATGTTGGCGGCAATTCCCATGGACGTTGACTATGGTTGGCGGCCACCTATGTGGACGTCTACATGGCATTGGCGGCGGCACTGCTTGCCATCAACCTGGTTTACTTGGTCTGTGCAACTGCCCGAGATTCCAGCCCACTAAGCGCCCTCTCCTCACCCATGCAGCGCGTGGGGGCCATTCCCAACGGGCAAATGGGCCACCTTGGCACCCCCTTGACCTAGTAAAAGTCCTATGTGGCCCCCTCCTATTGGTCTAGGCCTTAACACTTGGATTGCCACTTGTACAAGTGTGTTTCTTCACACTTGAGCATCCAAGGCCCCTTGGCTACGCCCCCACTGCCTGTATAGCTAGTCCTTAGGCCTTCTAAGGGGGGGGGGGAGAGGCTGGACGAGCTACACCTTACATGTCTTGAGAGAAGAGAGAGAAAGTGCACCAAAGTCTCCACTCTTGTTCCCATTCTTTCTCTCAACTCTTTGAGCGTCCAGAAGGCTTCACAAAGTGCTGGAGGAGCCCACAAAGGAGCCATCAACCACAGCAACGAGGATCATCTCCCTCTTCTTTTCTCTTTCCTACTCTCTCTCCTCTAGTTTTGCATGTTGCACACACACACACACCCTAGGCACGTATGACACCTTCCTACACACCTAAAATGGGTTTTCCCAAACCAAAAACGGAGGGAAGAAGGGTGGTCATAACATTTGGACACCCTCTCTCAAGCCCGCAACGGTACAGGGCTCACCTTTTGGGCTTCTTCTTTCTGTTTAGGACATTTACTACACCTCTTCAAAGTCTAATAGAGCTTTTCTTGTGGCAGGAACACATTGAACGAGACCGTGGAGCTCTCTTCCTTTGGCCGGCCGAAGAAAGAGAAGTTGGAGGCCCACCATCATCCGCTGTGCGAGGCCACGACATCGACGTGATCATTCTACTTCCTTGGGCACAGGTAAGGCCCTGGCGATCGCAACATCTCCCTTTCCTTTGCTAGTGCGCGGGACGAGGCATCCACAGTCTTTATGGTAATTGTCTTCTTGATGATCAAGTAGGTGTTCTGGCTAGCTTTGTAACAACCTGGATTTTCAAATCCCAAATAAATGAGGATAAATAATAGACAAGATTGATTAAGGATGAAAATTAAAGTAAGATGTAAATAAAGGGAGTCTTAGGATGCGTGAGAAATTCATGAAAAGGGAACATTGGTACCCATAAGCCAGTTGCAACTCACCAACTCTTCGATTGATCAAAATATAACGATGTCAGTCGAAGTAGAACTTTAGATATGACGAAGTTAGCTTCGTATATGTTGAAGTGAAACTTCATATAAAATAGAAGAAAACGATGTTAGTCGAAGCAGAGCTTCGGATATGATGAAGTTAGCTTCATATATGACGAAGGGAAACTTCATATAAAATAGAAGAAAATACTATCGGCCAAAGTGGAACTTCGAATATGACGAAGTGAGACTTTGTATAAAACAGAAGAAAATGCTATCGACCGAAGTGGAACTTTGGATATGACGAAGTGGAACTGCGGATATGATGAAGTGAGACTTCATATAAAGCAGAAGAAAATGCTATCGGCCGAAGTGGAACTTTGGATATGACGAAGTGAGACTTTGTATAAAATAGAAAAAAATGCTATCGGCCGAAGTGGAACTTCGGATATGACAAAGTGAGACTTCGTATAAAATAGAAGAAAATGCTATCGACCGAAGTGGAACTTTGGATATGACGAAGTGGAACTTCGGATATGACGAAGTGAGACTTCGTATGAAATAGAAGAAAATGCTATCGACCGAAGTGGAACTTTGGATATGACGAAGTGGAACTATGGATATGACGAAATGAGACTTCGTATAAAACAGAAGAAATACTACGGGTCGAAGTGGAACTCGGATATGACGAAGTGAGACTTCGTATAAAACAGAAGAAATGCTATCGGCCGAAGTGGAACTTCAGATATGACGAAGTGAGTAATCGATGTTGGTCCACATCGATGTGGTTAGTAATCGATGTTGCCTTCCATTTTGCAATCGATGTTTCTCCTTCCCCTATCGATTTCCTCTTTATGCCAATCAATTTCCTTGTTAATTGACAGTATTTAACCATCAATTACCTTGTTATATAGCCATCGATATGGCTCTTGAACATAAAGCGATGGAGGCCTTGTCCCCCATCATAACAGGACTGTCTGGAGACTTAAATATGAGAAAGATTTGGATAGTTTATGCTTAGAACTGACCCTTAGGCACATCACTTTAGGAGTTGACAAAAGGCATGGCCAGACATGGCCAGACATGATGGGTCTATCCTTTTCCAGATTAAGTCAAGGGTAAGTATGACAAGGGTATGGCCTAAAGCATGACAGATTTTGACTATCTGTCCTTCTTGCAGACCAAGTCAATGTGGTATGGCAGGATATGGTTATGGTATGGCCTATGTATGGCCAGATTGAACTTTCTATCCCTTTTGTCCCTTTCGTCCCTTCTGTAGGAATAAAGATAGGGTCCTAAATGAGACCAAAGACCCCTTAAATAAGCTACACGACCCTTCTTGGCCAAACTTTATGCCTTATTCCTGTCCTAAAGGCTGTCTGGAGCCTTTCTTTCTCTGCACCCGCTACCTTGACCATAGAAGAACCAAAGGATCTTGGAATTTGAAGAGATGGAGGGATGATCCTGTAGTTTGTAGCTTGAAGCTTGGAAAGCTTGGAGCCCTTCATCGTTGGACCACTGTCTCGACCTGTAGAAGCTGGAGGTTAAGAAAATCTTCTTGGCCTCTTTTGCAACCTTAGGAATTTAGATCTGAAGAGCAACCCAAAATGGTAGGTTTTCTCAGGCACAAATTAAAATGCTTGTTCTTTTTCAAAGTATTGTTGGATATGTTTATGTTACAAACCTAGTGGAACACCTCTGATTTGCCTAAATGTCTGATCAGTAGAGTGTTAGGATTTGCTGAACCTCACACCCTCGCCAGATTCACCTTGCTTCGGCCTGTTCCTGGGAAACCTGACCTTTGTTCCTAGGAAACATGGCCAGTTTCCCTTGACCATCCCAGATAGGAACCCATATGATTTGTCCATGTCACCATGCATTTCTAGAACCATTAAACTGGACATGCACACTCCAAGATTGATCATATGCTAGTTCTATCAACCTCCTTGTTAGAATCCTTGTCTAAGTCTCTTGACAACATCGACTGTTCTTTCTTGTTAAGCTTCGAATGGCCCTTTTGACCACCTCGACGGTTCTCTTTGACAAATTATGACTGGCCCTTTGTGGCAATTTCGATTGGCCCTTCTGGCCACCTCGACTATTCCTTCTTATACATTTCGACTGTCAATTTGATTGGCCCTTCCAGCCACCCATGATCTGTCCTATAGAAGAGCAACCAATATGACAAGAACCTTAGTATCTTGTACATGTTAAAAGTGATAAGAAGGTGAAGATTATTCTAATGACTCTATATCGTCTTGATTTCTGTTTCCTCTATAATTAACTGAAATCCCACCTTGAATCTATTTGTCTTGAATCTGAAATCGAAGGAAATGTATAGGGAACCCTTTGAGCTTGCTTGCATGTCTTGATCCATTATGATAGCTTGAATCCATGCCAATTTATACTCTTGAAGTTTCTTGATCTGAGCTTATGTTATTAGCCTCTTTAATACCTTACACTTCTGTCCTTATTGACTCTAAATGGCTATAATGATTTGAATTCGGCACTACTGTTGGGATGATATACTTGACCAAATTCATGTGCAATAGGGGCCTGATATGGTCTTGGGGAGAAGCACCCCGACGTACTAGTATAGATCAACCAAATTTGAGTGGTGCTTGGCATTGACATCCATATGTATGCAAGATTGGAAAGTGCCTTTTGTTATATGATATGAATGAAGCACGATGTGCTATTTGATATGATATGTTTGATTCGTTCGTTTGACTTGATAAGTTTGATTCATTTGAAATGGCCAATATCTGTTCATATGTCTCATGTTTGACTGGATCATAGTTTGACTGTTGTATCATTCACATGGCTTAGCAATTAGCATGATTCGCTTGGAATTCTATAGTATGAAACTCTTGTCCACTACCTTCATGCTTCTTGTTGCCTTGATTGTTCTACATGTTATCCTTGAAATCCAATTTGTTAAAATGTTAATTGAGTATACTTTACGTGCACCATGAGATATAAATCTTACTGGGCTAGTTTGCTCATAACCTATTAACATTTCAGGAAATTGTTGGAGCATGTTTAGCATGTAGCCGACCCACTGTTGGAGAGCCTGGAGTACCCTGGAGGAGTTAAATTTCTGAATTGGTGGATGTAGGAGCAAATCATGTAATATATTTCTAGACCATTGTGGTCGGATCTGTGAAGAGTGTTTCTTTTAGAATTTGCTTGTACAAACCATGCAGTGAATGAAAGAAATAGTTGTTGATTTGTCTAAATGTGAATCGCGGATGTGGGAATCATACATATTCATCATGTTGTGTGTTATGTGCTGGGATTGCATGATTATCGTAACAAATTTTATTGCAATGGGATGAGTCAAATTCTGAGATTTAAGTGTGAATCTTGTTGCGGCAGAATCTTGTTCTTAGAGAGATAAATTTGTGGGCCCAAATTGCTGTTTGAGACTTGGCCTTTCTATATTTCTATTTCATTATAGGAGATTTGGTTTGATTGTTGCGCCCCAATGTGACTTGATGTGTTGGTCAAGATTTATGATGATTTCATATTATTTCAAATTTTAAAATTTTCGCTACAATTATGACATATGAATTTTGGGGGCGTGTCAAGCATGCTCTCTTCTGGCCGCCTTAGTAACTCGTATGGTTGATTCACCTTCCTTACCATTTAAGGACCCTTGGAGCTTCCGAGTTTAGGGCTTGGTCAAAGTAAACAAGAGTTCTAGACTATGATTCGACCGATCTAATGGTGTGTGACCAGATGTCAAATTTACTTCCTATCTTAGTGTATTCCAAAGGCAAGGCTTTGGGGCTATTTGCTTACCTTGGCTATCTTTGTAGGTTTTGTGCCTAGTTTAGGGGGCCTTCCACGTGAGACTCAATTGTACTTCTTGAGCTATACTTATTATTTGAGCTCTCATTAAATAGGTCACGATTTAATAATTGAACTTTTATTATTAAGTTAGATTCAACATTTGGACCTTAGAATTTCGATCAGAAGATCGAGATTTTTCCTCTCCAAAATTCATTAAAAGAGGAGCATTAATACTTTGCTAAACGCATAATAAATAGAAATGAAATAAAGACATATTGTGATGTGATAGGCATGAAAGCATGGCCTCTATCATGTCCCAAGTTCGACCACTTACTAAAAGAGTTACGAATGCTTGAACCGTTTAGTAATAGATAGGCAACATGCAATCACCCAAAGATAAATATTATAGTAAAACAAAGCCTAAACGCTCATAATATAATATGATATCTAAAATACTACTCTATACCGTTAGATGCGGCCAAACGTTCTCGCCAGTTTCGTGTATATAAAGTTAAGGGTTACAAAAAGTACACAAGGGACTCTTGGGTCTTCGCAGTCTCCTTTATTTGATGATGAACATGTTTGAAGGGGAAGGAAACAAAAGCAAGGGACAAAATAGCCAACAACCATTCTATCATGTATGTATGCTGTTGTAGTATTGGTGGGGTGGCGGGGGGTCACCACAACGACGCTCTACGACGTTTGTTTGTTGTCCCCCCTGGGGGCCGGGACGTCCTCCTACACCCCCAACTGAACAAATAAAACTGGGCGCCGCACCGCAGCTGCCCCAGCCTCAGCCGTCTGTAACTCAAAAACTGAACACACTGCAGCTGCCCCGGCCTCGGCCCTCAACAGCGCGGCGGGCAGCCCTCCGCCGCCTCGCAGCTAGCGCCACCCCCTCCCTTGCTGCTCTTTTCCGTCCCCACGACCACACCCCCTCGTGCCATCTCTGCTGCCATCTGAAGCGCACTCCGGCTTCCTTTCCAAAAGTTCCAGTTCCTCTTCGCTCGGGAGACGGAGATAGCGCCCCCCCTCCTTTCCACTTCAGCCAGCTCCATAAAAACCTCTTTTAGTTCCTTCCACCATTTGGCTTGTCATTAAATTCTATTTAACTCTGATCCTCTCGCTGCAGCAGCGCGCCCCGGCGGGGCTGGCAGTGGTTTTATCCGGGAGTGAGCTCACTGTCGGTCACCGGACTCAACTCTTCTTTTTTTCCATAAATGAAACGCGTCCACGCCGTCCAGTCTAGCGTTGATTGTTTGGATTTGGACGTCTATCGTCACCTCGGAGAGGGGTAACCCCCCAAATTTCGGATATTGGGAGGTTCGTGGGCCCCGAGGCCCGTTAAATTAATTAAATGCACACACGCGTCCCCGCCGCTTTCCCCTCCGACCGGGCATTCAATTTGGGCCTCAACCGACTACCGAGGACTGCGTACGACTCCACCGCCCACCCCCTTCCCTTGTTGATGCAGCTGGTCCGCCGGCACTGTGGTAGTCCGAGAGCTCACTCTCCCCCCGGCACAAGGCGTCACAGTCTTCTCTCTTGTGACATCCCGCTCCAACTTTTTTTCCCTCTCTCTCCCCCCACTTTTTCCCCCTTCTTGATCACGACTCTCCGACTTTATGGGTAATATTCCAGAGTTTGGATGATGTAATTAATTTTAAATTTTTACAAGGAGATTTATGATGATAAAGATTGTTTTAAAAGAATGGAGTGACCGAGTGAGAGCTGGCGTTGAGCTAACCAATTTTATCAAGTGGAAGAAAATTCCCGTATTGCCATCTGCATCTGTCTGGTTGGATGCTGATGCACAACAGTAGCTAGCCACGTGGCAGCATATTTGAACTTGACAGTCTGGACTGCGTATCTCTCCCCACATTCTCTCACTCTCACACTGATGCAAGTCGCATCACAGGCGGGCCAGTAAAGTGACGCACCAAAAGGCGCACCACCCATAGCGTTTCGCTGCATAAATCCGCTTCCTCCTCCAGCTCCCCAGGTCAGTTTCACTTTCCCATTACACCCCTCCACTACCTTCTTCCCTCTTTCTTCTGTAGCGTCTGTACGCCCCCTCCCCTCACTTCTCTCTCTCTCTCTCCTACCTTTCCACTCTCGGAAACGCAGGAGTCCATTGCACTGGTCGTAGTGGATGGTAAGTACGGAGGGGTTGGAGAGGACGTTGGTGGCCGGGGAGGGGTGGGGAGAGGGGGGGGAGGAGGACATGGCCTAGCACTGGTTTGGGGCCAATGCCGTGAGCAGAGCTTCTAGGGTTTCTGGATCTGCTCTCCTCCCTTCCTCCCCTTTTCTCTCTCTCTCTCTCTCTCTCTCTTGTCGTCTGAGAGTTTCAGACATTGACTAGGAGGAGGAAGGAGGGGAATGGGGCTCTGCGTGAGCAAGCCCACTGGGAGTCCTAGCTCTTACAGCAGCCCTCCGGGGGAGGTGAATGCGCGAAATGGCCACAACCCTTCTCCGGCGACCCTGCCCCCTCCCACTCCTCCGAGGGTTGACAAGGCAGAGGGAGGAGGAGAAGAGCAGCAGCAGCAGCAGCAACAACAACAACAACAACAACAGCTGGAGCAGCAGCAGGGGGAGAAGAAGCCGCAGCAGCAGAAAGAGCAGAAGCCGAAGAAAGACGAGGGCGAGGAGGAAAAGAGTTCCACCAAGCCGTGGGCCTCCCCTTTCTTTCCATTCTACAGCCCTAGCCCAGCGCACAGCCTCTTCAAGAAGTCCCTGCCGGCGGGGGTTCGAACACGGCCACTCCCAGGAGGTTCTTCAAGCGGCCTTTCCCTCCGTCTCGCGAAGCACATCCGGGCGGTGCTGGCGCGACGTCACGGATCGGTGAAGCCGAACGAGGCGGCGATACCGGAGGACGGCGAGGTCGGCCTGGCGGGCGCAGGACTGGACAAACGGTTCGGGTTCTCCAAGAACTTCGCGGGCAACTACGAGCTCGGGAGGAGGTGGGGCGGGGGCACTTCGGCTATACTTGCTCGGCACGGTTCAAGAAGGGGGAGCTCAAGGGCCAGCAGGTAGCTGTGAAGGTCATCCCGAAAGCGAAGGTCCGAAGGAAAAAAAAAATCCTCTCCTCCTTTCTGTTTTGTTCCATGGTCTGGGTTGCACAGTATACTGACATTACTATTCGACCATGCTGGAACATGATTTGCTAGGAACTGCCTAAATTTCCCTCATGTTCTCGTGAAATGCCCTGCCTTATGTTCGGAATTCTCTACAATACTCACTTCGAATTCCTTCAATCATATTTTCTACGTTCCGTCTTCTCGCCTCAGGTGGTTTGTTCTTGTACTGCCCGTATGTGTATCCATATCTAGCTTTGCTGCCACGTTGTTTGTCTCTTTCTCCTGAATACTGTTTCTCTATGATTTCCTTTTAAAGTGTCTTATTATTTGTTTTCCTTATCTTTGTTTCTTTGTCCCTACGCTGCACACATTATCTACATTGAGTTGCCACATTGAAGGTGATTATGAGATGAGATTTTTGCCAGATCTGTGCATGGATATACAACCGGAATAGGAGCGGGGTAGTTTTTTTCACTTGTCAAGCATAGTGTTTTTCTACTTAGAAGTTCCTCGTATGGGCCTGTTTCTGCAAGCTGAATAATGATAATGGCTTCCTGGTTCTCAGGTTGCCTTTAATTTGGAAGATTGTTTCATCATGTGATATCTGCTGCGTGATTATGGATAGATACAAATGTTACATTGTTAAGTGGCTTGAGTTTGTTTATTTCTGCAAGCAAAATTAGTTTTATGGTGTGTAACAGACACAGTTTTCTTGCATATGGCCATAGAATCAGGTTTCCATCGTTTGCCATCCAGCTTCGTATATTGTTAATATGTCAGCTTTTGGCTGGGAACCTGATTGTTCCCCAAAGTTTAGTCATTTTCACTGCCATTTATATCAGAAGTCACATTCCTATGGTATTTATCGTCTTATATGGACTTTAACTTGAAGAGTCTATATTTTTGTTTGCCATGGAATTTGTTTATATTATTTGATAGTCTTACCGTTTGTTTCTTATTCCATTTTTCTAATAGATGACTACAGCAATAGCAATTGAAGATGTTAGAAGGGAGGTGAAGATTTTGAGAGCTTTGACTGGACATAACAATCTAGTCCAGTTTTATGATGCATACGAGGATGAAGAGAATGTATATATAATAATGGAGTAAGCATTCAGCGGATGCATTCTACTCTGTACTACTAGAATAGTGTGTTATTATGAACTTATACCTATGTTTTTGAACACTTTAAGTTTATGAGATGTGAAAAAGGCTCCCTGAAGATTTCCATGTGATGTGCATAGAGATTATCTTGCAGTTAAATGGAAATTATCCATCTCTCTGACCTTTGCTTCTTATTTACTTATCTCTATGACCGTTAACATTGAAAACTGAAAATCATGTTTATCATTATTAGTGGAAAATTTTTTTGGTGGATTGGTAGCAGCAGGTGTTTGAGTGGATGGATTAAGAGGGTGGAGGATCATGAATCCAAAACTCCATCATGCCAAAGTAAGAACTAAAGCAAAGATCCATGTCTTGAACTATTATGCATGGTGAAAATGTCTGAGACATGTAATTTCAAGGGCATAGTCTTCATTTCTCTTTTAGAAAGAGGATGGGGAATGTAAATTTGCATGGTTATGTGACTGAACCTGTGACCATCCAGAAACCTTTGTACTTAATTCTTATTGGAAGTTTTGCAGAAATCTTTTAACCGATAATAATGATTACTTCATTAAACAAAGAATTCTCTTAGAATGTTGCCTAGGCAGTCAACGTTTTCTAGAAGGTTTGGATCTAATATCATTTTTTAAACCATTTGGTTATCTTTTTTTTGTTACATTATTAGTCCATTGCGTGAAATAACTGAGAATTTGTTCTTTGGGATTTCAGTCGTGTGGGAAATCACTTCTAGCATAAAAATACTACCTTGTTTATGATACCACACCCTTTGCAACTCCATTTGCCACTCTCTTTTTCTTCTGTCTTATTTAAAAGTCTTTCAGCCAAAAATGCTGACTTTAAGTTTGGGCCTCTAAACTTAATTTAGAATCATCTTGCGTCTTGCCCATCCAATCTTAAGCTAGGTGCTGATCTCATCTCAGCCATTCTATCTGAACATCAGGTGGCTGAAATAAGAGTGGCAAATGGTATGACAAATGTGTGACATCAGAGCCCTTGAGTTACTGGCCATTATCTTTTCCTCAGATTGAGGCAGCATTTGGAAATGGTCCAATAGAAGTTGATTTCTTCTAAATCTGCTTTCTGACAAGTATTGAAAATAGTGCAGCTTCGTCATTATGAGGAACAACAAAAGAAATCTCATTTGATTAGTGCTGGCTTGGGCTGCACAGTGACAGCGTGTGGTCAGATTGAGGTGGTGGCAGTGGACTGGTGCAGTGGGTGTGGTAAGCAGCTCATATCTTGCTAGATAAGCGGGAGGTAGATGGAAGGCATCAGCATCACTGCTCCAGCAGCTGTGTGAGCAGGTCGGTGACCTGGTGTTGCTGGGACAGTGACGGAGAAAAGATTCGTCGGTAGCTAGTGGTCAGTCATGCCAGCTTGTTGTCTGGGCGAGAGATTGTGGGTGTGTTGAAGGCTGCATCCAGTTTAGGGCAAGGCAGTGAAGTGTCAGCTCAACGGTGAGGTGGTCACAGCAGGGTGGATTCTGGTGGTGACAAAGTTAGTGTCCGCAAGGGTGAGTCGTGGCTGCGGGATGGTGGGGTCCGGCAGTGGCCTGCTTGGCATGTTGGCAGCAATGGCGGTCTGGTGGAGGACTGGAGGTAGGCTTCCGCATTGTATGGTGGAAGAAGGGAAGAAGGAGCCGGGAAAATGGGTTGTCATTTCAGAAAGTGGGAGGGCCTGCTATGGCCAGATCAGGGGAAAGAGATGGGAAAAGTGCGCAAGAAAAGAAAGAAAAAATATATATGGTGGTTAGTGAAGTTGAAAGGAGAGAAAGGAAATAAGGTAAGGGTAAAGTAGTACAGAAGGGATCTCTCCCCTTTTAGGCCTGAATCAAAAGATTTCTCCCACTTGGAGGTCAGTTTATACACTGGATAAACGTGATTTTATTCACTTCATTAGGTAAATTCTTCTAAACAGTACAATCAAAGATACTACCTAGGGAAGGACAACCACCCTAGAGATTTCAAAATCTCCGAGATAAATGATACTCTCTTTCCATCACAACAATGACATGGGGACTCTTCAACTTCCTAGGAAATAAAAGAAAATGGGGAAATGACCACCCTAGATATTTCAAAATTTCCTAGATAAATAGTGCGCCCTTTCCATCACTACAATGACATGGGGACTTTTCAACTTCCTAGGAAATAAAATAAATGGGGAAATGAAAAGACCACAATAGTTGTGGAGTTGGTCCCACCAACTTATAAGCAACATTTGTCTCCCTTATTTTGATACTTGTCAAGCATGCTGATTGGAGCCGTGGATGCTGTTTATACTTTATTATTGTGCAATATGACCATTCTTGATGGTGTCATCATCTCATCACAAATTGGGATTCAATACCAAGGCCCCTTTGTGTTTTAATGCAACAATCTTATTGTCCACTTTTAAAAAGGAAATGTCAAGGTGTATTGTAGCTAGGACATGTGGTCATTGTTTTATCAAGAGCTGCCTAGTCATCTTGGTAGCTAGCCTTGGCAGCTTGAACATGATGGCCCAAGGTGACAGTGAAAATGGAGCATCCTAGAGTTGCTTCGTCATGATCCATTTTGCATAGGTAATTGCTCAACTTTCCTGTCTTGATTAGATGGGTACCTTAGTGCATGTTGTCTGCATTGGCCCACCGCCATCATCTTACACCTTTTACTGGTTATCCCAAATATACACACTTGCTCATGTACTGGCCAGGCTTCCAGCTGCTGATACCATGGGCATTGTTGTCAAGGTGCCAAGGCACCTCAAGGAATTCTTGGGGTCATTGAGCGCCTAAGTGCTTAGGCGCCCAAGGTGGTGCCCAATGTTGTGTCCCCCTCCTATATGGAATTTATTTATCTAAAGGTATATAATGAATCAATAATCATAATGCAATAATAATGTTAATATGACATTATAACCAAAATTACAACATAATATTCACTACAAAAATATTAAAATCATAACAAATTTAGATGATTCTTGAACAATTAGGATTTTTTTTAACATTTAATTACTGTGGACTCTTGATTGTGACTATGACAATGTTCACAATCTAATTCTTAGAATGTGGAGAATGAGGCCCTGGATTCTCCAATGTGTGGGTTTGCTCATGTGAATCAACCTGCACAGTCAGGTTGTGCGGATCGACCAGAGCGGTCAGGCTGTCAGTGTGAAGGGGGTAGCATCCCTTACAGGGGTTTAGGGGCAGAGCCTCCAGAAAGAAAATTTTAATTTGCCAAGCAAAGTGACAGGCCTCACTGGGTCCCGACTGCCTAAGGCGGCCCACCTAGCCATTGGGCCTGCTGCCTAGCTTCTTTTCTCTAACTGCATAGGTATGCATATGACTTACAATTCTGGCTGATGAGACTGGACGATCATGATCTGAGTCAAGGTTGGAGGGTTTGATCCAATTTCAGCCTGAGAATTTAATCCTGCTGTGTCAACTAAAAAAGAAAAATCGTCAGGTTGACTGAAAGGAGCTCCTCACTGTAGGTCCAGAAAAGAAAAAAAGGGCCAGATTGTCTCGGGCTTGAACCAGATGCAAGTATGCAACCCTTTCCCCCAACCCCTTCTCAAAGGGCTTTGAGATAATGGCAGCATATACAGGGGTTTGCTAAATCGTATCTGTTTGTTGTTTGGCTAAGAACATGCCATTATGTTTGAAAGTCAGCATTATACCTTTTTGTCAAGAACTTGATTCAGGCATAATTGCTTCCTACATTATGTCCATGTATCCTCAGCATTTTGAGACACAAATGAATGTATAACAGCGCCACACTGTCAATGCAGGCTGAGCAAGAGCTGCAAAACTGGTGTGTTCATTTCTGGATTGGGACATGTGTCACTGTGGGATCCATTTTGATAAAGGGTTGAGTGACCTGGATTGAGTTACATCTCAGTGCCTGTACTGGATTAAAGGTTATTTTGCATTGATAACTATAATTTTGTGTTATCTAGACTAAGAAAAAGTAAATTAGATAAATATAGATTAATCAAAACTAATTGTATTCAAGTTAGAACTTAGTAGAAGTCATTCAAGCAAACGAAATATTCTAGTTATCCCCGAAAATAGCACACTCTACTTATCAAAGAAAATTAGCAGAATAAATTGAAATAGCTAATCCTTTTCGAGTTGCTATCCAATTATCAAAGTGAACCTAGAATTGTACTCTAGAGACAACCTGCTAATAAAAAATGTGGTGTATAGTCATCAGAATAATTACAAATTTACAAAATTTGAGGGGCTTAAAGTTTTGCACCATTTTCAACTGTATTCTTATGGAGGTGGTGAAATTTTCTATGTTAGTTTGTGGGATTGTTTGAATGTGTGGGTAAACTTGCAGTTGATGGATGTGAATGAGTAAATCTGACATTGATGAGGGAATCTATTAGATTAAATATGTAGAAAGGTATGTGAGTAAACAGGATGTAAGGTATGCTTAATTGATATAGTGTTGCACTTAGCAGATACTTTATTAAACCCATCCTATTGATCTCCTGCTGTCGAATGTAGAATCAGGTTAAATTTTAACCATCCCAAGATTTTATTTCTCTGAATATGGAAGAGGAGAACATTAAACCCCCAAATCACTGAATGTTTTGTTTGTCAGTAACATGGATACAGAATAATTGCTGGTGCACCCATCTGTGCTTTTCCCACATTTAATTTTAAAATTTGAAGTGTGCCAGTGTATTTTATTTCATGACAGAACTAAGTGTGAACTGTGATGAAAGTTGAGATTATAAGTAATAACAGTACTGTTAACTCAAAACCTAGGCATTGAGTTGAGGGAATCCTTTACATATATAGAGATGAGACACCCATAGATTTACGGTATGGGACTAAACCACAACGCCCCCCTCGCGCTGAATCAACCGGTTTGGGGCGCAACACAGATAGGGACAAGTGTCCTTACACGAAGAGACAATCAATACGGAAACCCACTTTGGTACGATGTTAATCGCCAAAACTCTAACTCAAAACTTAGGCATTGAGATAAGGGAATCCTCTACATATATAGAGATGAAACACTCATAGATTTCCGATATGGGACTAACCACAACAAGCACAAGGGAGAGGAATATCTTTTTACTGTAGCCGAGCATGATAACTTTCTTGAATGAAAACCCATTAAATGGACTGAGTACCGGTTAACACATGTTGCAGGATTCATGAGATAATGGTCTTTCTAATTTTTACCAGAAGATGTGAGAGTAAAGTAGGGAAATAATTCTTTAGCTTTTGATGAAACTGCACAAAGATTTATAATAAGCAACACCCAAATCACTTGCACCTTTCCCGCGAGACAACTGGTTGCAGATGCCTATTTTCTTTCCATGAGATGTGGATCTTCCCTTTCACAATTTGCGTATGCACTTTATTTTCTCAGGCATGTCAGTGGGCTTTATTGATGTGAAGTTATTTGTTTAATCTTTCAGGTTATGTGAAGGAGGAGAGCTTTTGGATAGAATACTTTCAAGGTGATTTTTTTTTTGGAGTTTCTACCTAGATTATAAGAGCTTTTTTCATAAATGTTGTCTTTAGTGGTTAATTAAGCATGCTCTGAGCATTCTCTGATTCTAGTTTTGTGTCATGATTTTGCTCTTTGAAAAGGGGTGGAAAATACTCAGAAGATGATGCAAAGGCAGTCATGGTGCAAATACTAAATGTTGTTGCCTTTTGCCATCTTCAGGGAGTGGTCCACCGAGATCTCAAGCCAGAGGTAATGTATTTCAGGTTATTACAGTTGTATGTTTCCTTGTTTGTTGTGAGATTCTTCATTATATGTATTTTATGTCATGCAATGATTTATTATTAACTAAGAATTCAATGTCATATGTTCATCTTTATGGCCACATTCCCCTCGCACAAATGGCAGAAAGAAGAAGCTTTAGTATTTGGCTTATCAGCATTTTATTCTTTGTTTGTCCACTGTTGATTCTTCTTATCTTTCGTTGTTTGGTGTATATCCATGTGCTCATTAGGACATGGAATGCCTGATAGGCTGCTGGTGATCCAAATACGTGCCTATTCAGATCAGGGTTGCCAGTTACAAGTTATTGTAAGGGAAAGGAAGATATTATAACAAAGTTATTGCGTATAGTGTAACAGAGAATAATGTAAACTGTAACATTGTAATACGTTGACTGTATTAATCGTTACTGTAACAGAGTCAGCAAAATCTTCGAAAAGAGAAACATTTAATTGAATGAATTGGTTGTCCCAGCAAACGTAATATACAACGGCATGGGAGGAGAAAATTGTATGTGCGACTATTAAACTTCTTCGCCTCGCTCGATATGGTCTACTCTTTCATTATATACTTGAAGTACTCTTTGATGACAGCGATGGCGAAGGTAGCTCGCATGTATGGCATGTCAGCATGTAACAAAAACAACAATTGAGAGATGGTTGGTTGGTGTGTTTGAGGTTGACTGTGGGAACGCAGAAAACACACACACACATACACATATATATCGGGTTTATGTGTACATGCGTACATATATTATCCATTTTGTAGGAACAATATATGGATGCAAGTATATCTATGCATGGGCGTGCCGGACTGTTTAAACTAAACAGACAAAGTTTGATATTTAAGAGGTGCATCGGGTATAGACCCTAAGCCCTCGAACATTTATATGTATATATTCCGTGCGCGTCCGTTTTATCAGGCGATTGGGGTGGTCGTGTACTGGACCATTCCCCACCGACTGGAATCGGTGTTTTATTTACATCGAGTGAAAACTCGAAGACCTTTGATACGATACGTTTGTCAAAAGATCTTGCCGATATTAAGAGGTTATGAAGAGTATTTTGAACATCCACAATTGTCCGTAAATATCACATTTGTATATTTGTCCTTAATGAGGTATATGTGCCACCATTAATCATTTACAACATCATGTCTTCACACACATGTTATTTTAAAACATGGAAGGATTTATTTACAAGAGGAGCATGGTCAATATATAGACCTGCGGTGCTTCTTTTTCACCAACGCGGGGCAACCGGCGCACGGAGGACTGGAGAACAACAAAGGTACTCTCCAAGCTCTCTTCTTCAAAAGCTCTTCCTTAGAATTTTTGCCTTGGATTCGGATCTCCTCTTTTCCACCCTTTTCTTCATGGCCCTTGCCCCATATTTATAGGGGTTTGATGGCCAAAGGGGTGCTGCGGCCCCCTTTTGGGGCATTGGTGCTAAAACACCACCGTGTGGGGGGGGGGGGTGCTGCGGCAGAGGAATAGGCCCCCATGGGGGAGTAGGCGCTGAAACACCCCCGCTGGGGGTGTCCTGTGCGGAAACATCCCCGCGGGGGGTGTCTGGCGCAGAAACACCCCCGGGGGGTGTCCAACTGGCCTCTTTTATAAGTGTGGGCCCCCTGGGGCCTTTTCTCGCCTGTTTGACGCCGTTTGAAGTCCGTCCGGAGCCGTTCAAAGCCCCGTTTGTTTCCGTCTTCTAACGTCGGGTTGCTTTATTTGCCCGAGCACGTTCAGGACGCGTATATTACGTCGAATCGGAGCGTATATTACGTTGAACCGGAGGCTGACATTGACCTTGCCCGGCAAAGGGGTATGCACCTTTGCCCGCTGGGTTGCCGAACATCACATTTAACATGTCATCCGAATTAAATCGGAATAAAACATGCATCCGAACCCGTTTATCTCAGGTGTTCGAAATGGGACGAGTCCGGGGATTTCTCCCGAAACTCTGCATTTTTCCGAGTGGGTTTATTGCCCGGCCTTTGTTTAAATCGGTATTTTTCCGGGTTCAACATTGACTTATGGCATTTCATTTTTACCAATGAAATTGTATGAAAGAGTACTTGTGAGAAGGGCAACCTTTGAACGTCCGTCTGTGCCAGACATTACATGTATTTACAAGTGAAGATATCACAATCTTTTTTGATCCTTGCTGTGGGCACAGGTCGGGATACTTCAGGTTGGTTGCATCGACCCTCCTACTCTTTAAGTGCGTTCTCCATAAGTTGGCTTGCATGAAAAACCGACATTAAGTGCATTCTTAATAAGTTGACCTGCATTTACTGTAACAGATGTGTACACATTCTGTAACAAACATGTTCATGTTCTGTAACCGTATAGTTCATATATTGTAATAGATGTGTACATGTTCTGTAACATATATGAATATGGTATGTAACGCAGTTTTTCATGTATTGCAAAATAACGATGCAATTTACTTGACACTTACATATTCTGCAATGTCTGGGAGTTCTTTGTTCCTCAAGAAATCGTACACATGGAACTCTTTTTCTTTAATATTTATGATCAAAAGAGCCTAGTGGTTGGTTCCAACGTGCATCAGAGAGAAGAGGTCTACCTCAGTTTGGGCACACTTCAGTGGCTGAAAGGTGTAATCCATATATTCATCTCGTCTTTTTACGTGCTTCCACTGTAGAGCGTACCCTTTCAGAGTCGTAGGCAGACACTCAAAATTGTGGAAAAGGCTTGGATTTTCTTGTCGAGGGTGAAGCAAGTAAATCTGCACGAAGCTCTCAATAAGCTCAGCCGTTCGTCATGGTAACACGTGCAGTTTTTGTAGACGGTCGGACCTCAAAATCATCCTCCTGTAATCATCAGTAGGTATTGTAAGATAGGCGGTGTTCTTTATTGTAACAGGAAAACATTACTATAACATGAAATAACATTTACTATAATGGGGTTTAACATATACTGTAAAAATCACTCAATATTTACTGTAAACAAAAAGATTATTGTAACGGGGAAGAACATTTATTGTAAAGGGATTTGACGTTTACTGTAATAGGCAATAACGCTTACTATAAAAGTCTATATGTTTACTATACTGTGAGTAGCGCTAGCAGCCGTTTGATTCTCGTCCCGACTGTTACTGTTTTGGAGAGGACAAAGAGACATGCTGCCTCTTCCTCCTTCCTCTTGTCCTCCTCTCTCTTCTTTCTCTCCTCTTCCTCCTCTCCTCCTCTCTCTTTTCCTCTCCTCCTCTTCCTTCTTTTTCATCTCATCCTCTTCGTTCTCTTCCTCTTGACCTTCTCCCTCTTCCTTCTCCTCTTTCCTCTTCTGACTTTCCTCCTTCTCGTGTTCCATTGTCCTCTTCCAGGTGATGGGGGTTCTCTTCCCTATTATCGCCAATGCTACAATGGATGGGGCATATGTACCAGTGCAGTGACAAGAAATGTAGATGTTAAGTGAACCTATACTGACAGACGTATACTGTAACTGAGTATAACGTATATTGTATTTCAACATAACGTATATTACAACTAATTATCATGTTTACAGGGTGTTGATAGCAGTTATTTGATGATCTTCTTTGGTCTTCCCGTGGAGGATGGGAGTGTTGGTGTTCCTCATACTGTGGGTAGCTCTGTTGGTGGTGGAATGTATGCTGTTAGTTACTGCTGGTTGTGGTTGTGCGTGTGGTTGTTGGTGAGACATTCGCATTAGGATTTTGTTCTACTGTTTTAGGAGGTTCGTCTGTTGTTGGAGACTCTTACAAGCTCCAGAAGAATGCCACTACTAGGTTTCTTTGATGGATGAGCTCTGACAGTAATGGATGTGGGTGGTGCCCTCAATCTTTACGAGCCCTCGCCACGATGGAATTTTGTGGGTGAGGCTGGTGCTACAATGCGGCCCTCTTGTCGGTTGTCTCTCAAATTAAGCTCCAAATACACCTGAAGTAATTTCACGGGACATTATGCTGATGAACTCAAAAAGGACAGGCAAGTGGTCTGATATTCATACTTACATGCTTGCATTCTAGGTTCTACAATAGTTTTGCGAAATATTGTCCCTTAACCCGGTAATCCCAACGGAAAATTGGGGGATTTCAAGTAGGATAGTCCTTACACAATTTTCTCTGGTGCTCTAAAAACCACGCTTGTATCATATACATTTATACACGTTATGTATCAGAGCCCTGCCTACACTATAACAAAAATATACATAGTATGTAATAGACTATTTCGTGTACTGTACAAGTCGTGTACATTTTCTGCAACATTGGTTCGTGTTCTATAATCACTTGTGTACATGTTTTGTAACAGACATCAATTTCCTCTACTGTAACAGAAATGTACATGGTAAGTAACAGAGTCCTTTGGTACTATAATAGTCGTATACACTTTCTGTAGCACACTACTTCGTGTACTATAAGGCTTTTGTACATGTTTTGTAATAGACATTTAAAGCTATTGCAACAGACTATTTCCTCAACTGTAGCAGAAATGGTAAGTAACAGAGCGCTTTGGGTACTGTAACAGTCATGTACATTTTCTATAACGCACTACTTCGTGTATTGTAACACTTGTATACATAGTCTGTAACAGACATCTAAAGCTACTGCAACAGCTATTTCTTGTACTGTACCAGAAATGTACATGGTATATAACCCAACCTTACGTCTATTGTAACAATCATATACATTTTCAATAACAGACTACTTCATGTACTGTAACAATATGTAACAAGCATGAGAAACTTACACCGAGAGCAAGAATGCAACTATTTAGGTAGATGTTGTTCACAGACGGATTGCCTTGAAGGGCTACCTTCACGGCTTCACCTACTTGTGAGACTGTATGACTCCAGACATTAGGTACTTATGGATGGCAATAGCCCAATTGAAGCTCCTCATCTCATTGAGGTTGTCCAAGTAAAGCAACACCGACAACACCACCGCCCTCCCACTTGTGGGGAAGAAGAAACAAGAACACAGTAGCGCAACTCAAAACTTGATGAAAATTTCAACACTTGTGTACATAGTCTGTAATATACATCTAAAGTTACTGTAATAGACTATTTCTTGTACTATAACAGAAATGTACATGGTATATAACCCGCTTTCCGTCTACTATAATAATCATGTACATTTTCAATAACAGACTACTTCGTGTACTATAACAATTTGTAATAGGCATGAGAAACTTGCACCGGGAGCGAGAATGCAACTGGTTAGGTAGATGTTCACAGACGGATTGCCTTGAAGGGTTGCCTTCACTTGCTTGTGAGATTGTACGACTCCAGACATTAGATACTCATGGATGGCATCAGCCCAATTGAAGCTCCTCATCTCATTGAGGCCGTCCAAGTAAGATAGCACCGACAGCAGCCCCGCTCTCCCACTTGTTGGGAAGAAGAAATTGGAACACAACAGCACAAGCCAAAGCTTGACGGAAATTTTAATAGCTAACTCACTGTCTTGAGAAATGTACTTCACAAGCTTCTGCAAGCTGTTGTGCTTGTCCATCGAATAATTGGAACCTAGAATGCAGCGCAAATTAACTTTCGTCCCATCCGCCCTCAGATCGATGTTTGCACCATTGATGGGGGTACCATTATCGCTGCAATGTCTTAAGTATCAAAGAGCAGGCTGCATGGCTTAATCTTGAAGACATTCTCTCTCGTAGTGTGAAACTAGCTCGATGATTAGCGACAGAGGGTAGTTGACAACTTTGCATTTGATATACTATTGGAAGGGGGTGTTCTTCATCAACTGGAGATGCTCGTTCCTGAACTGCAGCTCTTTCATAACGCGGAAGTACCAGGAAAGCGAACAACGCGTCTAAAATTGATTATGATCCCTCCTTGCAGTAAAATATTGAGTTTTTTTTTTAACGTCGAACCTTCTTGCACATCTCGTATCCGTATGCGAAAAGAAGACAAACTCGGGTCTTTATCGGCCTTGACCATTTTGATAGTGTGTTGTTGCACATTCATCCATAATGCTGATTGTTCGACTTCAACTGCAATTCGAACAATGTCCAAGATTGTTGGAGAATCAGGACACCGAGGGCTTGCCATCGTTGGAGACTAAGATGATCGAAGGACAGGATAGAATTGGAGCGGATGGAGAGCTCAGAGCTGTACAAAAGATGGAGGGTGGGGAGACCTTCAGTGATGATGATCAACCGTCGAATGGCTCAATATGTGTAAATAAAGTCATGTATGGGAATGGCAGTTCATCGTTGAATTGGCAGTTCACCATAATGATGTCAGTTGGGGAAAAGTGCATCTTGCCGATGAACGAATCATGTCTGTTCGTCATCCTTTTTTCCTGCCAACGGAGCGTCTGCAATTCTCACTCCCGCCAAATGAACCCACATAAGGCAAGTCCCCTTGATGTGCTCTATAAGGATAGTATGTGCCACACATCCCAAAAAAAGTTTCTTCTCTTCCTCATCCACCCTCTTCACAAAGTGTGTCTGGTGCAAGGTCTGCGCCACAATGGAGCAACTCCTTGCAAGATGTTCTTTCGGAGATCAAAGTTTCATCTTCTTCCTAGGGAGGGACATGACATTGGTGTCTGTGCATGCAAGGGTTTGTGAAAGGTGGGGTATAAACATGTAGGGAAAGATGCTCATGTATCTTCTTCCCTTTGATGGGCATACTAAGCAGGTGTTGCATGACGATTCAGACTTCCAAGTAATGTTTGAACTTCACAAGCGTGAAGGCAAATCAATGATAAATATAGAGGTTAAATGCTAGATGCTTATTCCCTCAGTACGCATGCAAGTCATCATATAGCTTCGCTACAAGTTGTAAGGGAAAGTAGTGATAAATATACAACTTTTGACAGGCACATTCACTGCATTCTTGAACTGGTTTCATCTTATATTGGAATGTTTGCTTACTTACATTATTTCTTGGCCATATTTACCGACACTGTCGCTTTCTTTGGTCGGCTCGAAAGCAGAGCCAATGTAACGAACAAGTAGCAGTTTGGTTTTGTATGAAGGTCGAATGACAGAAGTTGGGAGTGTTGTATAAGCTTTGAAGTAATATTTTGCAGGTCCAATACATACAGTAGGACAAGTCTTCAAAAGCAAAGAGTTGCAGCTGGAACTGATTAATTGCGCGATCATAAAAGGTTTAATTGGAGCTATTTGAAAAACGATTTGGTCTGCTCAACTACAAGGTGCAAGGAAGATGCTTGCCCTTGGCGTCTTCATGCATACGTCATTTGTGAACGCCTGGAGTTTGCAATCAAGACTATGAACAACATATACATCTGTAGATGTGACATTATGAGCGAAGGTGCAAATATTATCTAGGAAAAATTGTTGATGCTCCCACTTATAAAGCAAGTGAAATGAGAATGGACATATGTCGGCTACGTTATCACGATCCCTTATCATTAGGTACTTTCAAATTTATAATGTGATAGTGTATAACATGTATGTTTTCGACTTACCGTGACAAGTTGAAATTGTTGCTATAACAAGTTGAAATGATTATTTTATCAACTTACATCGAAGACTATAACACGTTACAACTTATACTATGACCTCTTTGATAACGTGATAAGGGGATTGATATAAGTAAATCGGGTATAAACTAATCGCGTTTAAGGGTTTTTTTGGTTTGAGATGGTTTAAATGAGTGATAGTTATGTAGGGGATAACTTTTAATGTGATGTGATATGATGTGATGTGATGTGACACAGTGTGTATAGTTATCACCCCTTTATCCCTAATTTAACACCATTTACCTGTGCATAAATGTACACACACAATTTTCAAGAATACAATAATAATAATTAATGAGTTATCCCTAAGGTTAACTTTTATCCCCCCTCCATGGGAGGGATAAGTTATCACCCCTTTATCCCCTCTTTATCATGCTTTATCACCCATGTTTATCCTATCTCGGTTATCAAATTGCATGTGGGTATAAAACCAGTGATAAAAGGGGATAAACCCCCTTATCACGTTACCAAAGAGCTCCATGACTAACTACTTACAATATTTAATGTAACACATTACAATGTATAATGTTAAGAGTCTATAACTAGTACTGTACCAACTTACGATGTATACTGTTAGAGTCTATTACTACTACTGTAACACTTGATCTAACATATCATGTAACATCCGATCAATAGGTGTGGTGGGGTAAAGTACTTGTTGGTAGTTCTCTATACAGAGATATCAGAACAAGCTATCATATACTACTCGAGTATAGTGAACGTACATCGGAGACAAACCCGAGATCAGTTATACCTTTTGAAGTGGACCTAGAGACACAACGTTTCAAACGTTGTTTTATGTGCTTCTGTGTATCTGCTGATGGGTACGAAGTTGGTTGTCAACCTACTCTTCTTGGATGGGACTCATATCAAACAGTATAGAGTACAAGGGGTTATATTTGCGGCAAGTGTTTTAAACGGTAACTATGAGCTATTCACTATAGCGTATTCCATTGCAGACTTGGAAACGTTTGACAATTGGGTCTAGTTTCTACAAAATCTAAAGACGACAATACTCACAGATAGAACTATCGTCTTCTTATTAGACAAGGCAAAAGGTTTGAAGGAAGTGATTCTAGAAATATTTTCAAATGTTCATCATGGGTGCTATATTCAACACATCATGCAAAATTTCAACTACTAATGTGCAGAGAAATATAGCGCCCTTATGAAGAAACTACGTATGAGAATCCTCAAATGTATTACCTATGCTGTCCCTGAACAAGAGTACTAGGATGCAATGAGAGCAATGGAGCTTCATTCTATGGTTTCCCTTGGCCCTTTCAGTTATAGCCGCCTCCTAGGCTTTTTAGCTTCGTGGCCCTACCGGCGACACTACAACGTCCTTGGCACTCCAGAGAAACGATAGAAGAGCCCTTTCGAAAGACCCTTAAGAAAGAGATGTACATTGCAACAAAAGAACAACGAAAAGGCGGAAAGTACAAGAAGAGTCACTCTCGAGCCTATTCGTCATCACCATCGCTATTAGAGAGCAACCTCTCTCCTAGGAAGTCCTCACATTTCAACTGATTAGGACGATCATCACCTATCAGCTAGGCGGCTCCTCGGACGGTGGCCTAAAACGCGGCATGGCCAAGGGCATTTTAGGCCTTTATCCAGCCATGCTCCTCGCCCACTTGAAGGCCAAGCTCATAGCTTTCAGCCCCATAGACCTTGAGGTCCTCTTGAAATTGGGGGCCAGCCTTGTACTCGGCGACAGCTCGATCCCTGGCATCCTTCAAGAGTCAACTTCAACTCTGACTGCTTTAGAGCAGCCTCTAACTCGACGGTCTTCTCCTCATTCTCCGCATCTTGGAGGAGGGATTGCTCATTCGCCAGCATGGAGGCATGTTGTTCCGTAGCCAGGAGGGTGACCAAAATTTTTTATTTATCCGCACAGCGTCCTAGCTCCTTCAGCATGTGTCGAATACCGCGCATTAGCTCCTTGGTCTCAACGTTGCACCCTTGGTCTTCGGGTTTGATTACCGCAGAAGACACTTCTCCTTGTGGCTCCGCCTCCTCCTTGATTGCCCGCTGGCGACGACGAACCTTCTCCAAATGACTTATGGTAGGCTTAAGGGGCAAGGGTTTGATCCCTTCTGCACGCTTCGTTTACAGGCGTGCCAGTACGCCCTCCAACCTTTCCTTGGTTGGACGAGGGCCGGAGATATTAGTGGTAGGTTGCTCTTCTGTAGCTGGTTCTTCCACAGCTGGTCCTTCCTTGGCTGCTGCATGTGACTTTTCGACCATGGTTGTGGTCTCCTCGTGGCGAGGGTTTTGCTTTTTAGCAGGACCTTCAGTAGGCTCCTCTCTTCTTGCTTGTGTTTCGGCACCTTCAAGCGCTTGCACTCCTGTCTATTCGGCAGAGCCTTTCTCCACTGGGAGCTCTTCAGCCCCGGATACCTTTGCAACACCTTGCTTGGGGTCGTCTTCGATAACAACCACGTCGTCGTCCTCGACCTTGTTGGGCTCCGCGGGCTAGACTTCGGTGGTTGGAGTGGTTGATGACGCTCCCTTGGGAGCTTGCTTCTCGGAGGCCTTCACCAGCTTCCTCTTCTTCTTGCGTTGGAGCTCGGCTGCGGCCTCCTTTTCTCCGTCGTCCTCCTCAGACGGCCTCAACTTGATTTTAAAGCATTCAACTCCGAAGACTTAATGGTGATCCTAGGGATTACATGCAACATCTTCTTCTTCGGCGTCGCCTCATTTCGATACGCCAAATAGACCTTGACCGGGATTTTCTTGACCACTCTCACTTGATCCTAGCGATCACGTCCTGCTTTCAATTCCTCGACATTTGTTGCAGTCAGCAACTGATCAGCAACAAGAATTCAACCGAAAACTTAGTAAGGTAGTGAAAAGAGCTTACTCTAGGGACGGGCGAATCCGTGGCAAACGAGCTCAAACTCTGTGAGCTCTTGCTCGGCCTTGTCCACAATAGCATTGCAGAGCTTGCTGGAGGTCTTAGCGTCGTCTTGGGCAATCAGTGGAACGACGTCGGGCTTCAACAAGTCCTTCACACGGGTGGGGAAGCTCCACTTCTCAGAGACTTTCCCACTACAGTTGTTGCACGCGATGTAGAAAACAAAGATGATCCTCCAGGAGTTCGGTGTCAGTTGCACAGGAGCCATATTGAGTTCCTGCAACATTTCTTTCATGAAGCTCAACATCGTCAGCCGAAAGCTTGCCTCCAAGATGTCCAAGGATAAGACGAATCCACCCTCCATCTCCGACAGATATGTCTGGTCCTTATAGAGATATGAGATGACGAAATCGTTGGCGATGCGAAAGCATTCCTATAAGCCTTTTGCTATCCAATATTTCTTCAACTTGTCCGCCGATCTGTTGGCTTGAACCACTGTCTTTCCTTTGCACTGAGACATCTCTGTTGGGAAGCTTTCGCTAGAGTCGGAGAAGGAGGTGGGAGTGAACAGGGCCGAGGCGGCAACTACGAGCTCTCTGATTTGAAAGCGTAAAGAATTGCCTCTCTGACTTCTCCTTTTTTATAGGGATTTGGCTATCTCCAAGGATGTGAAATTCGAAATCGCAAGTGGCGATCCATGTACTCGAGGGGTCTAATTGGCTACCGAAGATGGCGCTTCGCCCATCAGCGCCATGATTCGCGTGCGTCATGAGGAGTGATTAATGGTTTCCCCTATGCCTCCGATGTCATCCACTTAAAAGCGTTGTCTAATCGGACAAGCCGTGCTGCCTTGGCAAAGCTTTCTCGTCTACGTCATTACTCTAAAGTGTCCAACGGCTTCCTTGTACCCAACTTGAGAGTGGGGGGGCAAGTGAGGAGGTGATTTTCCACTCATTAGGCCCATAGGTCTGGCACGACCCATTTCAGGCCCTTGTCTGCTTGCTCATCCTCCACGTGTCTCCGGACACTTCAGGAGAATCCGAGTACACTTCTGCTCGGATGTAAGTACTATAGGTGTTGCTAGTTCTTCTCAGGTCTTCGAGCTCCATCAACTGAGCAGCCCCGGGACGCTTAAGCGACTGACATAACCACTTCTGATGTACTATTATTCACGCCTCCCCTAGGGGTATGCTTTCTCGTAATGGAAGGACAATGATATAACTTCCCACGATCCAAGCAATTTCCACACCATCATCAACGCCTTCCAAGCCTTAATTGCTGACCTTAATGGTCTATTACAGCCTGTTCGCATATTAACTGTCTAGGCTTCAGCTATATAAAGGGAGCAAAACCCTCTGTGACGTGGTACAAAAACTTCTCTGCCCAAAGCCTCTAAATAACGCCCAGTTAAGTCCTTCACTGACTTAGACATTGGAGGGTTGTCCCATGGTTCTTCAAAATGGGGCCCCCTTGGCGCTTTTCTTCCTTGTAGGTCCACAATGTCCACTACCTCTAGTTGAGTTCCCTTACTCATTTCAAGATGTAGAAGGGAGTGATTCCTCTCCGACTACTTTTTGACTTCTACAACCATCATAAAGAGTACTTCAAGTATATAATGAAAGAGTAGACCATATCGAGTGAGGCAAAGAAGTTTAATAGCCGCACATACAATTTTCTCCTCCCCTGTCGCTGTACATTATGTTTGCTCGGACAAACAATTCATTCAATTAAATGTTCTTTTTTCCAAGATTTTGCTTACTCTGTTACAATAACGATTGTTACAGTCAACGTATTACTATGTTACAATTTACATTATTCTCTGTTACACTATATATAATAACCTGTTATAGTATCATCTTTCCCCTTACAATAACCTGTTATAGTAAATGTTCTTGCCTGTTACAACATCCTCTTACAATGGATGTAGTAAGCTTTCATGGTTATCGTCCTTTGTCTTAAAGTATTCCTAATAACCTGTTACAGTATATATTCTTCTTCGTTACAATATCCTCTTGCGGTAGACGTAGTAAAGTTAAAAGTTTTCACCACGTTATAGTATACGTAATAACATGTTACAATAAATATTCTTTTCCGTTATAGTGTCCTCTTGCAGTAGACATACTAACATTTTACAGTTATCGTCCTTCGCGTTACAATATTCATAATAACCTGTACAGTAAATAATCTTTCATTACAATATCCTCTCATAGTAGATGTACTAAGTGTTTTAGAGTTATCGTCCTTCCCTATTAATATGGTAAAACTACATGATAAAGAGCACAAACATTGCATGATAGAGAATACAAACACGACATGATAAAACGATAGTACTATGTTAATTATGAAGCCGGACAAAATACATACCCATCCTCCCTAATCTGATAGCTCGAGGGAGGGGGGAGGGGAGGGAGAAGGGGTGGTGATGGAGACCGCCTCTGGTGTCCGGGAGGATCTCAGTGAACCTCTTCATGTTGTTGAGTCGGGCGGCCTTTAGTAGCATGCAGTTCCACCCTAGGTAGAACCCTTTTAGAAGTCAGATTCTATATATTGGCATGTTCCTTAGTACATTATTGTAGGCCCTAGTGATGGAATGATCAGAACTTGCATGTACGAACCATTATTCCCATAATGGTATCCAGAGGCATAATAACCACCATACTGATGATGCTGTGCATATGGATCCAGTTGTGCATGCCTTGAAAAGAAACTGTGACCCTTATTGGCGACCTTAGACATTATGTCCTGTGTGGTCAATCTCTCAAAATTGGATAGAATGCCTTGATAGCTGCTACTGTCTACAGGCTTTATGTGCTGCCCTTTGTGATATGCTTTTCACCTTTTTTATGATATTTGTGGAGCACCGTGATTTGTGCCGTCTTAGGTAACATGCGTAAACTCAGTCTCACTTGTAAAGTGCATGCACAAACTTTCCAAAGTGATCGCTTTTTTCAAGATATGAAGATCGATTGACCAAACTCTGATTTTTCAGTCGACTGAACTTCCCAGTGCGTCTGGTTTTTTCAAGATATGAAGATAGGTCGACCGAACTCTGATTTTCAGTCGATCGAACTTCCTAGAGCGACTGGTTTTTTGAAGATATGAAGATCGGTTGACTGAACTCTAAAGAATGCTCGACTGAACTCCAGTTCTCAACTTCGAGTACCAACTTTTGAAGAATGGTGACCGACAGGAGGAAAGCGGTCGACCGATTACAGAAATCATCTTTAAAATGGTATGGATCTATAGATTTTCTTCTTACAAATAACTACTAAACACTTACATTCAAGCTTTCTATCTAAATCTTGCTTTCAAATGTAAAGAAAATGAAAAAATCTGAGTAGATCTAGGGCATGATATATATTAGAGAGTCTTCCTTTCAAAAAACCTTGAATCTTAAGTTGAGAAGGGAGAAGATACACTATTTAGATTCTGAATCTAAAAAAGGAAAAAGTCACATGAAAATAATGAGGGGGGAGAAGGGAGGAGGAAGAGATGAAGAAGAACCTTACCTGCGTTGGGGGGTTTGGGAAAGTGGAGATAGGTGAAAGGGAAAAAGGGGTGGGTAGGGTTTAAATGGACATTCGACCAGACGGCTAGGGGTCCTATCGAGTCCATTATGGATCCGGCTCGGACCGTACCAACCCGCTACGGGTCACCCCTCGGGGGGTGACCTGATCGTGCTAGGGCTCGGGAGGTTGCTGGCTCGGTGCGGTAAGCTTGTGTCGCCGTAGTACGGTGCAGTACGGCGAACGCTGCTTCATATCATGTTTCTCTGTATCACATCTTTTTGTACGTGATATCAAGCCTTGCTATAACTTGTCTAGAGACATATTATAAGTGAAATATGTTATTTTACAGTTCACGGGGTGCACTTCACAAGAGGAAGACAAAAAGACGGAAGGGTAAGATGAGAATTAAAAAAAGAGACCGGTGCCAAAAAGATAAAAAATTGTCCCTCAAGGCTCATAAATGCTGAAAAATTGAAAGTAGGGACTATAAATTAAACTACACGAAAAGTAAGGACTCTACGGCTTTTGGTATTCTGACGAGGACTGGGAAATAAGCCACTTTCTCTGATAGGGACCCTAACTAATTTCCCTTATTGTTATTATTATCAATTTTTTGAGAAAATTATTTTTCCATCAGCATGACTAGGATATGCGTATTGGTGATAATTTGTTATTGTATTATCAATTGCTTCCTACTTTAGTCATGCATTTAGGTCAAACATCAAAATTTATGGATCGTGGGTTCATGTATTCATGTATATTAAATTGTGATTGTCTTCAGATTTTTATTTTATTTTCACTTGAAATCTGTTTCTATATTTGATTGCTATTTCAATTTTTTTAACATATGTACAATAAATTTGGTTATTTTCAAGGATTTATTTTGCACTTAGAACAAACTTCCGCTAGACTCATTGATTTTAGACTTTAAGTTTCCATTGTTTTCGATTTCTGGTCATGATGTTATGTTCCTACTAGGCACCAAGGTGTTATTTCTTTCTTTTGTTTTCCTAGAAGCCTGTACATGTTAATCATGGCTTTAAGAAAGTCATTGGGGTATATATACAACAAGATATTATACTAGATAAAATCATAAACACTGATTTTATTTTTAGAGAGGATTTAGAATCCACATTAATTCCTTTTAGAAATACCAACACTATATTTCTAGTGACCTGCTTATATAACCAATATACACTTAAGAATTTCAGGGTTATATGCATAGTTATCCAGAACACAGGGTATAACTTATCTACACCTTGTTCATATAATTGAAATTTCTCCTTGATATGGCTCTTCATTTATCTACATGGTGTAGTTGTTCTGCATTGGGGTTTTAATGAAGATATGCCCTTTAAACAAAAGAGGAGTGGGTTTGAGTGATTAGACAAATCTCAGGGTGTTTAATGCAAAATCTGCATCCCCCTTGCCTTCCACATGCAGGGGCAGGGTCACTGAGTCTTCTCCTTGCTCTTGGAAAACTCTTCCTTGTGCTGCTTCTCTCTTGGAGGTGCTTCTCTTCTCTTGTTCTTGTCTTCTCTCATTGCAGCTCTTCTTGTTGTACTTGTTCTTGTTCTCCTTGTTGTCACACTTCTTGTTGGCATGGAAGGCAAAATCACCAGGATCGACCCAGAATCGGTCGATCCTAGATCGGATCGGCGGCTATGGATCCGATTATGGGGGGGGGGGGGGGGGGGGGAAGTCCCTGAATCGGCAAACTTCCAGCTGGATCGACCAGAATCGAGTTGGATCGGCTGGATCAAGTAGGGATCGACCGATTCCAGACTGATCTAGGCCGATCCAGACTGATCCAGGTCGATTCTCTTACTTATTTACCTGAATATCATTTAAGTAAATGTTAGTACTTAAGATATTACATGTAAATAAGGAAGTACCCCCCATTTGAATCTAATAAAAAATATCAAAAAAATCATATCTCTTACCAATAAAAAGTCAACTCTCCCATCGAAGAAGAAAATCATGATTTTGGTGATTTTAGCGAAATGCTAACTTTCTAATCTCTCGTAATTTAGCTTATCTTAAATTTGATAATTCAAATAAACCACATGGAACACTAAAAATTTAAAGTCCGGTAAAAAAAGTCAAATGTGCATGTGACTTCTCCAAGGGAGCCACTCTCCTACTGACAGCACTTAGTCTGCTTGAGACCTCTCAGGATTTGGTCAAACTTAAGTTATCATCATCCAAACCTCTCAGAATTTGGTCAAATTGAGCTACCATCACCCAACTCATGACACTCATGAGTTTGGGTGATGATAGCTTAGTTTGACCAAATCCTAAGAGGTTTCAAGTAGACTTAGTGCTGTCAGTAGGAGAGCGGCTTTCTTGGAGAAGTCATATGCACGTTGATTTTTTTACCGGACTTTAATTTTTAGTGTTCCATGTGGTTTATTTTTTTCGTTGGACTTTAGATTTTTAGTATTTTATTGGACTTATTTGAATTATAAAATTTTAAATATGTCAAATTATGAGATTAGAAAGTCGCTATTTTGATAAAATCACAAAAATTGTGATTTTCTTCTTGGATGGGAGAGTTGACTTTTTATTAGTAAGAGATGTGTTTTTTTTTAAATATTTTTATTGGATTCAAATGGGGGATATTTCCTTATTTACATGTAATATCTTAAATAAATGAAACTACAAATTTTAACATTTACTTAAATAGTAGGTCAATAATACACTTAAGTCTTTAATATTTTATACTTTTCTTGTATTATTATAGTAGTAATAATACAAAATCTTATGTTTCATATATTATGAATGCATGTATGATTGGTTTTTTATGCAAATATTAGTTCTTTCAATTTATCAGTTTTTCCCTCATTTTTGCTGTTTTTTTTCTGTTTTTTTTTCCTGAATTTTCCTGAATTTTTTTCCAAAAAAAAAACCATTTTATAGACTGGCCGATCCAGGATCGGCCAGACTTCCCTTGGATCCATGGGATCTTGCGATCCGATCCGATCCAGGATCGGATTGAGCCTGGTCGATCCCGATCCCGATTCTGATCCTGCCTTCCATGCTTGTTGGAGTGGGGGGCTGCCCTCCTATTTATATGACTTGAGAGGCAGCAGGGGGTGGCGATGTCACCCCTCTCTTCTCTCTTAAAACCCCACCATAAATATGCACCGGTGTGGTTTCTTTCCTTCGGGGTTGGCCTCCTCTTTCCTTTTGAATCCCCGCTGGTAGCATACACTGGTTGGGGATCTCTTCTCTCCTTTCTTTTTCTATCGAATGGATCGATGGGGCCATCCTCCTCCCTTTTTTAAAACTCCACCGGTGGCATGCACCAATGGAGATCATTTCTCTCTTCTCTCCTTCCTTCTTTCCAAATAAGTTGGGCCGCCCTCTACTTCTTTTTTAAAACCCCACTGGTGACATGCACCGGTGGGGATTTATTCTCTCTTCTTTCCAAATAAGTGGGGCCACCCTCTTCTCTCCCTCATAAACCCGATAGGTGGGTTGGACCGGTGGGGTTTATCTCTTTATTCCTCTTCTTCTAAAGCCACACATGGAGCATGCATCGGTGGAGTTTATTTCCTTCTTTCTAAAACCCCATCGGGAACCTGCACCTGTGGGGTTTATTTTGTTTTTCTTCTAAAACCCACTGTGAACATACACTGGTTAGATTTAGGGTTTAGGGTTTTCTCTCAATTCTTCTCTCTTTCTTCTTTGTATCGGAGCAAGTGGGGTACACCCCCTTCCTCTTCTCATAAACCCCACCAGGGGCATGCATTGTTGGGGGTTTTCTTTTCTCTTCCTTCTCCTGGGAATAGGAATTGGGGCCCGGTCCCCCTCCTCTTGAAATCCCACCTGTGGAGACTCTAGTGGGGGCTGGCTTTCCTTTACTCAAACCCCACCTTGAGCATGTTCCTGTGGGGTTTTTTTCCTTCCTTTTTTTCCCTTCTAGATGGTATGAACATTCATGGGCATCCATATAATTTTATTTTTGCTGGAATTTGCATATATCTGAAAGACAAAAACATTTTTTTTAAAATTTTAGTGTCCAACAAATGGCTATTTTGATCCCGCAGGGATGTCCAATGGTTTCCATTTACTTGCTCAATGTGACATGCCTAGTCATAGTGTATGTCTGATATGACTTCTGCAAACCTCCAGGTATTGCTAGTAGTCTAGACCTAAAAAATTGTGGAAGATGGCTCCTTGTGGAAATATCTAAAAAAGAAGGAAATTGCCATACTTCTTTTGAGTGCTCAGAACCATTGTCTTTTCCAATTAAATCGACGTGTGCACCATCTAGGCAAATGGAGAACTACGAATCTTCTCCTTGACAAAGAGGATGAGAAACATACTCAAAGACAACAAGGATCTGTTTGTTTAGTTGCATGATCTTTTAAGTTGGATGTCAAGACTATATCATTTGAAGGATGAGAATTTGCACATTTGATGGCCATGATAATTTGACATACTTGCTGATACACAATAGGAATATACTTATGGTGTCCACCAAATCCCTTCCCCAGCAAAACAATGCTCCAGCTCTCAACCCAATGGCAGACAATTTATTTCCTTCCAACTATTGTGATTTTTTCCTCTGCTGAGAGCCTTTTTCTCCCGAATTTCCATCAAGTTGGTGCATAGATACATCCTTTGACAGATCTAATAATGAAAGTGCCTTTTGGTATGTAAATCTTTGTACTCTGCCCTCCATTTTGTCAAGCATTTACTAATTCAATAATGCATAATTTAAATGTTCCCTCATTTTGGGGCTGACAGAAGTGCACATCCATATTGCAAACTGTATATGGCAGACATTTCACATGTAACCCTGCCATAAAATCTGCTTTCATGGCTAGACTATCTCCAGCTCAGATAGGCATCAATGTAATAATGTGTGCAGAATGTATTCTAGGATGTCCAGCAGCATTTTCTGTTTTATCCTATATTTGTTACCTTGAAAGAAGTAGATAACACTTTTCCTGGAACGCATGTGCTCATAGCCTCGTACAGGATGATGTTGATCTAATTGATAATACACATTGAGGATGTCTCTTAATTGACTCTAATGTGCTCATAACCTCATACAGGATGTTGATCTAGTTGATAATACAGATTGAGAATGTCTCTTAGTTGAATATGTAGGTAAGCTGATGCTCATTTATTTCACATATTAAACAGCCCAATTATGCAGGAAGCTGGAATTTGATTATTAGCAAGATCACCATCTTATTAGCCATAATGAGGCTGGCCATCTTCTGTTGTCCAACAGAGCAACAGTGTGCACTACCAAAAGAGAGATGTGTAAACATGTGAAGAAGCATGTCAATTAAAGAGGGTCTTGTGTCTTGAACAATTGCAATTATGATTTGTGAAGCACTGCTGCTAAGTCGATGCTGTACTTAACTACATTTGTAGCATCCTGTTTCCCGTGTTGGGCATCCCAGTCACTTTACTATACAGCAGACTCTCTTCCCATTGTGGCACTGAAGGGGACATTGTAGAGTCATCCTGCGTACATTATCTATGTACTTGTTTCCTTCATAAAATGCATATACTTTTACTAGATATAGCAATGCTATGGTTCTCCTTTGAAAAAGAGTATATGTACGGTGATCAAGGATGCCCTGTCATAACCTATTGCGGTATGAGATCATTTAAACCAGTGTGATGATACTAATGATCAAGACTTCAAACTGATGTATAGTATGACTAACTTCTACTCAATTATCTTTTCACCCTTTTACTTCAGATGCATAGTAACCATTTTGCAGAAAGTAACTATATTGCCTTATGGTTGGGTTTGCTGCAATCAGCCACTAAATCTACTAAGACTTGTATAATGCACTTGCCCTGATGTTTCTGTCCATAAGATGGTCCAATTGCAAAGACATGCTAATACATGCTTTTAGCTCGAGTTGTAGAAGATAAGGTTATGTATTTAGTTATCCAGATATTAAGGTTCCACATGACCTCAATTTAGGGAAGGGTAGTCTCCTGGTTCAATATTTAAATTTGTCTGCAAGCAGCTCTTAATCTGTTAGAAGATAGTTGCTACCCATTCCATGCAAGTCATATGTTGTTCTGGTAATGTGGTACCTGAGTAAATTTGCTTTTGGGTTTCCCTCATCTGTCCTCCTGTTTTTTCGAAAGCTTCTTGCTACACAACGCTACCTGGGCCACCATGTGGTGGTTTGGGGTGGGCGATATTTATTTCTTCCTCCCTGCTAATTTGCATTTTGCACTTTATTTGCAATTTGGATCAGTGACAAGGTTTTGAGCAACAATTGTGGTCTTATTAATATGATATATCAGGAAACAATTGCTGAAGTGTTACTTGTTTGATCGACATTGTTCTCCTTTCAACTGAACTGTTTTGCTTCAACCAACATAATCTTTCTAAAGTTTTATATCTGAATTTGCCCTTTTTTGTCAGAATTTCCTCTTCACAACCAAAGATCAAAATTCCCTACTGAAGGCTATTGATTTTGGCTTATCAGATTTTGTAAAGCCAGGTTTGTATTAGCAGATGCCATATTTCTGGGGTCAGTCTCATTTTTCAAGTTATATCTACAGAAATTTATCTGCTGGTGTCTGACTTGAAGTTATTTTGCAGATGAAAGGCTAAATGATATTGTTGGAAGTGCTTATTATGTGGCACCAGAGGTTCTGCATAGATCCTACAGCACAGAAGCTGATGTCTGGAGTATTGGGGTGATTGCTTATATTCTTCTATGCGGGAGCCGACCTTTTTGGGCGCGTACTGAGTCAGGCATCTTTAGGGCTGTCCTAAAGGCAGATCCAAGTTTTGATGAACCGCCTTGGCCTTCTCTATCCTCTGAAGCAAAGGATTTTGTCAAGCATTTATTAAGTAAAGATCCACGCAGAAGGATGTCTGCTGCCCAAGCTCTAAGTGAGTGCCTTCCGATATGTTTAAGGTTTGGCTTTCAACCTGCATTCTCAAACATTTACTTTCCTTGGTGCAGGTCATCCTTGGATTAGAAACTACAATGATACAAAAGCACCATTGGATATTCTAGTTTTCAAGCTCATGAAGGCATATATGAGGTCATCACCGTTGCGCAGGGCTGCCTTAAGGGTAGGTGTTCCTACGTGATGAAGAATTCTTTATTATAGTAATTTTATTTTCTTGTATATAAGTCTCAGTGTATGTGTCATGCTGAGTTATGAAGCATACTGTGTCTCTCCATGCCCTTGTTCAAATAACTATGAGATTTCATGTTTTACCTTTATAAACAGCAAGACATGTCTTTTCGCTTGCCTTTTTCATTGACTTAGGTGTTTGGAACAAAGTAAACATGAACAATAGAGTTTCTGAATTTGCTTGAGATCCACAACATTGGTTTAAGAGTCGCTGCTAACTCGTAGCTGATGTAGATTTTGATATTCAGAAAAATTGTGATGCCAGACCAGATTGGCTGGCAATTGTCCGACATGAGCCTCCACGATCCTCGGTGGGCTGGCCCACATGCATGATTGGTGGTCTGACTGAAACTACCTCGATCAACCGATCAACCATGAGGTGGCCGTGCAGCAATCGGCAGCTCCTCCTTTCAACCACGGCAGAACCTGTTCGGAGGATTCCGTGGGTGACTATGCACTGGGGGTGACCGCACAATGGGGGCCACAGCTTCCTACAGTGGCTGTGAAGCGGTGGCGGGCAAACTCATGCGGATGGGGTCTGGCATGGGCCCAGTGGTCGAGTGACGACGACAGGCGTGGGCAGTTGCTGGGACCCTGGAATGGTGGCGTAACGCAAGTGTGGGTCCTCCCAGCGCTGCAGGGGTGGGGGCAGTTCATCTCCGGACAGTCGTCACATGCATGCAGGGTGGTCGCGGGCTCTGGGAGGCAGCCCACATGCGGGTTCCAGCATCGACTTTAGCAGGGCCGGGTGGCGGAGTTTTTTTTTTTGATGTACTCTAGGGAACAACAAAGGGAGGCTGGATGCGAAGGTTCTGTGTGTGAGGATGGCATTGGGTTCTCCGGCTTGTAGAGTGCGAGGGAAGAGGCCGCGAGACCTCCCGTGCATGGCAACTTGAGGGAGTGATCTGATGAGCGTCAAAGAGATGAAGGGAGGGAGAAGACTGGTGAGGGAGAGGAATGGCGGGAGAGGGAGGTCCCAGAGAGAGGGGTTGCAGGTGGAGATTCGACAGTGGAGCTAGCGAGAAGTTGGAGAGAGACAATGGGGGGCACGAAGGGCTCATGGTGGAGCAGGAAGCACATGCATGGGAGGGTCTCGATGTGGGGGTTGGTGGACGGGGCGGCCATGGGTTGGCTTCTTCATGGCGTAAGGTGAGGACGAGGAGAAGGCTTTTGAGGCTGTGGTTTCATGGGGAAGAAGATGAATGGAACGGGATGACAGCAAAGATGGTATGGCACAGGGTGGCAGGGGCCTTGCACCCCTTCCTGGCTGCTGCAGGGAATCTCCCTTGTAGAGGTACCTACAGCTGACGCACTCACTTGAAGCAAAACGACAATGCCTCGAAAGCTTCTCATCTATTCCATTGCTTAAAACGGAAGGCTATAGCCCCTTTTTATAGGGGTTGAGGTGCTCTTGGGCCGGACAATTGGAGCTGGCCTTCTCCTCACTAAAGGCCCATTGGGACACCAACTTTTACTAAAGACTCACTAATACCCAAAGAAAAGACACGTAAGGAAAAAAAAAAAATACCCTTAATATCCTAGCTACTAATGGGCCAAATAAAGTTTATTTACACCCAAAAGACACAAAGCCTAGAAGTAACATGAACCCCAAGTGCACAAGGAAGGTCCATAATGCACCCGCATCATACCCCCTGGTTTGAGAAAACTTGACCTCGAGTTTTAAAATGGTGAAGCATCTCATTGGTGACTAAGGGCTCAACAAATCCATGTAATGCTGGTGATGTCAGCAAGGTGTGCAAGTGTTGAAACTACCGAAAATGGGCTTAGTCATCTCTACCCACATTAAATGAAAGTCATTTGGATTGTATGAACAGTCAGCCTAAATATTTGAAAATGTAGTGCTTGGGGGATTTGCCTCGAACACATCATCTGATATCAAATAAAACCAATTGAGATAAATGACCCAAAATCCCATGCATCATCTATCGCATGCTCGATGTAAACACAACTATCTGGTGAAGGGGCCGGTGCCACTAATGACAATATTGTCACCTCTAGTTCGATGTAGGCATGGTCATGAGACAAGAGTCGTCGTCTGCGTTTGGGTGCTTTGTGGTGTCATCTGCTTCGGAAGCAACTGCGGGATGTATGTGAAGCCATAATTGTAAGGAATTTATTAACGTCTCGGGTGGCGGTTGTAGAACACAAAGTCGGCCCAGATGCCATATCAGCATGCTGCACAACAAACCACTCAACCCGAAGAGCAATGCAGAGCTTCTCATATGGATAAATCTCAGCCCAGACACCATCTAAATAAACACACTTTGAAGAGCTCTGTAATACCAACAATCAGATAAGAACTCCACAAGAGCAACATATGAATGGACGACAATTTTCCCTATTTGAGACAACAATTCTAAAACACCTTGAGAGACAGAATTACTTGACTGATCAAGTTCGAGCAACACTTGGGCAAGCTAATCATTCGGTAGGCGCACAAGTATGTCAGCAAAATGTGGTGTCATACCTACAAACACATAATGTAGACAACCATGTTGGCTAGAATCTTGACCATAGTTATCAAGGCGTCAAGGCGACCAAGGCGTAGTCGGGGTCTCGGATCGCCTAAGCACTTCTGCGTCTGCCTAAGCGGTGCCTAGGCGTCTAGGACGGAACCAAGTATGAGCTGTTTTCAAGTGTCCCTCTTATATGATATTTACGTCTCTAAAAATATATATGATGATGAAAATTCAATAAAAATATCATAATATGACAGACATAAAGACAATGACATATCATAATATGGTAGATATATTATTAAAATAATACATAAATTTGAGAAATATAGATAATAGCTATGTATCACCAAAAAAAACTTGCAAAAAAATAAAATGTCACAACAAAAAGGTCAAAATTATATGAAAGCAACAAAATTTAAATTACAAGTAAATAAACTCACATTATATATCATAAAGTCATAAACATCTTAATTGACATCTTCAAATAAATAAGCACACTAAATAAGAACAAGAAGTGCAAATATCATCGTATCATCAGAAAACTAATTTCCAATTTTTAAAACAAACCAGTAAATAAACATACATGTAAATATGTTAAATAAAAATAGGAAGTGCAATATCTTAACACACTTAAAGAAAATAAAAAATAAATGAGTCCATTACATAATCCCACAATATGTCTAAAAATTGAAAAGAAACTAGAAAATGACAATTCTCATGAGTTTGAGTGATGACAATTTAGGTTTGACCAAATCCTGAGAGGTCTCAAGTAGATTAAGTGTTGTCAGTAAGAGAGTGCATCCTTTGGACAAGTCATATGTACGTTTGACTATTTTCACCAGACTTTAAATTTATAGTATTCCATGTGGTTTATTTGAATTATGAAATTTTTAGTTAAGCCAAATTATGAGGGATTAGAAAGACGCTATTTTGATGGAATCACCAAAATCACAATTTTTGTTAGATGGGAGAGTTGATTTTTTATTGATAAGAGATATGATTTTTTTGATATTTTTATTGGATTCAAATGGGATATACTTTCTTATTTACATGTAATATCTTAAGTAAATAAAACTACAAATACTAACATTTATTTAAATGATATTCAGGTAAATAAGATGTTTCCTGAAATCAGGATGTACTCAGCCCCAGCAAGGTTACCACGGGTCAGATCAGATACTTGAAAACTGACCCCTAACAGGTCTAGGAGCACCCAGGCGCGCCTTGGCCGCTTTAGCGGCGCCTTGGGGCGCCTTTTTTACTCTTAAAAAGGCGGGGTGTTTTTAAGCGGCTAAGGAAGCGCCTTAGCGCTTAAGCGGCGCCTAGGCGCCGCCTAGGCGTCCGCCTTGACAACTATGATCCTGACTTGTAAGAACAAAGTTGGTTCCCTATGCTCTGATGCCAAAATTGCGGGACCAGATGAGCTGGCCATTGTCTAGCATGAGCCTCCATGATCGTTGGTGGGCCAATGCTGCAACTAGGTTGGTCGGCCCACAGGTGAGACTAGCTGTTTGGTTGGAGCTACCTTGATCAACTGATCATCTCCGAGACGACCATGCAGCAAGCCGACATCTCCTTTCAACCATGTTGGAACTTGTTTGGAAGATTTCGTGGGTGATTATGCACTAGGGGGTCCCCGCACAGTGGGGGGCCCAACTTCCTATAGTGGTTGTAAAGCGTACAATGGCTGTAAAGCGGTGGTAGGCAGACTCATGCGAACGATGGTTTAGCACGGGACTAGGGGGTCAAGTGAGGGCGGCGCAGGTGATTGTCGGAATTTTGGAATGGTGGCGTGATGCGAGTGTGGGCCCTCCCAGTGCTGTAGGGGTGGGGGTGGTTCGTCTTCGGGTGTCGTCGCATGCATACAGGGTGGTCGTGGGCTTTGGGAGGCCGCCCACATCATTGCGGGTTGTTGTGTCGGCTTTAGTAGGGCCAGGTGGCGGAGGTTTCTAATGACGTACTCGAGGCAGCGATAAAAGGAGGCTGGGTGCGAAGGTTCTACGCGTGAGGATGGCATTGGGGTTCTTCGGCTTGTAGTGTGCGAGGGAAGAAGCCGTAAGGCCTCTCGCGCATGGCAACTTGAGGGAGTGATCCGACGAGCGAGAGAGAGACAAAGGGAGGGAGAAGACTAGTTTGGGAGAGGAATGGCGGGAGGAGGTCCTCAAGAGAGGGGGTGTAGGTGGAGATACAACGGTGGAGCTAGCAAAAGGTCAAAGTGGGGCGGGAACCACGTGCATGGGAGAGTCTCGACGTGGGGGTGGGCGGATGGGGCGGCCATGAGATAGGCTTATTCATGGTGCAAGGTGAGGATCAGGAGAAGCTTTCGAGGCTGTGATTCATGGGGAAGAAGGCGAATGGAATGGGATGACAACAAAGATGAAATAGTACAGGGTGGCAAGCTCGCACCCCTCTCTGGCCACTGCAGGAAACCTCCCTCGTAGACAAGGAAGGCAGAATTGGCCGATCCAAATCGGGATCGGCTGATTTCGGCAATGGAAATTAAAATTTAAATGGATCCGGACTGAATTGGTTGGATCGACTTGGTATTGAATCGGATCAGCGGCCGATCTGGAATCGATTAGCACCAATTCGGACCGGATCCTGGGTTTCAATGGCTGATCCCCAAAGGCGGTCGCCATTTTGCAGAACACAAAAGAAACCCCTTTGGCCCTTTCGGCCTTTCCCGCCCCCCAACCCTTCGACCCTCCTCTCCTCCCTCATCGCCGGATGCCGCCCCCACCACCGCCAGATGCTACAGCTGCCGTCGCTGGACGCCCCCTTGCACTTCTTCTTCTTCTTCAAGGTATTAAAGCTTTACTCTTAGTTTTTTGTTTGTTTTCATTTTGAAAAGTAGAAAATATGTTTAGGAAGCATGATTTGAGTTGTATGGGGGCTATGGAGCTTGGAGAATGGGATATTATTTAGGGTTGTGAAAATAAGATAAGACACTGTTACCCTATTTAGGATTTAAAATTTGGGGCTTTTGTCTAATTAGTGTAATTAGAGCTCAATTGAGTGTGTTAAAAAGATACATCATCAGAACCTTATCCCATTACTTGGGGTCGGCAGTGTGTTAAAAAAATACGTAATGAAAAAAAGACTCTTAATTACTCTAGCTACTAATGGTCGAAATAATATTTTTTTACACGCAAAATACACCAAAAACCCAGAAATAACATGAACCTCAAGTGCGCAAAGAAGGTCCATAATGCTCCCGCATCACAAATTACGTTGCTTATGCTGAAAATATTGTATAAGAGCAGACAAGGTTAAGCTGATATGCATAAATTAAAAGGCTACATTTAGATGGAAACAGAAGATGTGATTTTGGTCAAATGGGATACCAAAAGTGCTTGTTCAAGGTCACTGCAAATTGTGGCGGAGAGAATCTGCACAATAGGAGCTACTTTCAAAAACCAAGATTGTATGGAAGAATGCAAGGGATGAATCTCAATCTCCTTTAGAGAGAAGATAGAGAGAGATAAACATTCATTTTGTGGCAAAGCACATGATATGATAGATAAGTATGTGAAATCACACTTAAATCAGTCGCAATGAAGTATATTCAGGAGGATAAAATGGTTGAATCTTCAAAAGACTTTGTTCGATGAAGTTACAGAAGAATTGGCCAAGAAATTCCAGGGAAAATTGTGAAATACCACAATATACGATGCATGATAACTAGTCCATAAACTTCTCTTTGAAAATAATAAAAAAAATGAAAATCCTCTTTAGAGCCATTGGCCTCGTCTCTTTCCTACTGAAAGTAGCATACTCCAGAAAATCTGCTGCGCTTCTAAAATTATACATTCTGGTTGAAGCGAAAACCAAATTGATGTGGGAGTATTATGGATCTTCTTTGAGCACTTGCCATTAGTAGCTAGGGTAGTAAGAGTCTTTTTATATTTTTTCTTACGTATCTTTCTTTGGGTCTTAGTGAGTCTTTGGTAAGAGTAGTAGCCCAATTGGCCTTTAGTGAGGAGAGGGCCGGCTCCTCTTGTCCTGCCTAGGGGTGCCCCAACCTCTATAAAAAGGGGTTATTGCCGTGCCTTTTGAGCTATGGAATAGATGAGAAGTTTTTGAGGCAATGTCGTTTTGTTTGGAGTGAGTGTACGGTGCAGCTACTTACGAGGGAGGTTTCCTACAGTGGCCAAGGAGGGGTGTGGGTCCTTGACACCCTGTGCTATACTGTCTTTGTTGTCATCCCATTCCATTCCCCTTCTTCCCCATGAAACCAAAGCCCCAAAAACCTTCTCATTGTCCTCACCTTGCGCCGTGAATAAGCCATCCCCATGCATGCGCTTCCCGCTCCATCGTGAGCCTATCGTGTTCCCACATCGTCTCTCTCCTTGACCTCTTGCTAGATAATCACTGTATCTCCTTCAGCGACCCTCTCTTGGGGACCTCCCTCACGTGTTGAACCTCCTCGGCCAGCCTCCCTTTGCCACTACCTCATGTGCATTGTTAGACATCTCCGCCAACCGGCCTTGTTGAAGCTGACGTGGCAACTTGCAGCGATGTGGGCGGCCTCCTAGAGCCCTCGGCCACCTTGCACGCATGCGACGACCTCTCGGAGACAAACCGCCCCACCCTTGTAGCGTTAGGAGGACCCACACTCCCGTTACGCCACCGTTTCAGGGTCTTAGCGACTGCCTACTCCCATCCTCGTCACTCGACAGCCTCGGCCTGCATCAGACCCCGTACGCATGAGTTTGCTAGCCATTGCGTCACAGACAATGTTGGGAGCCATGGCCCTCTGTGCGAGGACCCCCTAGTAGTGGCGAACGTAGAAATTTTGTCTAGTGAGGTCACATAAATAATTTATATATTTATAAAATATAAATATAAAATTAAAAAATAACACACACTCAATAAAAATGATACATTTCAGGCTTCTGGGTTGAATCGCGAAGCCCCGTTCGCGGGTTCGTTTGCGAAACCCTTGAGAGCTCACAGGGGGAGTTGGCGGCTGGAAGGGGGAACGTGGGATGGCGAGATGGCAAGCTGGCATGGGTATATTTGAAACTTTTTGGGGGGAATTTTGGTTGTTTTAGGCCACCGCTGGCGGGGGGGATACCAGATATGGCCCATTGGCCCTTTGCAAAGAATGGGCCTTGTAGGTGCTCCATTTTTAAAATTTCAATGGGGTCACCATCATTATTGTTTTTCATTTTAAGCCTCCACTGGGATTTTCGTAGGTCCGCCTCTGCCCCTAGTGCACAGTGACCCATGGAATACAATGAATAAGTCTCGCCATGGTTTAAAGGAGGAGTTGCTGACTTGCTGCATGGCCATCTTGGGGATGACTAGATGATCAAGGTAGTTCCAGCTAGACCACCGGTCCCACCTGTGCGCCGGCCCATCTAGTTGCAGCGTTTGCCCATCGAGGATTGTGGAGTCATGTCAGACAATGGCCAACCTATCTGGTCTCGCATCAATTTGGTATTAGAGCATAGAGAACTGGCTTGTGGATTTTGGTCAACATGGCTGTTTGCATTTATATGTCTGTGGGTATGTGGGTATGACACTGCATTCGTTGAGACAACTGTGCGCCTACCGAATGATCAGCTTGCTTGAGTGATGCTTGAACCCAATCAACAGGATAATTATGTCCCTCAGGATGTTGTGAATTTGTTGTCTCAGACATGGGAGATTGTCGTCCATTTAGATGTTGCCCTTGTGGAGTTCTCTTTTGATTGTTGGTGTTATGGAGCTTTTCAGAACTGTGTTTATTTAGATGGTGCCTGAGCTCAGATCTATCTATTTGAGAAGCTTTGCATTACTCTTGGGGTTGAGTGGTTTGCTGTGCGGCTTGCTGATATGACATCTAGGGCGACTTCATGTGTTCTACAACTGCCACCCGAGACATTAGCAGTTCCTGGCAGTCGTGGTTCACATGCATCCCGCAGTTGCTTTCAGAGTAGATGACACCACATAGCACCCAAACGCAGTCGGCGACTCGTCTCATATGACAATGTTTGCATCGAACCAAAGGTGACAACACCGAGTCCTCCATCAGAGGTGCTGCCCCTTCACTAGATGGCTACGTTTGCATCGTGAGTGCGATAGATGATGCATGGGATTCTAGATTGTTTGTCTTAGTTGGATTTCATTTGACATCAGATGATGTGCTCGAGACAGATCCCCAGCCACTTCACTTTCAGATGTTCAAGTTGACCATTCGTGCGATCTGGATGACTTTGATCTGATGTGGTTAGATGATCAGGCCCATTTTCTCTGTTGTCTGTAGCTTCAGCACTTGTGCACCTTGTTGACATCACTGATGTTATGGAGATTTGCTAAACCCTTAGTCACCCTTGGGATGCTTCGCCATTTCAAACGTGGGTTCGAGTTTTCTCGAACCTAGGGTGTATGATGCAGGAGGATTATGGACCTTTGCACACATGGAGTTCATGTTATTTTTGGGCTTCTGGTGTCTTGTGTGTACAAAAATGTTATTTGGCCCATTAGTAGCTAGGGTATTAAGAGTCTTTTTATATTTTTTCTTACGAATTTTTCTTTGGGTCTTAGTGAGTCTCTGGTAAGAGTTAGTGGCCCAATTGGCCTTTAGTGAGGAGAGGGCCAGCTCCTCTTGTCTGGCCTAGGGGTGCCCCAACCCCTATAAAAAGGGGCTGTTGCCTTCCCTTTTGAGTGATGGAATAGATGAGAAGGTTTCGAGGCATTGTCGTTTTGCTTGGAGTGAGTGCGTCTGGTGCTGGTACCTCTGCGAGGGAGGTTTCCTGCAGTGGCCAGGGAGGGGTGCTAGGCCCCTGCTACCCTATGCCATGCCATCTTCGTTGTCATCTCATTCCATTCGCCTTCTTCCCCACAAAACCACAGCCCCGAAAGCCTTCTCCCGTCCTCACCTTGCACCCTGAAGAAGCCATCCCCATGGCCGCCCGGTCCGCCCACCCCCACGTCGAGACCCTCACACTTTTCCCACCCCACTGTGAGCCCGTCGCATTCCCATCGTGTCTCTCCCTTGACCTCTCGCTAGTTCCACCGTCATATCTCCATCTGCAACCCCTCTTTCTGGGACCTCCCTCCTGCTGCTCCTCTCCCTCACCAGTCTTCTCCCTCCCTTCCTCCATCTCTCTCTTGCTTGTCAGATCACTCCCTCAAGTTGCCATGCATAGGAGGCCTCACAGCTTATTCCCTCGCACGCTACAAGCGGAGAACCCCAGTGCCATCCTCCCGACTGAACCTCCTCTGCTAGCCTCCTTTGTCACTGCCTTGCATACATTGTCAGACATCTCCGCCACCCGGCTCTGTTGAAGCCTACGCAGCGGCCCGCAGCAATGTGGGCGGCCTCCCAGAGCTCGCAACCACCCTACATGCATGCACGACCACCTGGAGATGAACCTCTCCCACCCCTGCAGCACCCACACTTGCGTCACGCCACCGTTCCGGGGTCCTGGCGACCGCCTGCGCCTACCCTCATCACTCGTGCCTGGGCCTGTGCCAGACCCGTCTGCATGATTCTGCCAACCACCACTTCACAGACACTGTAGGAAGCCATGGCCCCCTTTGTGCAGGGACTCGCTAGTGCATAGTCACCCACGGAGTCCAACGAACAAGTTCTGCCATGGTTTAAAGGACGAGCTGCCGACTTGCTGCATGGCCACCTCGGGGATGACCGGCTGATCAAGGTAGTTCCATCCTGACCGCCAGTCCCGCCTGTTGGCTGGCCCAACTAGTTGCAGCGTTGACCACCGAGGATCGTGGAGGGTCATGTCGGACAATGGCCAGCCCATCTGGTCCACATCAATTTGCCTCATTCGTCTTGTCCAAGTTTGATTGCAAAACTAGATCCTGCTTCCTTCACTGCCTTGGATCTTCTGAAACTTTACAAACCATACATCTTCCAACATTTGATTTGTTTGGCAACTTTACATCTTTACCCACATTATCCCCCTAAATCTATGTTTTATAAGTGATCTGCTTTCAATAATCTCTCTTCTCTCTGCAACCTCAACATGTAACAGTGGGGATCTTTTCTGCCTGGGTGACTCCTCTCTCCTCTCTCCTCTCTCTCTGTCATTTCTTAGAAACCCAGTTTTTTTTTGCCCCAATTTCCTGTTTGCTTCTGGTTTCTGCTTGCTAAACACTACATGAATATGCCTCTGTTTTAGATGTTTTTTAACTGATGAGACTTCTATAAGATTGTAAGTTTCCTCTAATATTCACTTACTGGGGCTTATTCTAGATTGAATATTTGTAGGTTTATTGGGACTAAAAATGCTGCATATTATAAAATGTGATGTCTGAATATCTCATGTGCTTTGCATTTTTGTTAGTAGCTTTTTGTTATTACGTTTTTCTAATATGCTAGTATGATATTTAGTATGATTATATAATTTCTATTATCTTTTTTAGGCTCTGTCAAAGACATTGACTGTCGATGAGCTCTTTTACTTGAAGGAACAATATGCTATTTGGAGCCAAGTAAAAATGGCTACATCTCTCTTGAAAATATCAAGACGGTTAGTATTCTGATTATATATTCAACACTCATATATATGTTGATTCACTGAACAAAATGTATAAAATAAAGGGAGATATCTGGTGCTTGCTTCTGCTCCGGATAATTGAAATTACTTTATTTTGATGTCAGGTGTTAATTAGGAATGCGACAGATGCAATGAAAGAATCTCGTGTTCATGATCTTCTTGTTTCAGTATGTACTTGAAACTGAGTAGATGATGTTTTTTTCCCCCCCTTTCCTGCACATTCTTGTTCATAAAGTTCTATGGAGAAGTCTGCATGAACTCATCCTTAGCATGAATGTCTTTAAAATCCTCTGGCTTGTTACTGATTTGCAGCTGAGTGCTCTTCAGTACAGAAAAATGGACTTTGATGAATTTTGTGCTGCGGCATTAAGTGTGCATCAGCTTGAAGGCCTTGATAGATGGGAGCAGCATGCTCGTTGTGCCTATGAGCTTTTTGAGAAGGAAGGAAACAGGGCCATTGTTATTGAAGAACTTGCTTCGGTATGCAGATTTCTTATTGATAGACTGTGCATCTTCATAGTTTATGCTTTCCATTTGTTAGTAGCTCGTGGTATTTAAGAATCCAAAATTTGCATAAATGTCTCTCTTAAATTGAAAATTCCTTGAGAATCCATCCTGCTTTTGGATTTGCTTGGATACCCTCTTTACATTGATTTGATGCCACTTAGAACCTTTCCTCAACTTCCGTTGATATACTACTGTTAGGGAGGAAGGGAAAGAGGGTGGGCGCACTGCCAGGCATGGTGGGGGGGGGGGGAGAGGAAGAGAGAATTTAAATGAAAAAAATAAATAAATTTAAATGGAGTTTTACACAATTTTCACTTTATGAGGATTATGCAAAACATGTCCCATGTCCTTTTCTTTTGTCATCCAGTCATCTGTGTATTTTACACAACTACAATGCCGCATCCTTGTATGCTATTATTTGTTGCCAGGTGAGTTGCAAGATTTTGTTGGAGCAAGGATTCAATATTTCATGTGAAATGAGTTCCATCAGATGCTTTGCATTTTGTGTATTACCTTTCGTCTCCTTTACTTTCATGTAACCAAAGTACTCGTACATTTTGTGAATGTAGTTGTGTGTGGTAAAGAGTAGCAATGCGAAAATTATTAAAGAAACAATTACACAAGAACACAAGGATTTATCTTGGTTCGGCCTTTCCAAATGAAAGTCTTACGTCTAGTCCCCAAACAAACTCTTGGGATTTCACTAACTGAGGTACAATCCCCCCAAAGATATACAAATCCCAACTCCTAAGTTAGTCCTCCTCCTTTTCAAGTAAGAAGGAAACTCACTTCTGTTACAGGTTAAGAAGCCCCCTCCTGGAACAAACCTCACTGTGGTTCTGTTAGTACAAACCCCAACTCGGTTCTTCCCTTAACACAAGGGGAACACTAGTACAGACCCCAGATGGTCACAACCCCCAGCTAATCTACTGGTCCTCCTTTGAGTAGGAAGGAAACTCATTTTTGTTACAGATCAAGAAGCCACTCTCCTAGAACAAATCCCAATGCGGTTCTTCTCTTAACACAAGGGGAACGTTTGCACAACAAGCTTTCTTTTCCAACCGAAGAGGAACATTTTTGAACATAGAAGTTTGGACCCAAAGTCCCTAGATCAAGCTCAAGATAAACAATGAAATGCTTGATCTGAGACGATGCTTAAGAAAAGAGTTACAAGAAAAGACTCTTCTTAGGCTAACCCTCAACCCTCTCACAAATACACGATGACGCACAAAGAGAGAATGAGAGAAAGAGAAAGGCTTGAAAGCTTTTGAAGATTTCTGCTTGAGGCTTCTTCTTTCTTTGAATGGCCTTGAGTTCTTTCTCTCTTGCTGGAGTGTATGTGGAGTTGAATGCTCACTAGATGTTCACTCCTTGAATGATCTCTAGGTTCGCACTTCTACTCTTCTGCTTCAAGGTCTTCATCCTTTATAGAGCCAGAAAGATAGATCTGTTGGAGGATAGCTGTTGGAGCTCTTGAATTCGTTGAGGCTCTTCATCTTCTGCTCTTCTTCTCCTTCTATCTAACGGATGTCTTCTTGAGTCTACTGGCTACTTGGAACAGAAGATGTTCTTTCAGATGCTGCATGTTTCCAAGATGTTGACTATGATCATCTTCTGCTCTTCTTCTCCTTCTATCTAACGGATGTCTTCTTGAGTCTACTGGCTACTTGGAACAGAAGATGTTCTTTCAGATGCTGCATGTTTCCAAGATGTTGACTATGAGCAAAATGAACCTGCAGGTATTTAATGCAAAGATGTTAGACTAGAGAAATCTTCTGATAGATAGCCCATACTTCTTTTGCCATATTTTCTGTTGATAGATAGAAATAATAGGTTAAGTCTTTTCTTTCTTGCAGGAAGAGATCCTATGAGACAGATAAAAAGATCTTTCGTTAAAGAAATAATAAGTTAAACATATGAAGCACATTTGAAATTTCGTTTGGGCGCCAAAGACATTTTGAAATATTTGAGTCTGTCGATGTGAGTTATAACAACAATCGATATGAGAAGAATAATCGATATCATAGAGGCAATCAATATGCTGAAAGGCAATCGATATCAATAATAATCAATATGCTAAAAACAATCGATATCAAGGTTCAAGAACTCGGGGATCGGGATCGGATCGGTCGGCCCCAAACCAGTCCGACCGGCCGATCTCGACCCCGGCTGGGCCGAGCTGGGCCGAGCTCGACCGGGTCTGGCCGAGGTAAAGGGGGCTGGATCGCCCCCCTTAAAAAAATTGAAAAAAAATTAGAAAAAATATGAAAAAATAGGAAATATATGAACATTATATTTATGAACTGAAATACATGAAAAAAATAGGACATAATACATCATTGGTACTGAGGAAAAGTAATATAATGATATTTATTAGAATCGCACATTATATTGTGTGGACATAAGGTTTACATAATCTGTCCAAGACATATAATGTTGGTAATATGCCTCATATTGAGTCAAATATTGACTATAGGCATCCGTGTTCGCATATATGATAGTAATTGGTGTGTAGCCAGGTATTTTAGGCACTTGATATGAGCCATATGACTCATATGAGTCATGTGAATGCGAATCGGACTCAGTAGATTGTGCATATGCTCCACCTCCGGTGTAATATGATGCGTGTAATATGATGCATCCGGGTATTGAGGATATCCCAAGTAGCCTTCCTGCCCTTGGTAATATCCTTCAGTGGAAGCATAAGATGATGTATCTGAAGCTTGCTCCATGGTCTCAAACTCCATCCGTAGCTTTTCTTGACGCTCCCACTCCTCTTGCATCTTCTTCTTCATTAACCAATTCCGTCTATGTGGAATGAAGTTGGGATTGTATCCCGAATCTTCGGATGCTCCTTGGCCTTGGCCTTGCCCTTGCCCTTGCAATTGAGATGCCACTTTCTTCCCCTTTCGTGTATATTGTTGACTTGAGGTTTGTGCTTCCCTCCCTTGCCTACTCCCATGATGTTGATCTTGAGTAGTATGGGTGAAGTCTTCCTCTCCGGTGAATACAATAGGGTCGGGTGGCGGTGCCGGTGGCGGTACACTGCTGACAACTAGGACATCTCCTCCATGGTCGGATCCCTCACTAGGAGTACTTGTCTTCGATGTGGAGTCATTAGAAGTTTGGTATTCAACATTATCGCTTGGCTCCAGTGTTTCATGATCTATATCTTCCTCGATTGTCTCCAAGTCTGCAATGCTAATGCCATGTTTCTTGCTCCTTCCTCTTGCACCCACTGTCTTCTTTTGGCGTTTAGGGGCTGGGGGAGTTTCAAACTCCGGAAGCAAAGGCACATCATCAAGCTCACCTAAATGAGACATAAACATGTTAACATGAGAAATAAATATAATGCCATGTTGCATGTACATTGTAAAGGTCATCTACCTTCAGCCCATGCACGATCATGCGGGTCGAACTCTGGTTCAACCGAAGTGGTTGCATTTACCCATGCATGTAGTGGATGTTCCTTCTCAAAAACTTCTTCTATATCTATTGTCTCAGTTGGAGTTGCTTCAGCTTGTTGTTGGCCCGAGGATCTATATTTTTCTCTATCTTGAACTTGTTTGATTAATTGGAGAATTTTAAGCTTCAATCTCATGTTGTAGTGGCAAAATACCAACTTCTCAAGACGTGCAGACTTCAAGCGGTTTCTTTGTTTTGTGTGGATCAAGCCAAATGTGCTCCAGTTTCTCTCACACCCTGTGGCAGACGTTGTTTGGCTTAACACCCGAATAGCTACATAGGCTAAGTCTTCATATCCATAAGTTCTTCCATGATCCAACCACCAATCCACTGTAAATGAAGCATGTATAGTGTTTTAGAAAATAGAAGTAGTAGAACCAACTCATTCTAGAGGCAAATAAATATGATGAGTAACTTCTAACCTGGACTCAAAATCTGAGCAGCTCTTTGTGCCGTGCTAGTACCAAAGTGGTAGAGTTGAAGTCTATAATCATGCATTTGTTTGCATGCTATGATTGCCCTATCCTCATTGTCTAGCATCCGTTTGATTACATTTTTTGCCCCAATCAACATTTCGGAGGCATTGTCATAGTTCTCATTCCTCCCATCAGTCCTATACATGTATTGGGGGTTGAAGAAATGCCCTACATATAGAAGAAAAATGTTAAAACATGAGATATAAATAATATGTAATCACAATTCACAAGCGTTGAAGTGTTATGCTTACCTGCAGCATGAAGATCATGATACAATGTGTGCTCCCATCGTCGATCTATGATTTCCCACCACTTGACATACGTTGTTTTGTTGTTCATTTGGATAAGCTCCTTTGCTCGATCCATAGCATCGTACAAGTAACCCATCTCGGATCTCCTCTCCCCATCTACCGCCCTTAACACTCGAACAAGCGGTTCTACTACATTCAAAACATTTTGGACCCCCTTCCAAAATGGCTTTGATTGGATAATGTCGGTCACCTTCTTTCCCTTCTCCCTCACCCGTGTAGGAGCATGTCGGGACATATAGTTCTCCCACTCTTCAGATGCTACCATCCTAATGAGGTTGCTACGTTGCCCATTTATGCTATCCAATGCAATATATTGGGATGCAAACCTTGTAGGTGCTGGCCGAAGCAACTCCCGTCCATGTGTATGCATCCTCATGATGTCCAATATGTTGTTGTGGTTGTAGATGAAAGTGGTTACGAACCTTGCAATGTCTTCTAGCATTTTCCACCATTGGATCTTCAAAATGTCTTCTAGCATTAGGTCAATGCAGTGCGCGGAGCAAGGAACCCAATACAAGTGTTCTCTTTTCTCCATTAGTTTTTGGCCCGCCAACTTGAAAGCCGCTGCATTTTCGGTTACCACTTGGACTATTCTTTTCTCTCCAATCTCCTCCACCATCTCATCCATCAACTGAAATAGGTAGTCCGCATTCTTCACCTTGCCAGAAGCGTCTACCGACTTCCAAAAAACAGTCCCTGCTTTGTAGTAGATTAAGAAGTTTATCATACTTCTTCGTGTAATGCCTGCACAATTCCATAAGAAAAATTAAAACCTATATGTTATTAATGAATAAGTGAATAACAATTAACTGACCAAACACTTGTACATACATGTCCATCCATCGCACATTAACGTGCAACCATATTCATCCCATATCCATTCAAAAGTGGAAACATATGCCTTCATATCTTCAACCTCCATGTCCAAGTATTTGTTGTAGATTTCATATGAAGTAGGGCCTTCCACCCCTTTGCCCACTTCACCAATAGTCTCGATCATTGACTCATAATATGGTCCTTTTGCTGCATTAGTCGGTATGCTGTTGAAGAAGAACCATCTTGACGTCGCTCTCCCTATCTTCTCCTTGCATATTTTCAAATTCTTGAAGGCTGCAGAAATGGATGGTTGCTTCTCCCTCCGCCTGGTGAGAAATGGGTCTATTGGTCCCACTCTAGGATCTCCGTCTCTAGGGATATCCACTGGAACTTCAGATATATTTGAACTCATTCCAGCACTTGAACTCCCTTGTCCGCTACCCCCATGGCCACTACCTTGACCTACGTGATGACCGGTACGTCGGAGATAGTCCTCTTCCGCATAAGATCTTCGACTTGCTTTCGATGCCCGACGAAATTGTTCTATAATATGAGATAGAAATAGAATGAGGGTCGGAGGGTGCTTAAACTAAAATTAATGTTCCAAAACTAAGTTAACTAATTACTAACCTTCATCATCATCATCAAGATCAATTGTTTGTCTCCCTCTTGGTAAATCCACGACCTTCGAGGAGGGGCAGACAATTCTTCCCGGATTTCTTGTCGTCTTCTAATAGTGTTTGCTTTGGATGTCTCTTTCTCCTTCATATATTGGCAAAATTGCATTCGAACTTCAGCAGAAACTCTCGAGCATGGTGCCACCTCACCTTTAATTTCCGCTAGATGTTGTTTCAAACGAAATACGCCGCCCGATAAGACCTGTTTACAATACTTGCATTGGACCTTCCTTCGAGCCATGTCCACAACGATACCATGAGCCCAAGCGGGATCGGCGCTAGGAGGGTTGCTTGAAGAATGGGGAGCCGGAGCAGCACCACCTTCGGCGGCCATCACTTAGAACACAAAAAAGAAGTTAAATAATAAAAAACAGAAAATAAATAATTTTTTGAAGAATGAGAGAGGGAGATGAATCCCAGCCAAGAGTTCGGGCCAAGAGTGTGTGTGAGAGAGCCCGAAGAGTCGAAGACGAAGCGCAAGCGCGTGAAAGATGAGATCGCCTCCCAAATAGTGCAAAATAGCGCCCGAGAGAGAGAGAATGCCCAAAATATTGAGAGGAGGGGAGGAGAACTCAAAACTTGAGTTTAGAACATATTGGGGGCTTTTGGGGGGTTTATATAGACCCCCAAGGCCTCCAAAGGCTCCAAAGAGCCGTTTCTGGCCGTTGGGGAGCGCCCCCCAACGGCTAGAAAAAGGCTAGTTGGAAACTAGCCGTTACATGCCGGATCGCCGCGGACCGGCCCGGTCCGCGGCGGATCGGGCCGGGCTCGCCGAGCCCGCCGAGTCCGCCGAGTCCGCCGAGCTCGGACGATCCGCGCGCACGGGACCGGCGTGGTTACCCTGACTCGGTTCGGCCGGTCCAAAACCGAGCCGGCTCGGACGATCCGATCCCGAGCCGGCCGAGTTTTGATTCCTTGATCGATATAAAACTATGTTTACAATACTAACCGGTAGAATATAGAAGCAATCGATGTTTGTTTAAGGGCAATCAATATGAATGTTTGACTAGGAAAGAGTGAAGTGAAACTTCGACTGCCAACTTCGACTGTTACTTCGACTGAAGACTCAAACAACAATTGATATTTAAGTTTAACAACAATCGATGTGCAAATAGTCAACAGTTGATAGACACTTTGACTGGCGATGGAAATGGTCAATAATCGATAGGTTCAAAGACAATTGATGTTCAAGTTAAACAACAATTAATGTGAAACTTCGACTGGTCAAGATACAACGTTCTCAGTCGAAGTGGAATTTCGTACAAGACTTCGGATAAATGCGAAGTGGGATTTCGATCGACTGTCACTTCGATTGTAATCATTTTAAAGCGATGAAAATCGTTTATTATAAAAATAATCTTAAAAATTAGTAATAAATATATTTATGTTATTTATGATAATTATGAGATTTTGTTATCACCAAAATAAAGGGATAAAATATAAGAGTGATTCAACAGCTACCCCATAGCTTTCATATTCTATCCTTCTTTATGTAAAATATGTTTCCTTTTTTCCTTTTGATTTGCTAAATACAATATATTGGTGCCCTGTATATTGAATGCCTCTTTTTGCTACACATCGTGATTTTAGGAACTTGGACTCGGTCCTTCTGTTCCTGTCCATGCGGTACTTCATGATTGGATCAGACACACAGATGGGAAGCTGAGTTTCCTTGGATTCGTCAAATTGTTGCATGGTGTTTCCAGCAGGTCGCTTGCCAAGGTTCATTAGTTGCTGTTCTGGTCAGCATTGTCAAGAGCTCCTTTCCCTTTTACCGCCCATTTGGCAGGGACTGAACGAGGAGCTGTTTGCCTTGATTCAAAGGGCATCGGTGGCTAAGGTGCAAGATTTCTTATTTGCCTTCACGGCAGGCAATTATGAGCTCAGTAATGAAGGATTTTCCAGAGCACAAATATCAAAGGGTTCTTGCTGCCCGTCAAAATCTTGCAAATCCTGTCAAAATCTTGCTGGCTGCCTGAGACTGGGACCACCTTCAGATCCAGTGTGTGTGTGTGTGCTCTTGTTTAACAGATTCAGAAGATACTGCTCCATTGTGGCCAGTCTGGTTTGTACTCTGTAAAATTGTGAAGAGATAGGGTCAATAGAATCACCTCACTTGTTTCATCTCCATGCATGTATTGAGGTCTTCAGAGAAACATCTGGGTAGTTGTATTTGGATCCACTTGTATCATTGTTAGCTTGCTCATCTGACCAGAAAGAAATGGGATGAAACGGAAACAAAAAGTTGATGTTTTCTCTCTTTCACAATTCAACCGGTGTGCCTATTTGCCTGATGGAAATTATTGCTATCCAACAGGTACATTCAGCACCATACCTGTCTTTCAAAAGAACAGTAACATGCTATGTTACAACTCCGTTTCCCACTCATGTCTGTGGTACCATAGCATTTCACTAGTAATGCCATGCTAGATCTGCTTGTCTTTGAGCATTGCAATGGTGGCCTAGAAGAGATGTACCATAGATGATATTCTATCCGTGGTATTGGAGTGGGATTCAAGTAAAGTCTTGATAACTTTTTCCATTCATGTACTACCACTTTTGTTCGGAACAATGCATTCCGTGGGCACATTTTAAGTGTATTATGAGTAGATATCAATCCATAGGAGAGAAAATTAACTACCACAATTTGTTTTATTATTGTGATCATGGAGATTGTGCCTTCTACTTTTATAAGAATATGAATTTATATATATAATTAAAATATTAATTTTATTTTCACTTTTGTGATGTTGGACTTTATTAGATGGATGTGTTCTTTTAGTTTGATTATTGGTTACATGTCTAAAATGTTAAAGAATGGTACCACTTGTCATGGGCTTAAGGTGATTGAGTATGTGATTTTTTATTTAGGTTTTTCAGTTTTAGTCGAATATTTGACTTTTAATTATTATAATTGGACTACTTAGTATTGGAATTCAGAAATTTAATTTCTTTTAGAAGTAGGCCCTTCCAAGGACATCTCATCAATTTTGACAAATAGCAGTACTCCTTGGAAAGGACCTAATTGTAATGGTGCTAAGGTTAAAAACTCAAGTTACAAAAATTGTTAAGTTAATTGCAAAAGGTTATTGGGATTAGAAATAATTCTATTTTTTAAAATTTTGATTATCTAATCGAGGTTTGTGTTGTGTCGATATGCACTTCGAAAAGAATTTGGTGTTGTAGCAAGTAAAACTCACCGTGCTGGTACTTGTCTACACCCAACATGAGGGGAATCATGTGCGCCAATGCACATAGGGTTGCAACTTTTTGAAAAGATTTTCGCAAAACCGTACACTTAGGTGTGCATCAAGTGTTAAAATAGTAAATGCACTCATATGATTAGTCCATATAAAATTTGAGATAAGATAAATTATGATTTGTACCTGAAAATGGGATATGTTTGAAAATTTTCTTTTTCAAAAAGAATTCGATGGTGTAGTAATTAAAACTCATACGTGTGGTGTTCATTTGGCCTCGCATGGGGTTGTTTGTGCCACTAATGTATGTAGGATTGCTCCAATATGAGGACTAAGGAAGCAAGATTTGAAACAAAATAATTTATCTTTTTATTAGGGAAAATATATATCTTTTGAAATACATTATATTTGAGATTATATATTTGAATTCTACATATTATACTCTACATTATACCCCTGTATTTACATTTCACCGTGTATATCCCCATCAATTGATTATATCCATTTAACATTTTGGACATGTAACCATTGCTCTCTCTCTCTCTCTCTCTCTCTCTCTCATTTTAGACATGTAACCATTTTAGACTCGGCACCCCATTGCTCTCTCTCTCTCTCTCTTGGTGTTGGGGGGGGGGGGGGGGAACCCCACTCTCTCTCTAATCAAAATCGAACCAAAAGACACCCCTCTAGTGCCCCCATGTCTCCTGCCAGTTTGATGTCCCACATGCAATGACAAATCAAGAGGGGGGAGGGGGGGGGGTGAATTGATTTCCCCAACAAAAATCCCAACACACTCAATTTAAATGATCTGAATCAGCACTCTACTTGGCATAATGGAATTTAACTACAATTAATTAGATCTGTGAAACTTTGAGTGCCACAATGAAAATGGAGGAGGAAACAAGAATCATACTACGATGCATAAAGATTTTTAACGTTGTTTGACTACACCCTTGTGCAATCTGTGTTCACCTCTCACGATGTGTGAGGTTTAGCACACTGATCTTGCAAAACGCTTACAAGACTACCACACACGCAAACACACACAAGGAGAAACCAATCTCCATGATGATATCTTAGTATCATCAACACACACACACACACAAGTTTGTTTCAAGCACACATCGGACCAATTTTTCCAGATCTGACACATTGTAGTTCAAATACCAACAATTCCAATATCAAAATCAAGTTCAATATCCCCTGTTTCAGCAGACTCCACGATCAACTTCTTTCTGCAACATTTGATCATCGAGTTCAGAACGATGAAGAGAACTCCTTCAGAGTAGCACTCCACATTATCATGAACATCCCTTTTCAATCTCCATCGTCAATAGATTGAGGATCGTCCCATTCTCCTTGAATCAAGCTCTTTCTTCTTCTATAAGAAAATCTACATGAAATGTGAAGAACATCGTAGAAAGATAAAAAAAAAACTCGAAGGACTGGAGTATGGTACTTTTTTCTCTGTGGGATGCATGCCAAAAGGATCCAGAATTTTATAAATATATATAGGCACTTATAGCCAAATCAGACAACCCTTAAAATGCACCACATGTCATTCCATAACTAACTCCATCGAGATCACTTAGCCGCTTAACAAACTTTGATCGACTGGATCTCTAGCATGGGTTGATTGAACTGAAAATGTATAGAACGACCACTGCTGGATGCTTTATGGAAGATAATTGAAATATAGTTTGGTCGACCCAAATGGTGCAGTCGGCCGACCTAACTAAGATAACTTGACAAACCATTAGGACTCGACTCCCTTGAAAGCTTAGACTAGATTTTATGAGACTCGATTCTCAAACTTAAAATGAGACTTGATTTTCATATGTTCATGAGACTCGATTCTCAAACTTAAGTGAGACTCAATTTTTAGATGGTCATGAGGCTTGATTTGAAGATGATTATGAGACTCGATTCTTAAACTTAACAGGACTCAATTCTGAGACTTAATGACTTGATTATGAGACAATGAGACTCGATTCTCAGAAAGTTTTGGGAGTCGATTCTTTGAGTCTTCTTGAATTCAATTCTCTTGAAGCCGATTCTCTTAGAGGTGATCTTCTTGGAGTCAATTCTTTTGAGTCCTCTAGAAGTGGATTCTCTAATTCTCTGAGTCTTGAAGTCAATTTTGTCTTTTTGGACTCGATTCTTTCAGAGTCTTCTTTGGAGTTGACTCTGTTAATCTTGAAGTTGCTTCTTCCAGAGTCAATTCCTTTAAGGTTGAATTGTTCTAACCAATCAATTTGGTCGACCAACTTTTGGGATCGGTTTGACTGATTTAGACCTGTTTCACAATATAAATGTATTTTTCTACAAGGTATTACCCAAAACATGTTAGTCCCTCAAGATATATGAACATTCAACTATATGTCCAACTTTTCATCAAATCAATAATGTGTTTTGTTATCATCAAAATCACTTGGAGTACAATAATATCCTCCTTTTTAATGATGATAAAATTTTATGAAATTTAGTCGTACTTCACAGAGCAATCAACTCAATGTGGAAGCGTCATCCATTCAATTCACTCAGAAAATCAAAGCAGAGTCACACACAGAAATACAACGTTCAAACTGTTGGTGAATTTAGTTTTTTCAATGTTAGCAAAGTCACATACACAGAGATACAACATTCAAACTCTTTGTGAATTTACCTTTTTCGTTGTTTTGGATTTTCAACACATTAAGATTTGAACCTGACTAAGTTGGACTCTGACTGAACTTGACACCTAACTTGACTTAATAGCCTATCATGATGAATGACATGTTCACATAGTCATACACTCATGCACACCACACAAAATAGCAAATTTCATTACATAGAAATATATCTCCTCTCTACACAAACTTCTCCCCCTTTGACATCAACAAAAAGGAGAGAGTGGGAGAAGAAAAGGAAAAGAAGCTTAAAAACTAGTTGTGCTTGTTGTAATGATCATTGGGGAGGTGTTGAGTCTGAAGGTGAAAATAGACAGTCAATGATTGCCTTATACATTTGATTTTATGTCTCCATGTAGTTAGAAATTGTTTGTTGATATACCTGACAGCGGAATCTTTATATGCCTGCATTGTACAGTGTATCCACTTTCTATTTTATGCTTTTGTATTGCTGTACAGAGCCCTTTTCTTGGGGCTGAAGTTTTCCCTTTATTGGTGGCCTATATTTGGCACTCTCTGATGTACATTCTATTGTTTGGATAACACACAATATCTAAATAGAGGCCAAGAGATCCCAAGGGGGCGGCCATTCATGCCAGTCTTCTTCTCCTCTTTCTTACAGCCTTTTCTTGTTATGGTATCAGAGCTTAGGGTTCTTTATCCTGCTTCTCTTCTTTAGGGGTGGAAACGACTCCATCTAGGGGGTCTTGTGGGAGCAGTCAACCCCATCCAGGGGTTATTCTGGTGAAGGCATCCTCTTTTAGAGGATCTTCTGGTTGAAGCAGTCTTGTTTGGGGATCGTTCTAGTGCTGGTGAATTCATCTACAAGCCCTTCCAAGAGTAGGTGTTCTCTTTTAGAGGGCACTCTGTGATCACATCTACAAGCAGATCTTGACTCCAACTTGCAGAAAATCTTGAAGGTGTGTTTGATTTTGTTTGTGGATTTCTTGTTTCTGAATGGATACTCAATTCAAAACTATGGTCATTCCAGTTGTGTTCAATGGGAAAAATTATTTCCTATGGGAGTTTAATCTGAAATGCTTCATTATGGGACAAGAATTATGGGGGTATGTGGATGGTACTGAAGAAAAACCTAAGGGTGACAAGGAACTCAAGGTTTGGAACAAGAACAATGCCAAACTTATGAGTTGGATTGTGAGTACGGTTGAACCACATATTGGGATCAATTTACGTATGCATGACACTGCACCAAGCATGTGGAATTATTTGAAGAAACTTTATCATCGTGATGATGATTCCAGAAAGTATAACTTGAGCCTTGAAATAAGTGAATTTACACAAGGAACCAAATCTGTGCAAGAGTATTTTTCAGGCTTCACAAATCTATGGCTTGAATATAATTCAATTGTTTATGCAAAGGTGCCACCTGAAGCTTTGGGAGGAATTCGGGAACTCCAGGACAACAATATGAGGGATCAGTTCTTGATGAAGTTGAGGCCAGAATTTGAGATAGTAAGAGGGAACTTGATGAATAGAAAACCAGTCCCTACCCTAGATGAGTGTTTTCACGAAGTGATTCGAGAAGAACAACGCATATTTTCCAATAAGCATGAAGAGGATAAACAGAGTTCTGTGGTGGATATGGCTTTTGCTGCTAGCAGCCATCATAATTCCCGTGAAATACAATCCATTAAATGCTATTCTTGTCAGAAATTAGGTCATCTAGCGAAGGACTGCAAGAACAAATTTTGTCGATATTGTAAAAAGGAGGGGCATATCATAATAGAATGCCGACGTCGTCCTCAGAATAGAGGTCCTAAAGCTTATCACACTACTGTCACTGAGACTTCCTCAACCATTACTGCACCTACTGGTAACAATCAGTCCACTGCTGCACCTGTCGTAACCACTGAAACAATTCAAGCCATGATACAATCTGCTCTTTCTGCTATGGGAATATCAGGTAGATCTTCATCCACATCGTGGTACCTTGATTCTGCTGCATCAAATCATATGACATCTTCTCCTCAATTTTCTTCTTCTATCACCCCATATTCTGGACCATCTAAAGTCAAAATTGTGGATGGTAAAAGTCTTGATATTGCTGGAATTGGAACTGTGCAGTCCAATCCTTTTCACAATTCTGATGTCTTTCTTGTTCCTGAATTGACTACTAACTTGATTTCTGTTGGTCAATTAGTAGACCATAATTATTGTGCTCTTTTTCATCCTTTTGGGTGTTTTATTCAGGATCTGAAAACTGGGAAGGTGATCGGAAAGGGGAGTAAGCACGGGTGACTCTTCTCTATGGACCAAGCTATTCCAGATTCTATTGCTTTTTCTTCTTTTGTTCCTTGTACCTCAAATAAGTGGATCTTATGGCATCGTCGCCTAGGTCATCCACACCCTGAAAAGCTTTCTTTGATGTTTAAATCAGGACTTCTTGATAAGGAATTAGTTGTTCCAAAACAAATGCCATGTTTTAGTTGTTGTCAAGGCAAAAGCAAAGTCCTACCATTTTCTTCTAGCACACATATGTCTAAATCTCCCTTTGAGCTTATTCACTCTGATGTTTGGGGCATGGCCCCGATTATAGCCTCATCTGGGTATTGATATTTTATTACCTTTATTGATGACTACAGCCGCTTTACGTGGGTATGTTTCTTGCGTGCTAAGTCTGAAGTCTTTTCTGTCTTTAAGACATTTGTCTCCATGATTGAGAATCACTTTGATATACATATTAAAGTTTTACGCTCTGATTCATGGGGAGAGTACATGTCCAACAAATTTCAAGAATTTCTTCAAATAAAAGGAATATCTTCCCAAAGATCTTGTCCTCACACCCCACAACAAAATGGGATAGCTAGCGGAAACATCGGCATATCCTTGATATCACTCGCACTTTGCTCTTGGATGCCTCCCTCCAACATTTTGGGATGAGGCAGTTTGGACTGCTGTATATCTTATTAATCGTCAACTTTCTACAAAAAATGGGAATAACAGTCCATATTTCTACCTCTTCCAGAAACAGCCGGACTACACATGTCTTCACACCTTTGGTTGTGTTTGTTTTGTACTTCTTCCGCCCCTTGAACGTAATAAATTTTCAGCTCAATCTGCACGATGCGTTTTCTTGGGTTATGCTGTCCAACATAAAGGTTTTTGGTGCTATGACCCTCAAGCAAAGAAAATTCAGGTGTCTCACAATGTTACTTTCCTTGAAAAACATTTCTTTTATCCTAATCACCCTTCTCTGTCACCTCATATATCTTCTTCTATTTTACATCTTTTTGATGATCCCCCACCAGCATCTTCTTCTGTTCGATTTGATAAAGGCTTGGTCTATAAGAGAAGGGACAAGGTTGCTGCTCCTCTAAATCAGCAAACATATTCTGATCACAACCTTCACTCTCAAATAGAACCTCCTACAGAAGATCCATCTTCTCCACCCCTTCGAAGATCTACTTGTATCTCCCATCCACCGGATCATTATGGTTATTCACCTGACTGTTATGGTTACTCCAATGTTTCCTTCTTATCTACTCTTTCATCTATCCCTATTCCCACCACATACTCACAGGCTGTGAAGCATGATTGTTGGCAGCATGCTATGGAAGAGGAGTTGAATGCTTTGAACAACAATGATACTTGGGATCTGATTTCTTGTCCCACTGGTGTTAAACCTATTGGATGTAAGTGGGTGTACACTGTGAAGCTTAAATCTGATGGCTCCTTGGAGAGATATAAGGCACGACTTGTAGCCTTGGGAAATAAACAGGAGTATGGAGTTGATTATCATGATACTTTTGCTCCTGTTGTAAAGATGACTACTGTCCGTATGATCATTGCCCTTGCTGCATCTTTATCTTGGCCTATTTTTCAGATGGACGTTAAGAATGCTTTTCTTAATGGGGACTTGAATGAAGAGGTCTTCATGAAGCCACCTCCAGGTTTACATCTCTCCTCTTCAGATTTGGTGTGTCGCCTGAAGCGCTCCTTGTATGGCCTCAAGCAGGCTCCTCGGGTCTGGTTTATGAAGCTACGCAACACCATTATGCAAGCTGGTTTTCAGCAGAGTCAGTGTGATTTTTCCTTATTTCTAAAAAGTTTTTCTGGGAAGACTGTTCTGGTAGCTATCTATGTAGATGATATTCTAATTACAATGGATGATTCATATGGGATACAAACTATAAAGGATATTCTACAACATTCCTTTCAAATGAAAGATTTGGGGCTTCTTAACTACTTTCTTGGTGTGGAAGCTCACCGTACTAATGCTGGTATTTATCTTAATCAACATAAATATTTGCAAGACTTAGTTCAACTTGCTCAGTTGGAGGGCTGTGCTGCAGTTGCTACGCCGATGGAGGTCAATCTTAAACTTCGCCCAAGTGATGGCACACTTCTTGAGGATCCCACTCTTTATCGACGTCTTGTGGGGAGTCTTATTTATCTTAGTTTTACTCGTTCCGATATCTCTTATGCAGTGAGTTATATTAGCCAATTTATGACTTCACCAACACACCTCCATCTCGCTGCTGTTCACCACATCATTCGCTATCTTAAGGGGAGCACTACTCGAGGTCTATTCTTTCCTGCAGACTCCTCTCTTTCCTTGACTGCTTTCGCAGATGCTGATTGGGCAGGTTGTCCCACTACGAGGAGGTCTACTACGGGCTGGTGTGTTTTCTTAGGTGATAGTTTAATCTCTTGGAAGTGCAAGAAACAAGATAGGGTCTCTAAATCTTCTACTGAGGCTGAATATAGAGCAATGTCTGCTGCTTGTTCTAAGATCACCTGGATTCGTAGATTTCTATTTGAATTGGGTATTCCTCAATCTAAACCAACCCCTCTTCATGCTGATAATACAAGTGCCATCAAAATTGCTGAGAACCCGGTCTTCCATGAGCGCACCAAGCATATTGAACTTGATTGTCACTATGTTAGAGATGCACTGGATCAACACCTTATCTCCCTACCTCATGTCTCTTCACGAGATGAAACTGCTGACATTTTCACCAAGGCTATTACTTCTGCTCGTCATGGGTTTTTATTGGACAAATTGATGCTGAAAGACTTCCCTGCATCAATTTGAGGGGGAGTGACAGCGAAATCTTTATATGCTTGCATTGTACAGTGTATCCACTTTCTATTTTATGCTTTTGTATTGCTGTATAGAGCCCTTTTCTTGGGGCTGAAGTTTTCCCTTTATTGGTGGCCTATATTTGGCACTCTCTGATGTACATTCTATTTTTTGGATAACACACAATATCTAAATAGAGGCCAAGAGATCCCAAGGGGGGCGGCCATTCACGCCAGTCTTCTTCTCCTCTTTCTTGCAGCCTTTTCTTGTTAATACCCTCATAGCAACCATGTCCCATGATAAGATAAGGTTACCGTAGTATTAATTTGTCAGATTTCCCCTCTTAGAGACTCTAATTGGGAGTCAAACCTCATTTGCCACTCAGGAAAACCTCTCACATTGTCATGCTATGCTTGAGCACTTGAAGTCTCTCCAAAATGATAGACTTCTTAATGCTAAGTATGCAATGGTTCTCCATTAAGATTCTGACTTTGGGCTTCAACATTTTCTTGCCTATGGATTCCACAATTATCTACATTATCACCGTCATCATCAGAAGTTTCATCACTACTATCTAGATGACGTTTCACAACACCATCAATAACTTCATACCACATGAACCTTTCAATATTTTTTCTATTATAACATGAATAGGCAATAATTCATCATATGCCTCTCTTGACAAGTTAATTTGATGATACTAAAAAATAGCAATCAAAATAGCTGCGGAAGGTAGTGATCTTTCTTCTTGCCTTTATAGATATCATCAAATTTGTCATCAAATGAGGTAGTGCCGCAAGAATTTCTTTGAATATGCATTAAAACAACCATTTTTGCATTGTTGTAACTTGATCTCTACATCCTCGTTTGGGGTAAATAATTGTTGTAATCATGTGATGAACTATTCGTTGAAGAGGAGGGAAGGTGTTTGCATTTAGAACAACTTGATCACCTAAGAAAAATTCTTGTCACCATCGTGACACCGTCCGATTAAATGGCCAATGGGAATGACAGTCTGCCACTCTAGCTATCAAAACCTAAGAAAAAATATTTATCTTTTTCTATCATGATGGAACATGCTTCAACACCATCAAATTGATATCCTTCAAATTCTACTCCTTGCCATGGAATTCATAGTGCCCTTTCAAACGTAACATCTTTTATTGCAATTTCTACACCTTGCACATGTGTATGTAACCTCATGTTTCTCCAAAAAAAATTTCCACAAAATTCTTGGACTAGTGATGGGTAAAAACAAGTGTGCAGAGACATGAACTTCACCCATCCTTGTACATTGAAAATCTGCTTCAACATAGGAAAAATCTCCTGTAGATTCTAAAAATCTACACACCTTGGTTTGAGAATTGACCTGTGAACCAATGATTGCAAGCCTAGTTGAGAAGATGCATATTGCTGTGCTCCTTTGTTGGAGCCTTCGCCAGGATGTGAGCTTCTATAGATCTTTTGGAAGAATGAGATGTGTTTTGCAAATCTTCCCAAAAAACCACAACTCTCTTACATAACAAAGAGCCTTCAAACTTGGTATCTTCAACTCCATATGAGATATGGTTTGGAGAGAAGCTTAACCTTAAACATGTTAAGGTGTGGGGGTGTCTAGCCCATGTCAAGATGCACAATCCGGACAAGTTAGAGTCAAAGATTGAGTTGTGCAGATTTGTGGGATATCCTAAGGAAACCTATGGATATTACTTCTACCAACCTAATGACCAACGAGTATTTATGGCTAAGAATGCATTAATCCTTGAGAAAGAATATTTCATTAATGAGATCAGTGGGAGCAAGGTATATCTAGAAGAAGTTCTAGAACCACAAAATGACTCTGACCATCCGTCTATTGAGACTGAGACACATGTACATTCACTAGCTTTACGTAGGTCTACTAGAGTCTCGGTTGCTCCTGGGAGGTATGTGGGAATATCTCTAAGACAAAGCAGGAAGGGACATATGACCCAAATGATGATCCAACCATTGAGAAGTACTATTGGATATTGATTCAGAGCAATGGCTAGATGTCATGCAATCTGAAATGGACTCCATGTATGCCAACCAAGTTTGGAATTTGGTGGATTCATCTAAGGGTATTATACCCATTGGAGGTAAGTGGGTCTATAAAAGCAAGATTGGAGCTGATGACAACGTGGAAACCTACAAGGCTAGGTTAGTGGCGAAAGAAAGACAAGGGATTGATTATGACATAACCTTCTCACTGGTTGCCATGATAAAAGACATAAGGACTTGCTATAGCTGTACATCAGGATTATGAGATTTGGCAGATGCATGTGAAGTCTGTCACACCCCAATCTGAATTTTTTATTTCATAATGGAAACATGGCAGTGGGAACAACTCAACCTAAACAAACATAAGAAAGTATCGCCATAAACAACCATGTACTCTTATATTGTCAAAATATCAATTAATGAAGTTCGATAGTCCACTAATACAACTCCAACTAGTTCATACTATGAGGTACAAAGTACAATAGCTAATCAAGACGGGGGTGAATTGATTATGCCCAATTCAAACTCAGATCACACACAATTTAAATTACTTAGCAAAATATGAACTAAATGCGGTGACAATAATAAACACAGCGGAACCCAATACTATCTAGTGCACAGTGAGAGAACAGAAGTAGGAGATAAGGAACCAAACCACAATGCACATAGGATTTTTAAAGTGGTTCAACTACACTCAATGTGAAACCTACGTCCACCCCATGATACGTGAAGCCTAATACACTATCCTGTTTAACCGGGTATAAGATAGAAGCCACCCCACACACTCTTTGTTTATGGGTACAAGAATAAAAAGTGCATACACACACGTTTGTTTTATGGGACAAAACTAATCCAACCTTGTTTCCTAGAACAAGACTAACCCAATGTAGAGTACATCGAGTCTACACGGTAATACTGCAACACCACCGACACAAACACACTCCAAAACATTTAAGCACACACCGTAATCAACATGTTCAGATCAATACAATGATATATGGATAAAGAGATTCTAGATAAAAGAATATATTTTAGGCTAGCTTTGTCAAAGTATCAAATTGTCCTCTTATTCATCACAGCTCGACGAAGACTTCATAGAACAAATTCAGTGTAGATCGCTTCCTACATCATCCACACATGCAGCAATTAGCTTTAGAACACCTCTTGCATCAAGATCATCACCAAAGCTGTTTGCTTTCACCTTGGTTTGCACAACACACTTGGAACTTGAGGAACAATTTGCTTTAGATGATAGAAGTCCTTCTTCAGATCAAGGACGACTCAAAACACCTTTGGCCAGTGTGTCTTAGGTTTAGATACATGCTTCTACATATACTAGAACCTTTCCAAAAGTTTCTTTCCTTTGAAAAAATCCTTAGATCCAATCCATGACAAAATAGGAAAGTTCATGTTTGATGGAATGACATAATCAGTTGACCCATGCATGACCTCGGTTGACCAATGGACCTGCAAGAAAATAACTCAATTAGTTTTAGTGTAAAATTTGGTCAACCAGCCTTTACATTAAGTCAACCAAACTACACTTTGTTATTGATCAACCACACTCAAAATTCAGTCGACCAACGTGACCATTTAGGCCAACCAATTCAAAACATCAGTTGACTAGCATGAGCTTGTCTGTCTAAGACTAGTTCCCTGGGAGGGTTGACTGACTAGACTTAATTTTTGATCGACCAAACTGATACATTTCAATCAATTGGACTGGATTTCAGTCGACTAGTTAGAGCCTTGTCTTTGAACTATGCTTCATTGGGTGAATTGGCCGACCAACCACAAGGTTTGGTCAACCCATTACCTATAAAATAAAAAAATATACCAAGTTAGAATCCAATCAATTTGAAATTAATGCACACTCACCTTGGCCTTAAAAACACATGTAATTTGCCTTCAAAACATAAATTAGACCTTCAATATATATAAGGAAATCCAAAATATTAGGTCCTTTGCATCAATCCTAAGTCAACCAGTACAAAACAATCCACTCTTCATATCAAACAAGATGTTTTGTTATCATCAAAATCCGCTAGAGTACAACAATCTCTCACTTTTTGATGATGACAAAACTCCTATAAATTTCACAATTAATATCATCCAAGCATAACCAAACAACATTAGAAAAATACATAAAGATAAACATTCATTGCATTATTGGATTTTTATTATACATCTACTTTTGAATGTTTGTATATACATCTTTTTGGGTTTTTGGACATAGACACTTGACACCTAAACTTTAGCCTATATGTTGAATGCAACATGCATTCACACAAGTAAGCATCCACACATACACGTACCATATATATTTGATGACTGGTTGAGATGAGCATGGAGGTTTAGATGAGCGTGGTGGCAGAGCAGCGAATTAGCGTGGCGGAGAAAGAGTTGTGTGGCGGAGTTGAGAGAGTAGCGTGGCGTATATAATTATAGATACTCTCCCCTTTTGACATCATAAAAATAGGGGAGTGGGATAAGAAAGAGCAAACGACTCAAGATCTAGAAGGTGCTAGATTGAAGATTACGAGAGAGAAGAGGATTTGCAAGTTCATAAAGATAATCAGCTATGACCACAAGATGATGACTATAGTATCACTCTCCAACTTACTCATCGCTACTCCCTTAGCAATGCAAATAATTAGAAAAATTGGATTAACAAGAGTTCATAAGTCACATCTTATAATAAGAGCATGAGCATACTATGAAGCATTACAAGTTCAAGTCATATGTATCATGAGCGAAGTTTGTTAATCCACTCAAAATTAATATTCCTTAGTGTACTTGTGATATTACTTGATTAATGGATATTAATCAAATGGATGCATGCCTTCTGTCCAACACTTAAGGATGACTTTCAACTCTATACACTTCAAATTAGATCCTCAATTTTTGGTAGCTTGCACTGTCTATTTTTTTCTCTCTTTTTTTATGTTAGAATTTTCTTTACCATTTGATGAAAAACTCATCACTTGTTTAGTGGAGAGAGCCTATAACACCTCAAAAACTTCAATAATTGAAAATTAGGGATAAATAGAAAATATAGTCATTTAATAATCTAAAACTAGTTATATAGGTATGCATCATTATTGCATGGATAAAAACGCATCCACAAATTTCGTAAAATTATAGTTAGACTCTAAATAATATTATATAATGACTCATAAATAAATTTGGGCCAAGAAAAATCTTTTGGGTTAAGTTTAAAGAATTTTGCAACTTATTATCATAATTAGGAAATAAGTTGAAAAACCATTATCGCACATGTGGAAATAATTAAAAAATGTTATAAAAATTAAGATGGACTCCCAACATCATACTTTGACCATCCACCAAGAAGATTGAGCCAAGAAATGACTCTTGGGCTAAGAATAAATTTATGTTAGAAAAATAACCAGAAATTCAGAATTTCTCACTAATGGACCATAAGAGAGTTAATACTTGCCTAATACACACCGAGGAGACTCCTAATGGAGCTCAATTCATGGGTACAACTCAGAGGAGGGTTTCCCATTATGTTTCCATCACTAATTGGGAGAGAAATCTCCAAATGATGGAAAGAATTGCCAAAACTCGTACCTAGAATCTCCTAATCCCAGTTAGACTTCTAAAGACCCATCCCCTTATAAATAAAGTCCCTTTATCTCATGGGATGACCCCTAGGGTTGATGTTTGGAGTCTCTGGAGGCTGGTATTTGCAAGAGGAAGGCTGGGCAAGAAGCAACTTCATGCTCATCTCCACCTGCGACCTGCAAGCAAGATCTTTCAAGTTCATCATCAAAGGTTAGTGAAACCTCGACCAAACCATGCAAGACATATACCCTTGGAAAACTCTTCGAGTCTAGTTTCTTATGGTATTGTTTTACCTAATTTCTACCTAGTAGTTCGTGAGTATTAGCATTCTTCTCCAACTGGTCGAACTAGGGTTTTCTGAGAGGACGACTTTTCTTTCAACTCAAAGGTAGGTAGTCTCTGGGCCGAACCTTAATTAAACTCATACATGCTTGAATACATATGTTTAGATCATGTTTGCACTATTTTTCCCAAAATTTATCTTGTTGTGTCATCGAATTAAATCAAGTATCATCATATTGTTATTTCAGTCATGACAAACCCTTGCACTATCTTACGAGTCTCCTATCTCTCGTCTGAGTTGTTTTCAGATCAAGCACTCAACATGAATAATGTTCCCCTTTGAGCCGACTTTCAAACAAGACTGAGATCTTCTTGTTTCATGGTGTGTGTAGAGAGCAGTGACTGAAACATCTCTACTGTGTTAGTTTTTCATGGTATGTCCACAAAGTCAAGTTGACTCAGTAAACATGATTGGTTTTACAATTTTTTTTTTTTTCAAAAGGAGGTCCTCAGGGTCAAAAACTGGGAGAGCGCACCCTCCCCAGAGGGGGAGAATGTTCCCACTCCACCAGCGAGAACACCTGGGCCGAAAAATATTAATTTAACATGATACAAAGAGAAGGAGGCATACCCCCTTTAAACTAGTCTAACATGCATAAGACCAGTTTTATCAATGACCATTGGTCCCTTACAAATATGTGGGAGACTGTTTGCACCCCAGAAAATCTCATTTTCATGGAAGAAAAAGCATGATTAGCCAAGCGATCAGCAACTTGATTAGACTCCCTAAAAACATGATGAATGGTACCACAATTATCGGACAAGATAGATTTCACTTCCCGCCACCACTAGAAAATATGCCATGAGGTGCACTTGTTGTGCAGGAGCGAGTTGACAAGGGTAAGAGAATCATTGTAGATAGCAGTGAGGCTACAACCAATAAACTTAGCCAGGCGAAGACCATCACAAAGAGCACGAGTTTCTGCAATGAGACTATTACCAGCACCATAGAAGTGAGAAAACGCCACCAAGACATTACCTTTAGTATCTCGGATACACCCTCCACCACTACACTGACCGGGATTACCTTGAGAAGCACCGTCAACATTTAAAGATAAGAGAGCAATAGGAGGGATCCATCTAATCAATTTCAACTATTTTGGCGTAGTAAAAGGCTGGAAACCAAAGCTGTGAAGAATCCTATTATCCTCCTGCATGGGATGAGACTTGAAATTACAGTTGTGAAGAGAGAAATTGATGTGGTTCTTGATATTCCTGATGATATCATTTAACCGGATCTCCTTAGAGTCATATCTGGCTGAACATCTGCATCTCCATAATTCCCACAGGATAAGCAACAAACAGTGTAAAGAGATGAAACCAATAGGAGAGTTGATGTTAGAAAACTGGATAAAACTCCAAATTCTGGCAGTGATGTGATCATGAAGGTGGATTTTGTTGCTGATCATAGGTAGAAACCATCTCCATAGAAAAGCAGCGATCTCACTATGAATGAAGACATGGTTGAGGTCTTCATTGTAGGGAGACTTACAGCAGCTACACCTGGAAACCATAGGGATTCCAAGGTCCGAAATTCTATTGTCAACTGGCACTGCTCTATTAAGGATCTTCCAGCAAAACAAGGAGGCTCTAGGATAAAAAGAATTATGCCAGATCTTCATAATGGCAGGGCGGCGAACACCTGTATCTCTGATTAAGTTATAAGTAGATCTGGTAGTGAAATTGCCACTAGGATCAGCTGCCCAAATGCACCTGTCTTCATCATCCGTGAGGTGAATGCTGTTAAGGATATCATCTGGGATAAGCAATCTTAGAGGATGAGAGGCATTGCCAAACACCTCCTGCAAAGTAGAGTCCACACCCTGAAACGAATCCTGAAGCAACGTAGACAGAGAAGTGTTACCCAGCCAATTATCCTGAAATAAGTTGATGCTATCCCCCTTACCGTGAATCCACTTAGTGTTACAACGGATGATATTATTAGCATCTCTACACACTCGCTTAGGGAAACCAGGAAGGGAGGTGAAATGGTTGGCATGGTACCGCTTCCTGGCATACTTGGTTCAAATTGAATTGCCATGGCGGATGTGCCAAATATTCTTCACCGCCAAAGCCAATTGAACACTGTGCAAGCTACGAACCCCTAGGCCACCCTCAGCCTTTGGACGTTGGATGGAGGTCCAAGGAATCCAGTGATGGCGACGAGACCCATCAGTGCCGTTCCAAAAAAAAGCAGCTGACACTTTCTCAATGTAATTGGTGACAGTTTTCGGAAGACAGGAGGCTGCAGCCAAGTATATCGGAAGGGAGGATAAACCGAGTTGATTAACACAACTCTACCAGCTTGAGAGATGAGTTTGGACTTCCAACTACCCAATTTTGCATTAACACTGTCAAGTAAAAACTTGTAATCAGAGATGAGCACCCGCCTAGGTTTCAAAGGTATGCCAATGAACTTGGTTTCACAATTTTTCATGCTCTATACAATGAGTTATAAGCCCTAGAAGTGCCCCATGTCTCCCCAGTCCAAGTAGGAGTCGAACTGGGTGCATTTGGCAACCCAGAACCTCTGTCCAGAAGGCAACGTATTGACCTGTCGCGTTCAGAATGTGACAGGTTTGCTGGTCGTGATCTGGCCTCTGCGTAATGTTCGCTTAAATGGCTATAACTTTTCCTAGAGACCTCGAATTGACGAGCCGGTTTTTTTTTGGATTCCTTATTCAAAGGGCTTCAATATGGTATATTCATGTGTCAGATTTGCATAAGAAATCAGTGAGTTATGACCCTAGAAGTGGAAGAGTTGGGACTGCATCTACTTTCTAAAAGGCACATGTCCCGATTTTCGTCATTTTACGTCGTTCTTCACATGTGTGAGTTTTGATCTATTATAGAAAGGTTCTAGAAGGTTTTATCATGCATTAATTCAACCCATGAAAAATTGTAAACATCTTGACATAATTCTAAGTGTTCTTAAGTTAATGATCATACTTTCTACTTGCTAATTGTTCTCTCTTTCTTGCCTTGTTATTGAACTTACTAAAATAAGCACATGACAACTTGCTAAAATTGGTCGTGTATGATTATTTCATGATTTTGCACTCTTGTTACTTACCTAATACGAGGTTTCCATAATTCGATTTACAAGAGACTCACACACACACTTGAGCGACTCTCACACGTGGCATGCACATACAATCTTGCAGGATAGGAAACCCTTTTTCTTGGCTTGTGGTGAACTCTCTGTCGGATATTCCTTCTTCTGAACTAGTGCCTTGACCAAGGCCTCCGTAAGTCTTCTCTGACCATAGATTTCCACATGGCCAACGAGTAGGTTGTACCATGAAGTTCCCCGATGTTAGTGTGCACTTCCCTCTCTCATCATGACTTTCTCGGAGTGATCAAGTATCACACATGAAACCAAGCTATTAATTAAAGATAGAATTTATGTAAATGCACTATTATGATGCCGGATGAACTCTTGACTCAATATTCCCAAAGTACCCTTGAACTCTATATTATTTTTGACATGATACTCTCAATAATCATTACTATTGACATGATAGTCTTGAACTCTCTCAACCAGTCTATCCTTGTTGACATACATTCTTATGATATGTTCTTGAAGTACATCAATGATATTGAAGTCATGGAATCAAAACTCGTTCTCGTTACCCATGGGTCAACGGGCTCATTGAGGTCTATGCCAGTGTTATGCAATACAAACCTGATTGTGGGTCTGTATCTGGTCCTGGAGATTCTGGCAAAGTCATGTTTATCCCAAGGTATTGATTGCCTAGTTTCTCAAAGATATTCATTACCCCATGAGTTAATTGTTAGGCTGATCCCCTAACAAAGTCGTGTTGCCTGGCATGGTGCGGAATCATGATTGGTGCTTGGCATGACACGTACTTGTTTCATGTGATAAACTTACTTGACTTAACTTGTTACTCACTATTGTGTGTTGCTCCTTAAACTGAGTGGTCAATGGGACGTTGTAGCACCTCGAAAATTTTATTATGAGAAAAATTAGAAATAATAATTTAATAATATTAAAAGTTTACGTACCATTATCATGTGTACAAAAACACACTGAAAAATTTCATAAAAATCATAGTTCAACTCTAAATAATACTCTAAAATGACCCACAAAGAAATTCGTGCGAAGAAAAATCCGATTGACCAAGATTAAGGTGTTTTGTGACTTATTATCGTAATTAAGAAATAAGTCAGAAAATTATTATCACATATACTTAATGGAGTCCAAAAATAGAATAAAAATTATGGTTGGACTTCAAACAATGGGCATTGACAATCCAATGAAAGAAATGGGCCAAAGGATGTACTTTGGGCAACAAATAAATTCATGCTAGGAAAATGACATAAAATTCAGAAATATTCACTAATGGACCATGATAGGGTAAATTCTCACCCAATAGACCACCATTTGACTTCAAACCAAGCCCAAACTCGTGGTTACCACCTAAGGGAGGTTTCCATAGGACTCCCACAATAAATTGGGGAGACAAATCCTCCATTGAGGGAAGGATACACCAAATTCGTACCCATGAGTTTCCTAATTTAAATTAGGCAACTAAAGACCCACACCCCTTTAAATAAGCCCTCTCTCTCCCATGGGACGACCCCCCTAGGGTTGCTGAGGTCGTGCTTGGAGGCTTTGGAGGCTGGGAAACGTAAGGATGAAGGCTTGAGAAGAAGCAACTCGTGCTCTTCTTCATCTGCGACCTGCACTTGAGTCCCTTCAAGATCATCACCAAAGGTTAGTGAAACCTCGACCAAACTATGCAAGCCATACATTCCTGGATAGATCTTCGAGTCTAGTTTCTTATGACACTATTTTGCCCAATTTCTACCCAGTAGTTCGTGAGTATTAAGTGTTCCCCTACGACTGGTTGAAACTAGGGTTTTCTGGAGGACGACTTTTCTTACACCCAAAAGGTAGGTCTTCTCTGGGCCAAACTCTAATTAAACTCGTGCATGCTTGCTACATATGTTTAGATCATGTTTATACTATTTTTCCCAATTTATGTCATGTTGTGTCATCGAAATAAATCTTGCATCATCATAGTCATTTTTCTGCCTGATGAAACCCTTACACTGTCTTAAGAGTCTTCTACCTCTCGTTTGAGTCGTTTTCAGATCAAGCACTCAACATGAATAATGTTCCCCTTTGAGTCTACTTTCAAACAAGACTGAAATCACTCTATTTCATGGTGGGTATAGAGAGCAGTGACCGAAACATCTATACTGTGTCAGTTTTCTATAGTCTATCCCACAGAGTCAAGTTGACCTAGTAAATGTGATTGGTTTTCTAATTCCTCGTTACAGTAGTTAGCTAATTGAGATAGCAATCCAATGAACTTAGTTTCACAATTTTTCATGCTCTGTACAGCGAGTTATAAGCCTTAGAAGTGCCCTATATCAACCCAGTCCAAGTAGGAGTCGAAATGGGTGCATTTGGAAACCCAAAACCCATGTTCCAAAGGCGACATATCGACCTGTCGCGTTTAGAACGCGATAGGTTTGCTGTCGCGACCTACCCTTTGCGCAGTGTTCACTTAAATGGCTATAACTATTCCTACAGATCTCGGATTGACGAGCCATTTTTTGTTGGATTTATTATTTAAAGGGCTTCAAGATGGTATATTCATGTGTCAGATTTGCATAAGAAATCACTGAGTTATGACTTGAGGAAGTGAAGGGATAGGACTGCATTTGCTTTCTAAGGGTCATACATCTTGGTTTTCATCGTTTTACGTCGTTTCTTCACATGTGTGAGTTTGATCTATTCTAGGAAGGTTCTATAAGGTCTTATCATGTATTAATCAACCCATGAATAAGTAGTAAATATTTTCACATGATTCTAATTGAACTTAAGTGATTGATCATGCTCGTTACTTGCCGATTGTCCTCTCTTTCTTGCCTTGTTATCGAACTTGCTAAAAAAAAATTATTGCTACTTGCTAAAATTGGTCATAGATGATTAGTATTCCTGATTTAGCACTCATGATACTTTCCATAAATGAAGTTTCCATAAACAGAGTTTCCATAATCGGATTCACACCGATGCACTCGAGTGATTCTCACGCGCGGCATGCGCATGCACTCTTGGACGATAGGGAAGCCCCTTTCTTGGCTTTGGTGAACTCTCCGTCGGATATTCCTTCTATCGGACTACTGACCCCTTGACCAAGGCCTCTATACGTCTTCTCTGACCATATATTCCCACATGGCCGATGAGCAGGTTGTACCATGAAGTTTCTCGATGTTAGTGTGCACCTCTCTATCTCTCTCCCTCGTCTTGAATTTCTCGAAGCTATCAATAATGACACATGAAAACAAGTTATTAATAGAATAATGCAAAAGCACCATTATGCTGCTGAATTCCCTCTTGATCATTGTTATCATAAAATCCTGTTCACTTGACTTGTTACGCTTGAAATCATTATGCACATGACACTATGACACTCCGAACCAATGTTATTTGACAATCATTTACCTTCTTGACAATCTTGTTCGTGTTACATGCTCTTGAACTCGCTCTCGATATGATAGTCTCAAACTACTAGTAATATTGTCCTGTGACATGATCGTACTAATGTTCTCGGGCATCCTGACATGACATTCTTGAACTCTTGAAAGTACTCTCTTGGGACCCTTTGAGCTATTGTGGCTCCTACTGTTTTGTACTATTCTTAACTGTCTAGCGCTATAACGGGTCTTGTGACTCTACTGGACTTGAATGCATACTGCTGAGGGCACAGAGAGTGTCTGAGGGGCTCAAATCTAGTCCTGGGGGTAGAGAGCCACCCAAAAATACCTGCAGGGGCTAATGACGGTCTGCATTTGCACAGGTTCTGACTGTTCTGATTTAGCTAGACATCTGACTGTTAAACTGTTACTGTTAGTCTATTAGTTCAGATGTACTGCACTATTACTGTACTGCCATTGACTGTTACTGAACTGCTACTGTTCTGTTATTGAACAGCTACTGCCCATGCTCTCCTATTGCACTACTACTGTTCAATTACTGTTACCTATTATCACTTGAATGAAACAAAGTACTTGCCCGTCTCGTGATGAGCATCTTAGACCTTGATAATCTTAATTCTATTGTTTTGACACGTTCCTGTCTGCATGATATCTTGCAAGCACTTTGTCACCGATTTTATCGGCTTATGATTTAGCTTGTCACTTGTGCATGTCTAGTTCTTAAAGTGTTAATCACTTATATCATTACCCGCACATCGAGATGTAAATCCTACTGGGCTAGTTTGCTCATACCTGCCTCTTAACATTTCAGATAGTGAAATGAGGAGTACGTTGATGATGGGACTTGTGCGCCGAGCGTGACATACACTATAGAGAGTCATGTTTAGTTAGTTAGTGAGAGATTAGTCATTATTGTAATCTTGTCTTTCTTTGAGAGATAGAATATGTTAGTAGTAGAGAGTTTGTTCGTATTTTGACATTGAGATTGTATAGTTGCTTATGATGAATAAAAGAGTTTGATTATTGAATTATGGGCCCTATCGATATTAGTTGTTTGCTTATGGCTTCTGATGCTTGCTTGTCCGTCGCATTCCCGATTAATTTCGCTACTAAATCGGGGTGTGACAGACGTGCTTGCCTGAGGCACTAGTAGATCCTACATGATACTCTTGTGAAGTGCCCAGAGTAGGTTACTCAAAGTGCTTGTTAGTGAAAATGTCCTGCGTGCTTGTATTTCTCAATGCTATCCTGCTATCTTGAACGATACTCTAGTGACCTTCTTGCATGAAAGAACTTTCCCATACAATCTCGATTGTTCTCTCTCTAGTACGACTTTCTCGCTCTTTTGGCCATGTTACTTTCTAGTGTGACAATCTCTTATATTTGATCATCTTGCTCACATGATATCACAAATTGATTGGACATCTCTTGATTACTTTGCTAGTTATATTTTTCTTACTGACTATTACTTGCATATTTTAGTTCATGACATATAGCTTGAAATTGTTAATTACTTATATTTGCCCATGACGATGTAAATCCTACTGGGCGAGTGCGCTCATACCTGCTCTTTTAACATTTCAAGTAGTGAAGGTAAAGCTAAATGATGGGACTTGTGTGCCGAGCGTGGAATACACCTAGAGAGTCATTCCTATTTTTAGTTAGTCTATGAGTGAATGGTCATTGTTGTAATTTCTCCTTTCTTCGAGAGATAGATAGGTTGGTGAGCAAGGAGTGTTTCATTTGACATTGGAGGTTGTAATATTTGTTTTGATAAATAAAGGAAGAGAATTAGATTATTCAATTATGGGCCCTATTTGTAATAGCTATTCGTCTATAGCTTCTGAATGGTTGCTTATTTGTCACATCTCCCGATTCATTCCGCTGCTAAAAATCGGGGTTGTGACATACCCTATTACTAGGTTTAGGCAATCCACATTCTATTTTTGATTTGTTCCTTTTTTCTATGATCTTATTTGTTGGCAGATAGCTTGTTCCTCACAATTATTCTTCAATGAATATACATAATATCAATCATCATAAGTGTTAAGTAAAATTCTCTTCATCCTCATGGAAAATGTGTACAAGTTCAATAACATTTCAGATGCATTTTGAGGAAGATGATAAAATATAACCAACTACCTCCCCTCCCCTTCTTTTAACTTACCACCATCACAGGTAGAAACTCTTAGTCGTATCATTATGATATTTCTCATCATGAAATGTGAGTAAGAAGCACTATGTCATGGGCTTTATAGGTTTGAAGAAAGATAAGAGAAAGGACATCATTAGACCAATTAGAATAATATTCTTGTGGCCTCTCGCCCTTAATATTTGTGAAAAACACTCTTATCCTCTTCCCCCCCCAATGTTTGATGTGGTTATTTATGACAAGAAAATTTGGCCATAGAAAGTCCAGAATTAGGCTTTTACAATATATACAAGCACTTATATAGGGAGTCTCATGCAAAATTGAGCTGCATAGGTACTTGTCGATGCAGAGAGCACTGGAGAGGACCTTGATTTACTGTGCACGTCTGCCATGTGGACGTGGATGTTGTGCATGTTTAGGTTGAGAAAATGATCCTAGATGTTAAGGGTGACGTATCCACTTTCAAAGGTAACCTTACTTGCACCTCATACATGGGTCCTATTATTGCTAATCATAATCTCATTATGGCCGCCTTACAACAAAAATTAATTAATAAGGATACATGTCTGTCTCTTCGATTCACCAAGTCAAAGGCTAGGGCTGTTGGGGCTTCTTCCTCTAGCTTGTCTCAATGAATAGTCCCTTATTTGAATATCAGGGGGATTGGTAATAAGCCTTCCCAAGGTACATTGCCATAATTTGAGTTGCAATAGTTGCTATTTTGTGGCCTAAATCCATGTATCCAAAGCTTCAGGAATCATGAGTGTTAACCGATGGAGTCCCCATCGGTTGGTTTGCCCTCGTTGGGCACCTTTGGGAGGAGAGAACCGCATGGGTGGTTGTCATCCATGAGTCCCTTGGACTCTATAACTCTTCCATGCGCATGTAAAAAGGTTGAGAGTTCCTTCTCTTGGTGTGAACCATGCGCAAGTCTCCTCTCTCTCTCTCTCTCTCTTGTGTTAGACTTCTCACACGTGACATCACCATCAAATCCTGAAGGCGTTTGGAGCGAGGAAACAACAAAGAAGACTCTTGTAGCCTTCTTCTCGATCCTATGAGTTTCCACAACGACAAGGGCATACTCCGATCAAAAACGAGCATTGGTATTAGAGCATCAATGTTCCTCTCTCCATGATATCGTCGGATGATCTCCATGCGCAAGAACTTACTGCAATGGACGAATATGATTTTGAACTGACAGGGATCTCCATGAACAATGATGGGAATAGTGTGGTTGGTAGCGACCCGTCACCCACGTAGGAGTCCATGGCGCCAGTTAGATTTCGGCGATTGATGACTGCAAGGGATTACGTTGTAGCATTGCACGCCTCTCCTTCGCCACGTCTGGGCGATGTTTCTTCACGCCGTTCAGGATGGCGATTTGGTGGAACACCTAGAGCACACCGCATTGGATGACCGTCACCACCACACCCACGCCTACAGGCAGATCGCGGCCATGTAGGCGACGTGGTTCCCAGCCATGCAGGCCGCGCAGCCATCCACACAGCATGGGGTGGGCGTGGTAGGCCGCGTAGGCGGGCGCGGGGATGGTCCTGCCCATGCAGACCACACAAGCCAAGCAGTACGTGGCCATGTAGTTTTGTCAGTTCGTGGGACTGGCACAGGGGTAGTTTGCGGGCATGGCGGAGGGGTTGCTCGTGAGCGTGGTGGAGGCGCTGCTCACGGGCCTACGGGTGACATAGACCGCAGCCACGCGGGCTGGTGTGGAGGCACGCACCGCGGCCACACAGGCTGCGCAGTCAATGGTGCATGCGGCCATGCAGGCCGCGCCGTCCGCGGTCATATAGACCACGATGGTGCGCCTACAAGCGACGCAGAGGCCCACCATGCAGACCGCATGATCCACGACCACCTAGGCTCGCGTGGAGGTGTCTGTGGCCTTGCAGGCCATGCAGATGTGCACGAGGGTCCTCGCGGCCATGCACACCGCGCTGTTGGGTGCAGTGGTGGTCGAGGCCATGCAGGCCGTACAGGTGTGCGCGGGGGTGGTCCCACGCATGCAGGCATGGCAGTTTGCAAGGGTGAAGGCTGGCGCTTCGCGAGCATGTGTCTTGGCTGAACGCGGAGGTACTGGCAAACAAGGGCGCATGGGTACTGGTCCACCCATGCACGCCCTTCTTGCAGGCCAACTTCGTGGTGTCCAACATAGTGTACCTAGATGCACCTTTCTGGTGGAATAGGCCCGCATGCGAGCGTCGGCCCGTCGGCGTGGTGATCTTGACCGCCTTGCAAGAGGTCGCACTAATGTGGTGTTGCCGAGCGGACCCCATGGTTGAGCCCGACTTAGCTGCATTATTGGACGGACCGGCAGGGAATGATATCCTAGTCTCTCATCGCCACAATAATGGTAATTGACGGTACGACGAGTCCGACGTTACATGCGGCATGTTCCCTGACACCGTGCTATGACTCCGGCCCGCCTCCAGACGATGGCTTTTGCTATTATGGTGTTATCACCATTTTAAACATGATTTTTTTATTCCTTCGGATCATTATGAGTTTCATATTTATGAGATTGTCTTATTTAAGTCCATGCAATAAATTGTACTAATTAGTTTGATCTTATAAGTTTATTCATGCACTTTATATTCAATCAATCTATGTACGATCTGATCATTTAAAATCATGTGTAGAATTCTTTATTAAAGGGAGTTTTGAACTTGCATGATTAGTTGTTGTTCAAAATTATTAGAATATTTTTGGACATCATTAGTTGTTGCTAATTCTTTATTTGAATATTCATGTTTTGTATATACATGCTTATTAATTGAGAGATGTTAGTTCCTCTCCTTTTAATTATTTGATCGAAATTACTCTAATAATATTGAACATTCTTATATAAATGGGAGATGACTGTAGAACGTTAAGTCTACTTTCGATCTTATTATATGGAGAGTGTTTAATATTATGTGTATATTTTGGGATCAAATAGGCCGATGTGTAGAATTGTCAGCTTAGCCTTCTCATTATTATCTTAATATAGTGATTCAACGATGGCCTCAAGAATGTTATTGCTGACTTAACGAAAGGGGATAAATTAGATGGCATTAACTATGACATTTGGCATTGAAAGATCCATATCTCTTAAATGAGCAGAGTTACTTGATCACATAACTACCTCCATGACCCCGCCCGAAGAAGGCAACACTGCTCAACAAAACCGCAGGATCAAGAGGCCTACAATTCATTTCAACAAAGATCGCAGCATGCGCTTTACACTGTTAAGTAGCATGTAGGATGATCTGATTGGCGAGTTTGATAAGTAAAGACTGCCAAGGTATGTGGGATAAGTGAGGATTACTTTTGGAGGAACCTCTACCACTAGGTTAAGGGCTCTAGTTTTAAATTTGGACCCTCCGAAAGGATCCCTGTCAGAATATGACTGAGCATCTAAGGATGATGTCAAGCATGATCCGCGACTTGAAGTCTACAGGTCACGATCTCACCGATGAGAATTAGGTGCAGGCAATAATAAGATATTTTTTCCAGACTCCTAACTCACATGAAACAAATCCTCACTCACAATGAGAGTATTAAGAATTTTCTGACATCCCTCGCCTGTGGAGTTAGAGGCTGAGCGCAAGGAAGCTATGCACGCTACTGCCCTTGTCGCCCAGGGAGGCAGACAACAGGGCAAGAAGGGTCTAAAGAAGAACTTCAAGAAGAAGAGGCAGAATGTTTCATCCACTTCAAAGGCGGGGCAAACACCGAAGCACACCAGAGAGGCAAGCGCGGTGGAAAGAGATAAGTCAAAGGCTAAATGCTATAATTGTGGACAACTGGGACATTTCACTTGTGAAACGCACTGAGCCGAAAAGGCATTCCATTTCTTTGCTCTCCAACTGTGCATGTATGTTTGCATATTCTAGTTGCTCGAACAAATCCTGAATGGATAGTGTATTCATGAATGACCAAGCACATAACAAGGATCGAGCAGGGTTCTTGGATTATTGCCGAATCTCAACGGGATCACAAAGAGTATATATGGAAAGTGGATCCAGCGAGGAAGTCCTTGGAGTTTGATGTGTATCAACTCAAGTTAACTGGATGAGTCTTAACTCTCCATAAAGTGCTCTATGCGCCTAGAGTTCATCATAATCCACTATCGGTCTCGTCATTATTAGCTTAGGCTTTCTCTTTTCCTTTGCTAGCAACCAATTGACATTGTTTGAACAATGTTATACATGGTCATGCTTTATTCATGGATGGTTTGTTTAAATTAGATTTGGATAATCATGACTTTCCCGTGTCTTATGTGGTAAATACTGATTAACCTTGATTCGAAAATTCAGCACGCTCGGAATGGGACACATAGGATAAGATAGAATGACAAGGTTAGCTCGAGAAGGCTTACTAGGCTCACTCGCTAAAGTCAATCTTCTTATGTGGTGAATCATGCTTGGTTGGTAAGGCATGTCACAAGCCTTTCGAAAGGCTAAAAGAGCCACTAAACTCTTACAATTAATCCACTCTGACATTTACGGACCCATGAGTGTAAAGACCCGTCAAGGGGCTTCCTATTTCCTCACATTTCTAGATGATTATTCACGATATGGATATGTCTATCTGACATTTTCCGAGGTTGAGAATGAATGAGGCAAACCATAAAAGTTCTTCGGAAGATCGAGGACGTGAATATCTTTCGGATGAGTTTTCGAACTTTATGTGTAAAAAAGGAATACATAGATAATATCCCTATTCCTATACATCGCAACAAATGGTGTTTGTTGAAAGATGGAATAGAATACTATTATATATGGTTAGGTCGATGATGGTGCATGCCAACCTTCCAATATCTTTTTGGGGGGATGCTATAATGACTGCGGCTACATCCTTAACTGCGTACCTTCAACAGTTAGTTCCTTCCACCCCTTATGAGTTATGGCGTGGTGAAAACCAAATTTAGATAATCTATGCCCATGGGTTCAGCGGGATATGTACACGACATTTCTCACAAGTTAGAAAACTTGGCCCTAAGCTAGAAAGTTTATCTTTATAAGATATCCCGAAAGCTCTAAGGGTTATGTCATGTATGGCAACATCCGAATGGAGGAATAACATAAAAAAAACCTCTGAGATGTTGTTTTCATAGAATCAAATTTCTAGTATTGGCGACACTGGAAAGAGTCTTGATCTCCATGAATTGGATGACCCTAATGATGTTCTACCATCTTCTAGCGAAGGAGGGAATTAGTTCCTAACCAGGAAGCTACTAGAGATAGTAGAGATGATCATGATGATAGTGGGGCGATATGTGCCTAGTGGGAGCACACCTATAGAAGAACAAGACGATCAGATACGCCGTAGCAAATGTGGACACATGCCTCATCGTCGATTTGAGATCGAAGAGGAAGCTCTTGTATGCCAGCTTGCTGATGAAGATGAGCCTACTTCTGTTAAAGAAGTATTAACTTCATCTTCTAGTAACGAGTGGAAGGAAGCCATGCAAAATGAGATGACTCTATGAGTAAGAATCAGGTTGGGAACTTGTCGACCTCCCTCCTGGGCGTAAGGCTATTGGAAATAAATGGATTTTCAAAGTCAACACAAGGAGGATGGATCAATTGACAAATATAAAGTATGACTTGTGGCGAAGGGATATACTCAGAGGAGGGTATAATTTTTGATGAAACATTTTCCCAGTGTGAGATTCACATCGGTTCGCCTTATTCTAGCCATAGTTGCACATTTAGACTTGGAACTTCTTCAGATGGCGTTAAAACACATTTCTCAATGGAGAACTCGACGAAGAAATTTTATGGTTCAACTAGAAGGTTTTGAGGAAAAGGAAAGAGCGCAAAGTTTGCGTCTCAAATGTTCCATTTATGGCCTCAAACAATCGTCTAGACAATGGTACTTTAGATTTTATAAAACTTATTATCTCATTTGGTTTTGAGATGATTGAAAAGAACCATTGTGTGTATGTTTAAATGTATGGCGGAAAAGATTCTTATTTTGTCATTACATTTGATGACATTTTATTGGCTGAAAATGACATGAAATCTATCGAAGCCACTCGAGATGGTTGTCTTCTATCTTTGAGATAAAAGACATGGGTGAAGCAAATTATTGCTAGGAATAAAAATCACGAGAGATCGCTCGAATAACTCTATATTTGTCATAGGAGACTTACATAAATAAAATTCTTGAGTGATTCCGGATGCATTATTCCACCCATCGATACTCCAATTGATAAGAGTTGTGTTTTAAGTCAGTCAATGTCCACAAACTGATAAGGAAAAGAATGAATGTCTAAAGTGCCATAGCCGCTGCAATAGGGAGCCTAATGTACGCCATGTTATGTACACGGCCAGACATTAGCTTTGCAATGGGTCCTTGTTAGTTTTTACAAAGTAATCCTGGTCTCATTCACTGGAAAGCAGTCAAGAGAATTTTTCGATATCTCCATGGTACTTCGGACCTTGTCTTATGTTAGAAATGAGGTGACTTAAGATGAGAGGTTATAGTGATGCAGATTGGGCCGGTGATAAAGATGAGCACAAAATCCACCTCAGGCTATGTTTTGTTAGTGGAGGGGTCATTTCTTCTTGTGTGCAAGAAAACAACGTGCATCGCTTTATCAATCATGGAATCAGAATATGTGGCTTGTTCTGCTACATGTCAAGAGGTTGTTTGTTTGCAAAGTTTCCTACAACGATTGGCCATGACACATTTATCGAAGGAGGTGGTGGTGTTGTATGTTGATAGCACACGGGTTTGGCCTATGCCTAAGGACCCTAATACCATGGACGAACCAAGCAATATGACATTCGATATCACTACATTCGGATTTAGTTGCAAAGAAGTTAGTGGTTCTCCGGCCATTTCTACAGGTCCTATGTGGCAGATTCACTAACTAAACAAATCCCAAGGGAGGCATTTGTAACACATATTAGAAATATGGGATTGTGTAAATTGTATGTACATAATTATCATTGACAATTAATTTATTATGTTTTCCTTCCTTATGTGTGTCTATGGTTGGAATACTTTACACATCAAGAAAAGTGTCACTAGGCTCTGAATGGACCCCCCACATGGGTCATTTGCATGGCGCTAAGAAAGCGAGCAAGATGAGAGAATTTATATCTATGGTGCTATGAGAGCGAGCAAGATAATTTATATCTATGGCGCTATAAGAGCGAGCAAGATATTTTTATTTTTGTCGCCTTAACTGAATTAAGATGAGATCCCTCTGGATCGATCACAGGATATGAGAATCAAATCCGTGAAGGCTTTATAAGCCGGTTGTGAGTTTATGATAGATGTCATGAGACTCGGGTTAGCCACAGTGGGAGTGGCTAGACTAAGAATCGTATAGTTTTTTTTATCTATATATGTGACACGCCCATAATGATGGAAGAACACCGTAGCATGTGTCCCATACCACATGTGCGTAAGACGACCATTGAAGAGAAGGATGAATGAGATCTCTACTTCATCATTGTGTGAGCTCTTGGATCATAATTTATTGATCCATCTGTACCCTTAGGACTTGAGATCTATGTCATGAAAAGGAGCTTGATGTCCTACTTTAGCATGCTCCTAGGGCTATGGCTGATACAATCCAGCGGATATGACTAGGAAAGCGGTCAAGACTAATTGAATTGACATAGAACTCAAGAAAGACATCTAAGTATTGCACCATGTTTTGGAATCATACCTCGAGGGGCTCTGTCGACTTAGTGGCGATAAAGTCATAGTACAAAAAATTCGAGTTTTGACGTCGCTAGTTTTAAGAGATCCAGGATGTCAAAATTGGTGAATATTGAAGATATCTAGGGTACTACTACGGATTTCTTTAGAGTACTGTGATCTATTATTTTTAGTGATAACTTAATAGGTCACTACTCATCTGTAGTATTGACTCTCGTAAGGTCGCTCACTCCATCGCCATATGTAAGATTGAGAAGCAAGTCTCTAGAGATGAATTGCTCTTAGTGAGCAACTGACATTTTATTATGCCCTCTGTGGCAAGTGGGAGATGTTAACTGTGATACCCCGAAATTTTCTTTCTTTTATGGGTGCATATGTCTTTACTTGTCGTGTGAGTAGCGTGGTGTATTCAATTGTGCATATTATCATTTCTATACTTCTCATTAGTTCATGCATGTATATACAGGATAATTAGGTCAGATAGGCAATTAATTAAATTATGTATAACGTGTATACAAAAAAAAATCTGAGGCATAAAATATTAAGTATATTGTGCATGTGATAGGTAAGTAACGCATGGACCATGTAAGTGCATGAGAGCTATTTTCGTGCGGGTATATATAAATATAAGTTGTGCATGCATTATCTAGCTATCAAGTATGTAATAAGTCTATAAACCTCATGCATATTATATGTGCTCATAGTAAGAAATTATTGTCATACATTTTGTAAATAATTATGAGTTATTTCTATACATGCAATATACATATTTAAATGGGCATGCAATTTTTTTATTGATGTGCCTATTGCATTTAATTATTTATGCATGTTATAAGTAACCTTGGTGTGTATAGGAATATATAAAGCTAATCTTGTTTAAATGATATTTATCTACTTTAAGCATGTTAAATTATTATGATGTGTAAGGTGCTTGATATAATGTACAGGTAGAACTCAACTATAATGAACACATTTCATTATAAATTCTGCACCATGTATGTGACTATGTAATGTGAATGTGTATGTGCATATATGCATGTTATTGATGCATATTATCCTTAATCAGATTAGTGTAAGTTGTAGTTATTAAATATCTGTAATGCCTGTATTTTATGTGGTAAGGAGAATGTAATTATTTTACATGTACTAAATTGTTTAGATATATTTACGCATTTATTTTGGGGTTTGGCAGGGTCTTGACTGCACTGTGCAGTTGGCGGCAAGACCTAGACACCAGTGGTGATTGGCGTCCACATCCCTGGACGCCAACCCCACAGTGGGCGGCCACCCGTGGACGCCAACCCCCTGTTGGCGGCCAGCCCCTTGACATCAACTGTGCAGTTGACTACAACCAATGTTGATGTCAATATCCTCCTGCGTAACGGTTCCAGATTTGTTAATGCTCGCTTTATGGCTAGTTCCAGTTTAGGAAACTCTTCCTAAACTTGGGTAACCTACCCCAGTACGTACCCAACCTATCCAACTTTATAAAAAACCCATTTTCTGGCCGCACAAGCCCTTTTGGTCATTGTGAAACCCTAGTATTTTCTGTGAGAAAAGTTGGACTTCCCAAGCTCTGATCCGGACTGGAGGATTTTCTAGAAGATCTACAACGACTGGAGCGTAGTCCAACCATCAAGGAGGCATCCCCAACCCCGAGGACGACCTACAACGACTGGAGAACCAGATCAAAGGAGTTTCTGAGCACCCTCTTGCTTTGGCCGAGGAGGGCTTCAATAGAAGATTTGATCTTCTAGGATTTTATTAGAGGCAAGTAACCTATGTACATCATCCCTATACATGTCCCCTAAGTCCTAGAATTTTACGGATTTTTCCTCGAGTCCTGGACCCTCCAATTTCCCCGTACATGTGAGTGTGATTGTGCAGATTGCTGTCTGGAAGTTGACGGCAACAACCCTTGCCGTCAAGTTCATCAGTTGAAGGCAAGAGATGTTGCAGTTAACCCAGTTGGCGGCCAGGACTGTGCAGTTAAGTTCTTCAGTGTTCTGAAAAATGCTGTTGATATATTTAAATGATTTCTGGGTATGTTTTCCTACTAAAATTTTATGAGGGGTCAAGGGTGATTAGTAGGTCATGTCATGAGGTTTTCGTAAATTTTCATGAAACTTGTTAATTATTAAAATTCTGGAGATTGAGTTATGACCATAAGATAAGCATGTTTAATCTGTGTAAATAGGATATTTGTGAGTTTAGGTTTGGTGAATTTTATGTAATGATATGGTTATTGTATGAACGTATTGACACCATCATATTAGTCTATTTTACTGAAATTTTTGTTTAAGAGAAATTAGTGATAAATGCACCTGTACAGTGATTTAATTGTTATAAATATGTTTCTATTCAGAAAATTTTGAAAAATTGAGAATGTGTTCTGTTTATTGTCCTTAACTTGTGATAAAAATTTCGTAAAATTCTGATGACAGTAGGTATTTTCATGGTTTTAAATGCGAAAATAGCCATGTTAAGCATGTTAGAGTTAATCATGGGTAAAGCAAAGGTTAGCAGCATGTTAATGCCTTATTTTGAGTGATTTATCACTGTTAAACAGCAATGTGAATTTTTGTAAATGGAAATGGGATGAAAAATATGTGTATGAGCATGAGTAAAAGGTGATAAGAATGATAAAGTGATTAATGAAATATTTAGCCATGTATGACACTGCTACCATAGGGGTCTGAGAGCTGTACCATAGAAAGTCCCTATGGAAGGCTCAACGTTATGAGATAAATCCTAAGGGCATTAGGATAAATCCTGGAGGTGGACAAGTACCGCTGGTTATGGTGGAGAGGAAATGGAGTAGTGTGAATTGATATTAAAGGTTAAGAGTAAAAGATAAAAAAAGATAATAAAAGTAAATTTCATTTGAAACCAATATATTAATACATGTGTAATTACTTATGTCATTCATGTTGTCACCATCATAATTGTATATCATGTTTAGTATTAGTGATATAGTTTAACCATCTCCATATGGTGGTGTGCATGAATATGTGCATGTAAATATGTAAAGAAACGCAATGTAACAATTGAGTATGTAGAATTGACAAATGAATAAGATGGCATGAAAATAAGTGTAAATCCATGTAATTAAGTTTAATTCATGTCAAAACAGCAAGCTAAATGAGATTTTGTTTTGACAAACACACGAAAAATGTCTAAGTTCCATGATAGAATTGTTATTCATTTAGTATGTAGTTTCATGCTTAATTTGTAGATGATTGCTATCCAATTTGAATGTGTATTAAATCTTCATTCATGTTTAAATAAAGGTGATATCATGGTGAATTATTCATATTAAAACAGCAAATGAAATGTGTAAATAAATGAAAAAGTGCATGTGAAAATAAATAGAGATCATGTTAGGTTGTTATCGTTATGTATAATTGCATGTTCTAATTGGTAGAGCTGTTACACAATAGGAAAATTGTTAGATTAATATATCATGTTACATGATAGGTGTTTAAGAGTGCATATGCTCATGTCATGTATGTATTATTGGATTATGCTTAACTATGATAGAAAGATTAATATCATATTATGTAGTTTACTAGAAAACATGTGCAGTGTCATGAGTGTATGATAATTGTACATTAAACAGCAAGTTAGTTGTATGATAAAGTGATGTGAATACATGAGAATTTGACCAAATACTATGCTAAAAGTATTCATCATCTTGTACATACCTTGTATTTAAATTTGATTAAATTATGCAATGTATGATAAGATTTGAACCATGTATCATAGAATATATAAAATGTGTAGAGAACTTGTGTAGATGTATGTTATTTTATGATTAATATGAGCATGTGTTAATCTGGAATGTGTTGGGAACATTGTATTGTTAACCATAAAAAGCTTGTGCTATGTGAATTAACATGATTAGTATGATAGCATGTGTTTCATTATTATTGTTGGTATTTAATGTGTTATGATATGTATAAGTTTGATGTTTTAGATTACTTGCTGAGTCTTGTAAGACTCATACTTGCTTCGGCTACATTGTGACAGATTATCCAGTAGCTGAGGAGAGATAGTGAAGATTGATACCGCATACAAGGATAGCACTTGAGGAGATTTTATTTTTGGTAGTTGCTTAATTTATAGTTTGAAAATGTTATTCATATGGACAATGTACGGACAATGTAGTTCTTTTCAAGTTGTAATAATGTGGACTCTAGTACTTTCTTTTACTATATAGACTGTGGAATGTGTGGTGATGATGGAATGAAATATAATATTTCTTTAATTCCGTTGTACTCTTTTATTATTCATGAATATCAACCTTATCATTTAGTGTTGGGTTACTATCCTACTGTGACGATGCTCTTTGTACCGATGGGGATTGGTATAATCGTACCGGTATAAAGGGGGTCGTTACATTAACCGATGGAGTCCCATCGGTTGGTTGCCCATGTTGGGAACCAAAGCAACCTTTGGGAAGGAGACAACCGCATGGGCGGTTGTCACCCATGAGTCCCTCAGACTTTATAACTCTCCATGCACATGTAACAAGAGGTTGAGAGTTCCTTCTCTTGGTGTGAACCCTGCGCAAGTCTCCTCTCTCTCTGTCTTGTGTTAGACTTCTCACACGGGACATCACCATCAATCTCGAAGATGTTTGGAGTGAGGAAACAACGAAGAAGACTCTTGTAGCCTTCTTTTCGATCCTATGAGTTTCGCAACGACAAGATACACACTCCTATCAAGAATGAATACGAGGTATTTGGGTTTTCAAAATTTTGCATGTAATCAGGGAGAGGGGTCCAAAATTTGGCTTTTTTTGGAAGGAGGAGTTGACGTGTTCGATGATCCAGTCTGATGAGCAGTTTATGACTATCAGGGTTGATGCTAGGGAGAGATTAATTTTCTATGTTTCTATTGTCTATGCTTCAATACTTGCGCATAAACACCGAAGGAAAAAGCAGGTGGTTCTAGGGTTTTCTTGATTCCATGGTGGAGTTTTAGGGTTTTATTGCTACTACTAGGCTTATTAATGCAAGTTTTAGGGGCAGTGCTTATACATGGTCTAATAATTAGGTTGGGACAACTTGTGTTAGCGCCAGGTTGGATAGAGTTCTCATTAACAATGATTGGGCCAACCAACTTCCTGATTTTTATGTAGAGCACCTTCCAAGGAACCCATCAGACCATTGTCCCATGCTTACTCGCGTCTTGAATCCTTCTAAAAAGTCAACTAGATTCAGATGTGGGTTACTTATGAGGATTATCCATAATGTGGTGAAGGAAGCTTGGCACTCTATCAACCTTATTGATCCTAACTGCTTCTTTCTAGGTGTTGCAACTCAAGCTTAAGGCAATGCACTGAGGCAATGCATTAATAAGACCTAATTTGAAGATGTTTTCCACTATGTGCAAAATAAGCTGAGGGTAATGTGGTAAGGGAGTAGTTAAGTTTGATATTGATCCCTCTATTGAGAATCGAAACCAGCTGAGTCTGCTCAGGCTCACCTTGGCTAGGCTCTCCATAGGGAGCAACTTTATTAGTTTCAAGAATCAAGGGTTAAGTGGATTATTGAGGATGGGGACCAGAATACTAAGTTTTACCACTCCATTGTCCAAGGTCGAAGAAGGCATAGCTATATTTCTAAATTGAAGCTTCTTGATGTTCTTGGCCAGTGAAGACATCAGCAAGTGTTATCACAGAATATGCCAATTTTTTCCAGGGTCTAAAAAGCTAACTTCTACTGCTCTCTGTATTGATGATGATATTTTGCAGGTTATCCCATGCCTGGTTGCGGACCAGAAGAATAAAACATTGGAGGCTATTCCCACCGAGGAGGAGATTAAAGAACCTATTTTCTCTCTGTCTTCCGATATAGTTCTCCGGGGCCAGATGGGTTTTCTGGAGGCTACTTCACATCAGCATGGAGTAATGTATTGTTGGAGAGGATGTAATCAAAAGCAATCCAATGCCATTCTAGGGGCTTCCCTTTGCCCAAGGGAGTTACCTCTTCTATCATTTCATTCATTCCAAAGATGAATTCACCTTAGTCTTTCGCACACTCTCAGCCTATCAGTTTATGTAACTTTTGTTGCAAGATTATCCCTAATAGGTTAGCAAGGATTCTTCCTAATATCATTTCACCACAGCAGGGGGCGTTTGTCAAAGGAAGGATGTGAACATTAAAATTGGTAACCCAAAAATGGGGTAAAATGTTGAAGCCCATGAGAAAGCCCAAAGCTTGTTGGCCCATTGAAAAGGAGATGACACCTTGGACGGCCCAACACCCCAAAGGGCAGAATGGGAAGTCGGTTTCCAAGACCTATAAAAAGGACCTTCCGCTGCAAGGCAAAGAAAAAAGAGGGTTTCTTGGGGAGAAAGAAAAGGGTTCGTCACCTTCCTAGTGGCATCTGCACGGGCTAGAGAAGGGAGGAAAGCGGCAAGCGCTGTTCTTTTTTTTTTTGGGAAGCATCATACAGAAAGAAAAAGAGAGGTGAGGTGAGATGGTTGATGAGATCAAGAGAGAGGGAGATCCCTTTTGAATGCCATTTGATTCTTATGTTATCTTGTCACGCCCCTCTTAGACCAGGTACAGCTGTACCAACTCATATCAAGTTCAAGGGGTAGCACTACAGGGGAACATATCAACATAATTGGTTAAAGTTGAGTTATACATAAATGATGAGTTATAACAACAATTATCGCAGTGGGACAATTAATTTCATCAACATTTGTATTCAAATACCAAGTCTAAGACATAAAGAAATAAACTGACATATTGCATAATAACAAGCCCACAAGTCCATAAATAAAGATAATATAATGTTCAAATTACAATTTATTCTCACATACATAATCACTCAAATCAACACTCCAAACAAACAACTAAGCCTCCATGTCCTCACGCTCAGAGTCAGTGTGAACTAACTCCTCTGTGCCAATGTCCTCACCTCTCCTGAAAGGTTAATCAAGTATGAGTCTACAAGACTCAGCAAGCAACAAGGAAAACAATTCTAAGATCTATCATATAGCTAAACTTTAAAACATGTTATACATATTCTAAACACTTAGCATTATCATATAGATCACTCTTATTCATGCATTTAAATCATTTATCAATGGTCATTCACATTTGACATATTGTAGCATGAGATTTACATTTAAACATGTAGAGGAAATCAATTAGCAATATAAACATATGGCAAGCATATCTCGTGAATCAAACCACACATAGCATGTTAAAAATTTGAAATAAGGCATTTACACTAGAACCATTGTCTTGTAACAATTACGATTCATGTAACATTTATCATTTCATATAAGCATTTTCATATAGCATGTAAACAGTTCATATGGTGTATAATAGTGGCATGTAGCATGTGGACATATCATGTAGCATGTAGACAATTTATATAACTTAATATGCCAAGACACAGCCCCACTATCTATAGAGATCTTGTAGTCATGTAGCATTCACTTATCACCTAGGCAAAATAGTGATGAAGTTATGGTTATTGCGCAATCCCGGGGAAGCCCTCCTCACCATTACTAGTAGAACATGTCTACCCCTAGGATTTATTCGTTGCCCATGGATTCATGTAGTCAAATTTCATGTAGGTGAACCATAACCACACGGGCATTCTATGGTGTAGTTCCATGTAGGAATCTCTATGATAGCAATGTCTTATTGGCTAATAGTAAACATTTACAATGACATGCATTCATGCATTCAAAACATATACATACATATTTATGAAACCCCATTCTTATCATTTCTGGAACCAAACTTACTGTACAATCAGTAACCTATCTGTTCGCCTACTAGGATGGCAACAAGCTATCAAGAGAGGGGGGGGGGGGGGGGGGCGGTGAATAGGTAATCTGAAATCTAAAAGACAAAATCACCACATGAAACTTTGGTTAGTGAATGTAGTTGTGTGTGGTAAAGAGTAGCAGTGCGGAAGCTATTAAAGAAACAATCACACACAAAAACACAAAGATTTAACCTGGTTTGGCCCTTTCAAATAGAAGTCCTACGTCTAGTCCCCAAGCAAACTCTTGGGATTTCACTAACCGAGGTACAATCCTCCCAAGGATATACAACCCCCAGCTCCCAAGCTGGTCCTCCTCCTTTTGAGTAGGAAGTAAACTCACTTCTGTTACAGGTCAAGAAGCCACCCTCCTGGAACAAACCTTAGTGTGGTTATGTTGGTACAAAGCCCAACTTGGTTCTGCTGGAACAAAGCCCAACTAGGTTCTTCCCTTCATACAAGGGGAACACTGATATAGACCCCAGCTGGTCACAACCCACCAGCAACCTTGCTAGTCTTCTCTTCACACAAGAAGAGGAAAACCTTTGTTCTTCTTTGAGGAAGAATAAGCAGGCTGTGGAGATCAAGTTCTAAAAATAAGAACTTGACTTGCTTGATCTCCAACAGCAACCTGAGAGCTAAGAGGATTACAAGATGGACACAAGGAAGCTTAACCCTCAGCTTACAAACTCTCCCCCAAATTTACAATGATGTATAGAGAGAGAAGAGAGAAAAGAAGCTTGAATGCTGAGAAGACTTCAGATGATTGCTTGTGGGAGTGCACACTTCTTCTTGGGCCTCAAGCTCTTCCTCTCTTACTTTGAGTGTGTATGGAGTTGAATGCTCACTGGATGTACACTCCTTGAAAGATCTTCAGGTTCGCACTCTTATTCTTCTGCTTAAAACACTTCATCCTTTATAGAGTAGAAAGATAGATCCATTGAGGAGATCCGTTGGAGCTCCTTCTACCTCTTCTTCTTCTTCTTCTACTATCTTTGTGTCTAACGGATGTTTGCTTGAGTCTTAGCGGATTCCTCATGTGAAAACTAGACTCCTACAGACATTTAATGTATGGAAGAGAATGTTAGACAAAAGAAGTCTTCTAATAGATAGCCCATACCTCTTATGTGCAGAGGTCCATGATTTCCGTTGACATCCAGATATGTTAGGTAAGTTTCTTTTGTTTCTTTGCAGGACGAATCCTTTGAGACATCAAAAAGATAATTTTTATTAGAGAAATAATAAGTTAAACATATGAAGTTTATTTAAATTTCATTTTGGGCGCCAAAGACATTTTGAAATGTTTGAAATCCAATCGATGTGAGTCATAACAGCAATCGATATGAAATTATGTTTATAATACTAATCGTTATATTATAACAACAATCGATATGAAATATGGAATCAATTGATGTTTGCTTAAAGGCAATTGATATGTAAAGGCAATTGATGTGCAATATAACGATAACCGATGTGAAGGCAATCAATGTGAAGGAAGAGCAATTGATGTTTTAAAGGCAATCGATGCTTAAGGCAATCGATGTTTAAGTTAAACGACAATTGATGTGCATAGTCAGCAATTGATAGACACTTCGACTGGCGACAAAAATGGTCAGTAATCGATAGGTTCAAAGGCAATCAATGTTCAAGTTAAACAACAATTGATGTGAAACTCCGATTGCCACTTCGACTGGTCAAGGTACAACGTTATCAGTCGACGTGGAACTTTGTATAAGACTTCAAATAAATGCAAAGTGGGACTTCGACTGGAATCATTTTAAAGCGATGAAAATCATGTTATTTCTTATAAAAATAATCTTAAAAATTGATAATAAATATGTTCATGTTATTTATGATAATCATGAGGTTTTGTTATCACCAAAATAAAGAGATAAATTATAGGAGTGGTTCAACACTATCATGATACTGTAACATCCAACTAAAAATCAAAACTCTTTTCTCATGTATTTCTTTTATCATTTTCATAATGACATATATGTCTAAACATGATCATAAAATCCTAATAATGTGTATAGTGTTCAGAAACCCTTAAAACTTTAACAGTAATTCAGACTCTGTACATGAATCATCTACACAAATTTCATGATTTTCTGAGATCTGAAATCATTTATAATGTTTATTTATCATTATCACACAACTTATTAAGATAATAAAATATCTTAAACATTACTGCAAATGACTGTACCAAATCCTAAACATGTTGTTCTCTAATATGACCCAACAACAGTGACAAACCAGAATATCATTATCATGACAGAATCAAACATTATTCACTTCTATTTACGCTATTAGCAAAAATCTTAAAATAAATCCTATGGATATTAAAATAAGACCATCATGGTTTCTGTAGCAAGATACCCTATTCTCATAACACAATCAGTGAACATAAACCAAATCGAACCCTACACAATCGACACATAAGCATTTAAATCAAAACTGTATAAAGTAGAACCTGACGAACTAAATAGAAGAGAAGGTTGTCGTTTACTATAAGTAGAAGATCCATTAATATACAAGTAGATGACAACCTCTACCATCATCTACTATTGGTAGACGACGGTCGACCATGCCGTGAAGTTCATGAGGCCTGAACGCCCAAAAAGCTTGCATGAAATAACAGAACTTTAACCCCTTAAATCTGACCCTAAACATGGATCTAAAAATCGATAAAATTTATAAATCTATAGAATCTAAGACCCTAAACCTTTCCCCCATGTTACTTGACTCTGAAATTTTTCTAAGGAGCAGCAACAGAAGCCCGATGAAGCCCGCCTTGCTCACAAGGTATCCCCCCTCTACAAGCCTTGATCTGCAAGCTCAGGCCACCCAATTGCACGCCTCGATCTAGGAAACCTTCAGGGAAGATCCTTGAAGCCTTCCTCTCCACAAAAACTTCGGAAATCACCTGGATCTCTACACTGCAACCCTGCACTCGACCCTCTTTCTCACAGGAAAGACCAGCAAACTACACTTCCTAAGAGCCGAATCAGGGTCTTTTAAAGGTCACAATTGGTTCACAACCTCTAATCCTAACCCTTGAATTCAAAATGACGCGATCTAATTGGATAGAAATCAAATGAAATGTCAGTTCATTACACTCCGAAACGATGGCGGCAATAACTGGCAAGTCCAGTTAACATCAATATAGGTTGTCATTTACCTTGAGGTAAACAACAGTCGATCATGTCGTTAATAGGCCTAATAGAAGAAATAAAAATAATAGAAATAATGAACGTCAAAGTCCTTTGCCATCTACTGTGGGTAGATGACAATCGATGTTGTCGCCTACTGTAGTGAATGACAGTGAACTATGCCGTTAAGTTCTTAAAAGTTAAAATTCATAGAAATGCACAATAACTTACATAAATCACAGAAAATAAGTGAATAGGAATCTAGGGCACTACATCTCTTGTCTTCGTGTGCAACTATTGTGCTTATAAAATTATATTTCCATACTACTCATTTCTTCTTCCCTATGGCCGAAGTTATGTAGTTTCTCGGTTTCTTTTTTGTATACGTGACAATTCAACTGTCATATCCCCTTAGATGGCAGGTTGGGATTTCCTTTGCCTTATTTCACCTATAGGGAAATTTCTTACACGAGTTTTTAATTGTTTCGAACATGAGTTGATGATTGTTTTCTTCTAAATTATTTTGAACATTTGATTGCATGTGACTATCCTTTCTACTCAATTTATAGTGGGGAAGGAAGCCTTGCTGTGCAACCATTTCTATGATGCAGGGCTATAAGGAACACTCCCATCTCCTGTGAATGATCCTTTCTATTTCTCATTTGAATGTTTCTTGCCGACTCACCAAAACTAAAGATCCATTAATGGCGGGTTAGATAACTTGATGTCTATGCCCTATCTCTTGGATTCAAATATGGCTTGGCTTGCTGCTCAGTTTCTGTTTACTAGCATTTGCAGTATTTTAGAATGAGTTTATACTTTTTTGTGAGTCATATACGATCTATTTGGTTGTGGATTATGTAACAACCGCTGGCCCACAAATATTTAGCCTTAAAGAGAGGCTAATGAAGATGTGATACATTCTCTTGATATTTCAAGCTCAAATCAATGGTCTTGGTATTCACCGGTTCCCTTATAGGCTTGCCTCGAGAATCGGCACCATGTGCCATTTGGGTGACGTCGTACTAGGCAAGGACCTTTTTTTGGGGTACCGTTTCCATCTCGATAGACGGGTATCGCGGACTCCCCCCCACTCCATGAGATAAGGGGAGGTGCTACCAAATTTTCCCACGTGTTTGAGTCAGCATGAGTTTCTGGAACCTTCATAGACTGTGAATTGTCAAGAACCTAGTAGGTTGTCGACTCACTGATCCAGTGACATGTTTATACGTAATGAGTCGATGAGCCTCATGGGCAAGGAGTAGGCATGTCCCAGTCAATATGGTCGTCAAGTAAAATGGTCTCACCAACTCAAATATCGGGGACATACACGCATGTCGCCATTGGTGAGTATATGGACCCGCCAGTACCATCTCAGGCCCATAGATGGATACCCGTGAACATCAGCCCGAAACATGGTGGGTAGGGCATTGTTGAGCCACAATTGGTTCATAAAATGATCGTGTCTTCATCGGGCAAATGATTTGGGTGTTTTCTCTTGTTGCAATTTGCCAACTTATGTTATGTGCTTGTGTAAATGAATAAATAAGCTAAATAAATGATGATGATATGACAAGCATGGTCTCCTTGGTGTGATCGAGTGGTAGGCCCAGACAGTTTGATGATTGCTTATCAAATCACAGACTTGCAATTATGACAAATAAATAAATATAATGATAAGACAAAAAGAATAAAGTGATAGTTGATGAATAATACCATGCAAAATTTGTAAATGAAACAAAAATGATGAAAATGAGATAAGCATAATGATCATGAGCGATGGCAACCTCAATAAAATGGATGAATTATGCCTTACCGATTCACATTCCCATCAAGTCCACTAGCTCATACTCCCACTGACTCACTTATCTACCGATCCATATCCCATCAGTTCATGTCCTCATCGACTCACCAATCTGCATGTCCACCAACTCATGTCTCCACCGACTCAAGCACTCCCACACTGACTCACCAGTCTGCATGCTCCTTCTCATCCATATCCTTGTCTATGCATACCTCACACAACCATGCCTTCATTAGTTTATACCCTCTCATAAAAATAATAATAATAATAGTCACAATACACACGTGTACCATTTAAATACCAAAAAGAGCAATCTCTCAAAATTCTCATAAGTTGCAACATAAACTCCAATCAAACTTCCAAAAATAAACATGAAATTCAAAGAAAAATTTTGGTTCTCCCAATCAAATATCCAAAAAAAATATACACAAATGATGAGAAAGGAAATGGCAATAACAATAATATATTGATCCTTGGCGAACAAATTGCTTTTCCTTTTGTAAATTTCGATTCAAGTTCAAAATGTTCTTTTACATGTTTATTTACAAACCATATGATTTTCTATTCTGAAGATTAATCAAGAGTTTTCTCTCTCAAAGAGATGTAATTAACGTCGTTGCACTTAGGCAATGGTGGGTATTTGGTCTCAACCTGATATCCATTCTCATTTGACAAGGTCAGATGGCGCGCACATAGACTTAAAGCCCTCCGACTCTTAGAGGCAGAACACTTTGTCACCTACGTGACTGGCATCCCTGCGCTTTGCGATTATAGATTCATTTGTCATCCTTATAGCTCACTTGGCTCTCGATGATACTTGAATTTCAATATGTATTTGCTCACACCCCCAAACTATATATAAATAAATAAATATGTAAAAATATTGGATGGATCTAAAGATCCATTTTCACAGCGTGGCACGCCCGGTGGGACTAAACTTCCCTTCATCTTCTCACCAGAATAGAAAGCCCTATGGTCTCCTTACTGAATACTGATTGTCGATTTGAACTAACTTGCAGGTAATTGACAACACTGATGGCTGAAGTACACTTTGGACCAAAGATTGTTCGCGACCATGCTTGGTATGACTATTTCGCCGTGCCCACTCGGTTCGAGGACTTTCCACCAGTAGTTGAGCTGCCCAATTTTCTGGGAGTAGCTTTTGTCAAGGTGCTGCACAATGACACCAACAAAGAAGCTGAAGAGCCAGTAAAGATGTTCGGCTGCCAAGTTCACCATATGAATTGTGGCAACCAACAAAGAGGCAAAAAGGACCCAAGAGACATCAGGCGTATGTTAATACAGATTCTAACATTATTCCTTGAAGGGCACGTGTTTCCAATTCTGGGAAAAGTGTGTTGGTTTGTGATGTAAGAATCCACCTATAGAATGGTCGTGCTAAAGTAGAAGCAGACAAGTGGTACCAACAGTCCCTACAAGAAACTCCTTCCAAGATATAGTAGAGAAGAGGGAGATGTACGACACCTTTAAGGGCAAGTTGGCCTCTAAACCAGTTAGGTTGAAACAAGTCTGGAGGCCCAAGAAGGTTCAGACCCCTGAAGAAGAGAAGCTTCCATATAAAATGAAGAAGCCAAGAGAAACAGTTGAGGCAAAAGTCCCGAGCTGGCTGCCTCGACATTTTGAATCCAAGGTACAACATGGGAATGCATTCGCTTATGCCTACTTTCATAACAAGGGGGTGGAGTTGCAGCGATCCACCTACTTGCCACCAATTCGAGAGAGCCTTTTGGCACCTACTCTCCCAACCATGCATGATCAGAAAGAGATGGCGCGGGTTACACACATTTACATTCTCAACCTTGCGAATTCTCCTCTACTGTGGACAAGGTTGTTGGAGGTTATGGAGACCTCACCAACTGAGCTAGAAGATAACATGAGTGAAGATGAAAAATACCATGAATATATGCATGTCCAGCATGAAGAGACCAAACCTAGAAGGTTGGTCTTTGAGAGATATACTTTCCCATATGAAGCTCTTCGAAGGGATAAAAGAAATCAAGATGGTTCATGGTGAGTTTTTGTAACGACCCAAAATCCGCATTACCAGTAACAACCAGTAACCCGAATTCTGACCCGCTAACCCACGAGACAAGCTCGAAAGGGTAGGAAGTGAACGTCCGAGGAGACTATATGTAAGAAGATACACACTATGTAAAGCTGTAAAATTCCACTATATGAACATAATATGTACAACTCAGAGTCTGAGCAAGGTACAGAGTACAAAAGTACAACAAAAAGTACGACTCACTGCAGCTAAGGAGCACCAACACCGGAGTGGCTAGACTCGCCTGGAACGGGAGTCGACGAAGACCCACCTGAAAGGGAGGGGAGTGAGTCTCAAGAAAAGACCCAGTAGGGAAAAGTAACCCCACCGGCAACAGAACAAAAGTGCGGAAAGTAAAGACTGGAAGTAAGTACACGTCGCACCACACACAAAACTGTAAACCTCGCGGCTCAGTAACACACACTCACACAAACACAGTAAGTAGGACTCAGCTAGGGTCTGTGGCTCGGCGTCCCGTCACCACAGAGGCTCTCAATCCCAGCCACGTGTGCACACTACAGACGCTCTCTCTCGCGTCTGGTCCACGACCGGTTTTTCCCCTACGCTTGACCCTAGCGGTAGAGAAGGGGCTCCACGGAGACCGGCTCAAAACCACCACAAGGAGTACGCACAGGACAGAGTCGCACTCGGCGTCCTGGCTCACTAACGGAGGATAACCACACGCTAGTCATCTAGACGGAGTCGCACCCACGCCTAGGTAACACAACAGAAACGGGCACGCGGTAACGCAACGCGCGTACAACAGATGGAACACACTCAACGCCTGAAACTCCGTACCGTAAGTGAACACCTCATGTCACGACTAACTACTCATATGCACAGGCAGAGTCACACTCTAAGCCTGGCCCACATGTGTTATCAAGGCGGACATCACATGTCAATCGCCTCTAAACACAAAACTCAAGTCTGCTGGAACACAGGAGACTAACGGCCATATCGATTGCCGCCAATAAGAAATAAACGGCAATCGACCTTGTCGTTTACATCACCCCTGAAGATCTCAACGTCAACAGATGTGGACGTTAAGCTCTTCAGTCCCCTAAACCCAGAACTGAACCGAATCAGCTCAATTGGGTAGAATTACCCAACAGAACTCCGACTGATGGAGGGGAACACTTCCTCTCATCAATCTATACTACCAGAATACTAGAATTAAACAGTCTAACGCCTAGATTGTCCAGAACATCCACAATTCCGGTATAGTATAACCTAAACCCTAAACCATGATTTGCACACTGATTCACTTAATTGAGCATGCTGGTTTGCTGGGGAAGGTTATAGGGGTTAAGTCCCTACCTCAGAAAGCTTAAACAATCCCCGAACAGCCACTAATCGCGCCGGATTCCCCCGAAGACTCCGCGCGAATCGCACCAAAACCTCGCGTATCCCGCCTGATCAAGTACCGCCACACGATCCAGGGACTTCCCACGAGCTCACATCAACCAACAGAAGCTGTGGAAATCGAGAAAAGCAAAGGTGGAGGGAAGGAGAGGAAAAGAGAAGGAAAAACTCTGCTCTCGGGCTGCCCTATATCAACAGGCCCGACCAGTCGACGTCAACATCACTGGTCGCCTACTGAACCGCCAAAGCCTTGACGTCCAGATCGCATGCCGCTGAGTTCAACATCAAACGTCCACATCTCTGGACGTTTACACCAAGTCAACGGCTAGCCCCCGGCCGTCAACTCACAGAACCTTTAAAAGACTCATTAAGGATCCACTAAGACCCGAGACTTTACAGCCCTCCCCCCTTAAGGAATTTTTCCCTCAAATTCAAATAACACAAGGAAAGAAGACTCACCAAAGAGGTACGGAAACTGCTCGCGCATCTCGTCCTCCCGTTCCCATGTCGACTCACCACCGGAGTGCCGTTGCCACGCAACACGAACTAACGGGATTGCCTTGTTCCTCAACCTCTGAAAGAAGCAACACACTACACAACTCGGGATCTGCCTGCTGGGCTTCAGCAACCTGTCTCACAACGGCGGGAGCCGCTAACAAACTGCCCAACACAAACTGTCGATGACTGGATGAAACTCTGAAAGACCCCTCTGTCGCAGACTGCCACAACTGCCACTCCCTAAGCATCAGATGACTCATCTGTGCTTTCCTACTCAAAGCATCTGCAACTACATTCGTCTTTCCAGGCTTATACTCAATGCTAAAGTCATAGTCTTTCAGATATTCCATCCATCGACGCTGCCTCATATTCAGATCCCTCTGAGAAAACACATATCTCAAACTCTGGTGGTCGGTACGGACTACAAAACTCACTCCGTACAGGTAAAGACGCCAAATCCGCAAAGCAAACACCACAGCTGCAAGCTCTAGGTCGTGGGTCGGGTAACTCTCCTCGTGGGGCTTAAGCTGGCGAGACGCATAAGCCACCACTCGGCCCTGCTGCATCAAGACCGCACCCAAACCAACACCTGAAGCATCTGTGCAAACCTCAAAACCTTCCTCATCTGAAGGTAAGGCAAGGACTGGCGCCGACATAAGCAGTCGCTTCAACTCTATGAAGCTCTGCTCACACTACTCTGACCACACAAACGGAACTCCCTTTCTCGTCAACCGAGTCAAGGGTGCAGCAACCTGAGAAAAATCTCGAACAAACCTGCGGTAGTAACCTGCCAAACCCAGAAAGCTACGAATCTCAGACACAGATCTGGGACTCTCCCACTGCAAAACTGCCTCAACCTTCGCTGGATCCACAGAAACTCCCTCACCTGAGATCACGTGCCCCAAAAAGTGAACCTGTTGTAGCCAAAACTCACACTTACTAAGTTTGGCATACAACTGGTGCTCTCGCAAAGTCTGCAACACGATCCTCAGGTGCTCGGCGTGCTCCTCCTCCGAAACGGAGTATACCAGAATGTCGTCAACAAACACTACAACAAACTGGTCCAAGAACTGGTGGAACACCCGGTGCATCAGATCCATGAAGGCCGCTGGAGCATTGGTGAGCCCAAACGGCATCACCAAAAACTCAAAGTGTCCATATCTGGTCCGAAAAGCAGTCCTCTAAATCAGAATCTCTAATCTGCAACTGATAGTAGCCTGACCTCAAGTGATCTTTGAAAAGACGCGAGCAGACTGAAGCTGATCAAAGAGATCATCAATCCTAGGCAAAGGATACCTATTCTTGATGGTCACTTGATTTAGCTTCCTATAATCGATACACAACCTCAGGCTACCATCCTTCTTCCGGACAAACAAAACAGGTGACCCCCACGGAGAAAAGCTAGGACGAATAGCCCTTCTCCAACAACTCCTCAAGCTGCCTCTTCAACTCCCTCAACTCTGCTGGTGCCATACGGTACGGTGCCTGTGCAAAAGGTACAGTGCCAGGAACCAACTCCATAGTAAACTCAATCTCTCTCTCAGGTGGTAGACCAGGCAACTCTTCCGGAAAAACATCCGGAAACTCACACACTACAGGAATGTCCCCCATTCCCGAGGCAATCTGGTCAAGAGTAACTGCAGAAACTAGGAAACCCTAACAACCAGAAGCAAGTAACCTCCCTGCCCTCAAAGCAGAAACTAAAAAGCGAGAAGTAAGAGGTACGATACCCTGGAAGTAGAACGCCGCTTCCCCAGGTATCCGCAAGTGCACCCTCTTCTTCTGGCAATCCATCACTGCACCATACCGCTCTAACCAGTCCATACCCAAAATCACATCATAATCATGCAACTGCAAAGCAAAAAGACGAGCCGACAACCACTGATCCTGCAACTGCACAGGTACCTCCTCAAGACAGTAGGACGTAAGGACAAAGTCCCCTGTCGGCAACTCTACTGCTAACTTAACAGACTCTCCCGAACTCAACTCTCCAAGGGAGTCTAAAAACTCCTCAGACACAAAAGAGTGAGAGGCACCGGAATCAAACAAAACTCTAGCTGTACAACCAAAAACTGAAACGGTACCTTCCACCAGGTGAGCTGCCTCCGCATCTGCACGGGTCAAGTGAGTAACACGACCTCTACCTCTCGACCCACCAGAACCTCCGGTCTGCTGACGCTGCTGTACGGGTGCCTGCTGCTGCTGCTGCTGCTGCACTCGGGGCTGAGTCTGAGTCTGCTGCTGTGGCACACGAGGTAGCAAAGGACAATCTCGTGCCATGTGACCCATCTGGTCACACCGGTAACACTGACCAGCAAAAGTACGCTGTACCTGCTGCGAAGGCTGTCCTGTCGGCTGCTGAACACTCCCAACCGACTGCTGTCTCTGCTCTGCCTGCCTCCTGTCACGCCGAAACTTCCTCCGAGATCCTGACTTCGACGTCGTCCCAGTAGAAGTGGACGCGTAGAAGTCGCAGTCCTCGGGGTCGTCTGCACACTACTCTGCTGCTGTCGAGGCTGAGAAGGAACTACCTGTGCCTGACCTCTGCGCTCCGAGCACGAGTCCGCAAAGTATCTGCCTCCAACGCTGCTGCTGTATGATAGGCCGCATCCAAGTCTGTGACACGAGCAACTATCAGCGCCTGCCTGAGCTCTGGCCTCAAGCCCCTCACAAATTGCTGAGTCCTCAGACCCTCATCTGCCATAATCTGCGGAGCATAGCGCCCTAGCTCTACAAATCTGGCCCTATACTGCACTACAGTAAAGTCCCTCTGCTGCAAGTCCAAAACTGATACAACCTCTCCATCCGGACATAAGTAGGACAGAAGGCTCTCTCAAAAGAAACGACAACTCCTACCACGGAATCTGTCTAAGTGGACGAGACTGAAAAGTAGTCTCCCACTCAGAGGACCACCAAGTCAACGCCTGCGCCTGCAACTGGTAACTGGCTAACAGCACTCGCTCCTCGGGAACACACTCCATGGAACGAAAGTCCGCTCCACTGCATCTAACCACGCCCGTGCTGCATCTGGATCAGGCTGGCCCAAAAACTGAGGAGGCTGAAACTGCAAGAACTCCCTCAACACCTTCCCAGTACCACCCTGGGGTACCGGCGCGTCACGGTGCTGAGCCACAAACTGAGCCATCCCCTCAAGAAATCGAGTCATGTCTAATCCCTGAGCTACCTGAGGTGGAGGTGGCGGTGGCGGAACAATACCACTGTGTGCGTCCTGTGGCAAAGGCTGCGTCTGCTGAGGTGGCGGAGCATCTCCAGCCTCCTGACGAGTCACCTGCTCAGCCACTCCCTCTCTAGGACGTCGCCTAGGAGCCATAGAACTATACACAGAGCAAAAATACACACATAAATACACTAACTAACTCCGGGCTAAATAAGTAAATAGCTGCAGCTGTACTCTTTATACTCTGAGTTAACATGATGGGTATTTTCTTATATATATCTCATCAGACCAGGCTCTGATACCAAACTGTAACGACCCAAAATCCGCATTACCAGTAACAACCAGTAACCCGAATTCTGACCCGCTAACCCACGAGACAAGCTCGAAAGGGTAGGAAGTGAACGTCCGAGGAGACTATATGTAAGAAGATACACACTATGTAAAGCTGTAAAATTCCACTATATGAACATAATATGTACAACTCAGAGTCTGAGCAAGGTACAGAGTACAAAGTACAACAAAAAGTACGACTCACTGCAGCTAAGGAGCACCAACACCGGAGTGGCTAGACTCACCTGGAACGGGAGTCGACGAAGACCCACCTGAAAGGGAGGGGAGTGAGTCTCAAGAAAAGAGACCCAGTAGGGAAAAGTAACCCCACCGGCAACAGAACTAAAGTGCGGAAAGTAAAGACTGGAAGTAAGTACACGTCGCACCACACACAAAACTGTAAACCTCTCGGCTCAGTAACACACACTCACACAAACACAGTAAGTAGGACTCAGCTAGGGTCTGTGGCTCGGCGTCCCGTCACCACAGAGGCTCTCAACCCCAGCCACGTGTGCACACTACAGACGCTCTCTCTCGCGTCTGGTCCACGACCAGTTTTTCCCCTACGCTTGACCCTAGCGGTAGAGAAGGGGCTCCACGGAGACCGGCTCAAAACCACCACAAGGAGTATGCACAGGACAGAGTCGCACTCGGTGTCTTGGCTCACTAACGGAGGATAACCACACGCTAGTCATCTAGACGGAGTCGCACCCACGCCTAGGTAACACAACAGAAACGGGCACGCGGTAACGCAACGCGCGTACAACAGACGGAACACACTCAACACCTGAAACTCCGTACCGTAAGTGAACACCTCATGTCACGACTAACTACTCATATGCACAGGCAGAGTCACACTCTAAGCCTGGCCCACATGTGTTATCAAGGCGGACATCACATGTCAATCGCCTCTAAACACAAAACTCAAGTCTGCTGGAACACAGGAGACTAACGGCCATATCGATTGCCGCCAATAAGAAATAAACGGCAATCGACCTTGTCGTTTACATCACCCCTGAAGATCTCAACGTCACAGATGTGGACGTTAAGCTCTTCAGTCCCCTAAACCCAGAACTGAACCGAATCAGCTCAATTGGTAGAATTACCCAACAGAACTCCGACTGATGGAGGGGAACACTTCCTCTCATCAATCTATACCACCAGAATACTAGAATTAAACAGTCTAACCCTAGATTGTCCAGAACATCCACAATTCCGGTATAGTATAACCTAAACCCTAAACCATGATTTGCACACTGATTCACTTAATTGAGCATGCTGGTTTGCTGGGGAAGGTTATAGGGTTAAGTCCCTACCTCAGAAAGCATAAACAATCCCCGAACAGCCACTAATCGCGCCGGATTCCCCCGAAGACTCCGCGCGAATCGCACCAAAACCTCGCGTTTCTCGCCTGATCAAGTACCGCCACACGATCCAGGGACTTCCCACGATCTCACATCAACCAACAGAAGCTGTGGAAATCGAGAAAAGCAAAGGTGGAGGGAAGGAGAGGAAAAGAGAAGGAAAAACTCTGCTCTCGGGCTGCCCTATATCAACAGGCCCGACCAGTCGACGTCAACATCACTGGTCACCTACTGAACCGCCAAAGCCTTGACGTCCAGATCGCATGCCGCTGAGTTCAACATCAAACGTCCACATCTCTGGACGTTTACACCAAGTCAACGGCTAGCCCCCGCCGTCAACTCACAGAACCTTTAAAAGACTCATTAAGGATCCACTAAGACCCGAGACTTTACAGTTTTTGCTTGTAACATGGCGGGAGTAGGAGTCGTTATGGATCTCTACTGATTGAACAAGAGGAACTAATAAGGCTCGCTGAAAGGTCGGGCCCACGTACAAGAAGAAGAGTGGCGACTAGGGTTTTGACAACAACAGCCAGAAATATTGGTGCCTCTGGAGCAAGGTCAGTTTCGATCATAGCTAATGTGATTAAAACTAGTGGCAGTGACAGCAATGATGGGTTTTCTCCCCCGCCACCTGAAACAACACCAATCAACACAACAGAAGATATGACCAGCCTTTCCACACTAGACCTAGCAATACTGGCTCTTCTCTAGAGATATCAGGCTAAGATAGAAGCACTAAGAGACAACTTGTCAACAAAGACAATATGGGTCACATATCCTGGGAAGCAGAAGTGTCGGGCAAGACTTCCAAGGAGCCACCGGGTCAATGGGGGCTTCACCATAGCCCGCTATTGCACAGCCAATGGCTGACCAACAATAATACCAATTTGCAGTTCCAATTAAACAACAATCGAATCAGTAACAACAACAGTACCAACAATATCAGTCCTTCATGTGGATGTTTATTTCTGCAGATCCCTCCTCGCTCCTGGAAGGCCTGGATGTCTTGGGCCCTTGCTCCGTTGCCTTGGGGTGTCCCCGATTGATCAGTATGACTTACCTAAGGGAAGAGAACAAAACCAAGAAATGAATAAGGAAATGAGTGAGAGGTGATCTCCAGGGCCTTACCTGTTTCCAAGGAAGTATTATGATTGTGACGATAACATTGTCTCATAAGCAGTTGATGGCAGGTACACCAACTTCCTTCTCCTCGCCGGCCAAAGAGACGGAGCCCTGCAACACTTCTAAGCATTTTTCTGCAAAAGGAAAGACTCTATTAGACCTAAAAAGGGTGGTAAATGTTCAGCAAGAGCAAAAGGGGAGTCCTGTACCGATTGCGGGCTTGAGAAGAGGGGTGGCCAAACACTATGACCACCCTTCTTCCCTCCATTTTTGGTAAGAAAACCCCTTTAAAATGGTTGGATGGAGTGATATAAGTTTTGTGTGTGGATGAACATGACTAAAATGTAAGAAAAATGCTAAAGGAATGAGAAGGGAAAAAAGGAGAGGAATGGAGAAGCTTCCCCATTTGTTAGCGTGACAAGTTCCTCCGGCGGCTTTAAGGACTCCTCCTAGGTTCCTTGAAGTCTTATGGATGCACTAGGTTGAGAGGGTGTAGTTTGAGATGAAGGTTGTGTCTATCTTTCTCTTTTCTCTCACCTTTCATGATGCAATATAACTCAGGTCGTCCAACCTCTCCCCCATGTCCCAGAGGGCCAAGTGCTCCATACATAGACAGTGGGGGCAAAGCTAAGGAGCTTTGGATACCCAAGTGTCAAGAAACACACTTGCAAGGGTGGCAATCCAAGTGGAGGGCATGGGCCAATGGGAGGAGGCCAAATGGGATGTTTATTGGGTCAAGGGCGTGCCAAGGTGACCCATTTTCCCATTGGGAACGGTCCCATGTGCGACAAGGCCAAGGTGGTGGAAAGATGCCCACACCAACATCAGCGGTTGTGGAGACCAGGTAACCCAGGTTAATGTCAACAAACATTTCCATCTACTGCATGAAACGTCAATCGAAGTTGACATCAAGATGAGTTAACGACATTGTATGCTGATGTTAATAAGGTGAAAACGACAATCGATGTTGACATTACATGGGATCCGAGTGGGTCAACAATGAGTCAAATGAGTCTTAATGGGCCAAAGACCAACGCAAGGATGGGCCAAATTGTGTGTCTACAAATGCCCCTGAGACATTTGATCTTGCAAGGGAACGGAGTGGACTAATAGATAAGTGTCTCGGTAAAAGAAAAGACGCAAAGATTGGACAAGGAGGTGTGGATGATCCGTTCTCGAGCTCCGTCGGACTGTGGAATCCTCCGTGGTTCACGAACATCGTTGCTCCCTCGTAGGTGATGGAGGGTTGTTGATTGACTCCGTTGACTCCCCGTTTGAGTGAGTTGACTGGAGAGAAAACAAAGAAAACAACAAGAGAAAGGGAGATGTTGTGATCGCCAGGGCCTTACCTGTGCCCAAGGGGATGTTGTTACCACGTCGGTGACGCTGCCTCACGTAGCGGATGGAGATGGGGCCTCAACTTCTCCTTCTTCGGCCGACCAAGAAAGAGAGCTCCATGGTCTCGTACAAGTATCCCGCCACAGAAGAAGACTCTATTAGACTCTAAGAAGTGCAGTGAATGCTCAAAAACGAAAAGAAGAGGCTCAAAAGGAGAGTCCCATACCGGTTACGGGCTTGAGAAGAGGGGTGGCCAAGTGTTATGACCACCCTTCTTCCCTCCGTTTTTGGTGGGAAACCCTTTATAGGGTGTAGGAAGGTGCCCTACGTGCCTAGGGTGTGTGGAGTGTGTGTATAACATGCAAGACTAAAGAGTAAAGGAAGGGAAAGAGAGAAAGAGAAGGGGGTGATCCTCATTGCTGTGGCGTGCTGACTCCCTGGTGGGCTCCTCCAGCTCGGGATGAAGCCTCCTAAACGTCCCAGATGATGAGAAGGAGAGAAAGAGGAAGGATGAAAGGATGGGTGCACTTTTCTCTCTCTTCTTTCAAGGCAATAGCATGTGGACGTCCAGCCTCTCCCCCCCTTTACTTAGAAGGCCAGAGGGTGAGTTATATAGATAGTGGGGGTCAGATCTAGGTGCCTAGGATGCTAAGTGTGAAGAAACACACTTGCACACTTGGCAATCCATGTATTAAAGCTCAACCAATGAGGAGAGGCCAAGTAGGATTTTTACTGGGTCAATGGGGTGCCAAGGTGGCCCATATAGCCGTTGGGAACAACTATATGCGTTGCATGGCCGAGAGAATGGCGTTAGTGGGCTGGAATCTCGGGCAGTTGCACAGACCAGGTAAACCCAGGTTGACGTCCAACGATCCTGCTGCCAGCCCCATGCAGGCGTCCACATCGGTGGATGCCAACAGTAGTCAGCATCCAGGGGGATTGCCGCCAACATGAAGTCAGCGGCAAGCGATGCTGCCGTTTACATGGGATCCGAGGCAAGTCAACAAATGGTCAAACGGGCCTTATTGGGCCATGGAACCACGCGGGGATGGGCCAAATCTCACGTCTACAAATGCCCCTCTGAGACATCCGGTCTTGCAGGGGAGCAGAGCAGACTGAAAGGTTGGTGTCTCGGTAAACAAAGGATGCGAAGATTAATGGAAGGGCCATCTCCGAGGATAGGAATTCTATCAAGCCATACGAAAGATTTAGGCTAGAAACAAATGACGAATCGTCTGAGAGACAAATGAGGATAAGAAAGAGGGTGATCTACCCATGTAACTACAACTGCAACCCAATGTTAGGGTCCCTGGCGTTGTCGTGTTGGACTTTGACTAGTTTCTGGTGTGTCTGAGTCAAAGGAGTTGGAATATGATGGTTGAATCGAGAGAGTCTCATAACCGGAGCTCGTCCGGGCTCGCTGGCCTAATTAGGACGTCTGTCCAAATTTAGGGGGTTGTGGAGACAAGGGATTGGTTGATCTCTCAAAGGACTATCAAAAGATTCTAACTGGAATCAATGTTTGGGAAGCCTAAAGTCCGAATTAAGCTCATAACTGGCGAAGGTTCAAATGAACTCAATAGGACTGCTTGACTATTTGTGATAAGCGCGGTGGGACAAGTTCTCGAAGGGGGACAACAAAGGCCCGAAATCAGCTCAAATATTCAAGAAAGAGGTGCTGACTCGGTAGGTCACCTGAACTGGGGAGCCACAAAGTAATTGAGGAACATCTCCATTCTTTTTTTTTAAGTTAGCAAGAAAGTGGTTAGCAGTGCATGCTGGTGTGGGTTTCCTATCTAAAATGCAAGTTAGAACCAGAGGAAAATTCTAAGGCCATACGAATAACTGAGAGATCGCAAACCCATCATTGTTTTTGGTAAAGGGGAACTCGGGGTTCACGGTCGTCAAGTTATTCACCTCTGGTGGGGTCCTATGTTAGACATACCTGTGTAACACTCACGGTCGCATGAGTGTTCCGTAATTGGAGCGCAGCTTGTGCTTAACCATCTACAAAACAACTTGAAGCACAAGATATAGAAATAATACCCATATGAATCAATAAAGCTTTAAAGATTCCGGGGAGTAAACGTCCACTCCGATTGCCGCCGATATATAGTCAACGTCAACTTATGTTGCCGTTAACCGTACATTGGCGTCCAACGATATGGACGTCTACTGGCCAGCGGATCAGGCCAAAAATATAGGTATTGGAAGGCCACTAGGACTCTATCATCTCCTTCCTCCATCCCCTCCTTCCTCAACTGCGAACCAGTGAGCTTAGGAACGAGTTGGAGCAGTTGAAATGGCCTCTTCGTCAACCGGAAAGTCTGCAAGCATGAACCCGGGGATCCTGAGCGAAGTTCCGGGGCATTTGAGCACCAGACTGGCCAACGGAGAGGTACGTAACGTTCATTTCTGCTTCTTATTAGGCTAAACCCCCCCCCCCCCCCCCAAAAAAAAAAAAAAAACTCTTCTCTCAAGGTGTCCATGGATGTGCAGGAGGTGCCTGCCTTCCCGAGCCAAGGTCAAGTACGGGCCTTCTCCTGGCTAGTGAACTTGATGAACGCCATCACCCTGGACATCAGAAGCTTCATCGGGATGTGGAACCTGAGCTTTATGGTGGTGTTGGTGAAGAACATGAAGGATATGTGGTGGGGCTTTGACGCCCTGGGAGCGCTTGTGGAGCGGTGGCACACGCACACACACACGTTCGTATTCCATGGGTTTGAAGCGAGCATGTTGCTGGAGGAGGTGGAGTGGTTCTTGGGTTGGAAGTGGAGCCTGGAGTACGATGTGATGACGCCTCTTCTCCCGTGGGAAGAGATCCTCGCAGACATCGTACAGGACAAGAAGGAGGTGCTGAGAATGACGAACAAGCATGGGATCTTCCTAGATCGACTGGCCTGGTGGTTGATCCAGCATGCGAAGGAGATTGGCAGAGAGAGAGCGACTCGAGGACTGACACTCTGCCTAGCTGGAGTGTTCCTATTCCCCACCAGTGGCGACTCCCTCCTCTACGAGCATGTGGGAATCCTGACTCTGCTGTGGCGTGGGCAGTCACTTGCCCCTGCAGTGCTGGCACACCTCTACAGCTCGCTTACCACGATGAGCCTAGGCAGACGCACATGCGTGAGCTTGTTCCTGCTTCAGGTATGGATGGAGGCTCACTTGAAATTTGATTTTGCTGAAAAGCAGCCTACCCCCTCCAGGATCTTCCTTCGGAGCTCGGTGCACTGTAGCAGGGCATGGTATGAGCCAGAGGATGAGATCAAGTGTGTGACATCACACTTGAAGAGTAGGGATGCATGGCGGGACTACCTGGGCTACTTCCCTGTGGAGGACTTCATAGTCAGGCCGCTGTTTATGAGGACTATTGAGTTCAGGGTGCGAACCAGGGTGGACAGAAATTTGTGGCTGGCGAGAGCTGATCAGATGGTAGTGTACCAGCCACACCGGTGTCGGTGTCAGCGTCAGCTTGGAATACCACGAGGCATCCCAACTTCATCCAACTGCACCAACATGATCATCCCGGGGAAAAATGAGAAGTTGATGAAGAAGGCGAGGAAGACTTGGGAGAAATACGTTGTGAGCAAAAGAGTAGGACTGGCAGTACAGGAGAATTGGGAAGATATATGGAAGTATGAGGAGTATATTGACACTATTCGCCCTATTTCTTGTGATTTTTATATAGCTCGTAGGGCAAAGTGATGTATCTTCCCAATTTCCAATAAGTGTAACACAAGTTAGATGAATAAACAATGAGTCACATTGTGTTCAATTATGTTTGAATGGCTTGAGTTGTGTGGAATGGATCCAATGGAGTGTTGAATGGGCTTTCAAATGTGCTGGTATGAATGTTTTGTGAGGACTGAGTGCACAGCAGTTGGCGTCCACATCGATGGACGCCAAGAAATCGTAGACGGCTAAAGGGTTGCCACTAACCGATCAATGGAAGATAGACGTCCAGATCAATGGCCGCCTAATTCAAAATCGACGTCCATATAAAGGACGTTGACCAGATTTCGAGGTCTGATAGGGGTACCTCGGGGCCAGACATAGACGGCCACCATATGGCCGTTAATAGCAATAAACGGCCCTCCTGGTGACGTCAACCGATAAGTAGACGACAGGCCCATTGACGTCAATTTCAAAGACTCAACTTTTTGCAAACCGTCTCTTCTCCGGTGCCATTTTACCTTACCTCAAACAGCCGGGCACCTTTCTTGCTCTCCCACCCTTTCTCACACTCTTGACCCTTGATTCCTTTAGCCTTTTCCTTCTCATCTTCAACGAATTGTTCTCGGACCGATGACGAGGGAGAAGTGATTGATGCTCTGGGGTCGTTTCCAACCGAGGGAGGAGGAAGCGGGAGCGACGACAGGGGAGGAGAACACAGCGGAGGAGGAGGAAGTGGCCGCCGCGGCCAGTGGCAGTGCGCCGGAAGGAGAGGAGACAGCCGGTGATGGGGAAGAAGAGGAAACAGAGGTGGAAGCGGCCGGGAGGCACCAACGCCGGCCAAAGGTATGTAAACAGACCCTAAACAACCCCCCTCTCTGTGGATGAATGATTGTAGGAAATGGAATAGAAGAAAAAATAGAGGAGGCGCCGTCGGGTTCAACAGGAACTTGACGGCAACATCGGCTGCCGTCGAGATCTTGTTGATGTCAACTATGTTGCCACCAATAAGAACTTGACGGCAGGGCATAAGACGTTAACCCATGATCTAAACAACAAACATGTTGACGCCAACTTTTTACAAACGGCATGGCCCTTCACGTCAATAACATTTAAACGGCAATCGATGCTAACGCCGATTTTCTGTGTGTTCTGTGCAGGGAAAGGGCAGGATGAGGAGTAGGGTGACTTGGGATTTGTGTTGGGCCTGGTACGAGGCGCTACCGGAGGCCCAGCAGACCCGGATAGCGTGGATGGGGTTTGGACACCTCCTGTCGGTGCGCCCATTCCACGTGGACGTGCCGTACTTAGAGGCGCTCCGGGAGCGGTGGGAGGAGGATTGCAAGGCATTCATCATGCCTTGGGGACACATGATACCCACGTTGGAGGACGTGGCGTATCTGACTGGATTGCCGGTTCAGAGAGAGCCGGTAGTGGGGTTGGAGAGGAGGGACTACTACGACAACGTAGTAGAGCTATTGGGGCCAGAGTTTGTGGCCGGGAGGAGGAGACCGATCCGAAGCATCCTGCTCGGATTGTTGTCAGAGGCTGTTGGGTTGAGAGGGGGGAGGAGAGGACTCCTGGAGACACTGGACAAGTTCTACGCCAGAGTGCGGAGGTCGCTCCAGTTAGGAGATAGGAGTGAGGAGAGATCGGTCTGGATTTTTGTATCCTACCTCTTCGGACGACTCTTATTCGTGACACAGTCATCTCAGATGAACTGCAAGTTCATGCTGCTACTGCAAGACCTGGAGTAGGCAGGGCGGTACGCTTGGGGCACCGTGATGCTCGGGCACCTCTTCTCTCTTCTCCCCAGTAGCTTGCGGCGTTCTCAGAGCACCGGGGGCTTCACCCCCTTCCTACAGGTACACAAATTTTCTTTAAATGCTCATCATTGAATATTATTATTGAACTGCCTGACTGACATTGCTTTTCTTCTTGCCTTGCAGATCTGGGGGTACACCCGCTTCCCCATGGGACGCGGGGTGCTGAGAGAGGGGAGCCTAGCCATGGTGTCCCTCATGGCCCGGTGGGAGGTAGCGCCAGATCTGAGGGTGACGGACCGGCGTGCGGATGACGTGAGGGCTGCCCTAGACCACTACCCCCACGATCAGGTAAAAAGCTCAACTAACTCTCCTCCTTTTTTTCAATTTGCATTTCGTTTGATGTGACTGACCAATATTCCTTCTTTGCAGGTGGTTTGGACCCCTTACCGGGGGAGATAGATGCGTCTCACCTGGCGGTGGCGGCAAGTCGCCCTCTTTTTGACCGCCACCTACTCCTGCTGTGTTTAGGGACATGCGAGGTCCTCTACCTAGAGTTGGTGGTACGAACTCTGGGCTGGCACCAGCCGGCCATAGAGGTACCCTCTCTAGGTAGAGAGGGGCACTCTCGTCGACGGTTCTTCGCCGAGGACCGGGACTAGGGCGAGGACCACAGGAGCACGGTCGCCTACTGGCGAGAGGGCGGCGAGCAGGTGTTCTGCCAGACAGAGCTCGCCGACAGCTCAGCGTACTTGGATGATTATCGGGCACGCTACGCCGGGCGACTCCGACTTGACCGGCGAGTGGTAAGTAGACTTCTAGTTTTAAACCTTTGTCATTTAAATTGCTTGACTTGATTCTAACCTTGATGCGCAAATGATAGATGCCGGAGTCACAGGTGGTATGCCTCCTCGAGGGGAGGCTGGCGGAGCAGGCTGTGGAGATGGAGAGGCTCCGTGCCGAGACACAGACACTGGTAAGTAACATCTCAACCTTGACCATATCTTGAATTGGCTTGATTTGATGACTGACCAGGGTTTGTGGATGTAGAAGGAGGAGCTAGTATGGGCCCAGGCAGGTCAAGATGCAGGGGCGAGCTCGTCCGCATAGCCATCCGGTGGGGACCTGGCGGTCCGGCTGCAGGAGGCCCTAGATAGGGCGCAAGGGAGAGTCCGGGAGCTCGAGGCGAGCAACTAGGAGTTGGGGGCCAGAGTCACGGAGTTGGAGGTAAAATGCTGAGCCTTTCCCTTTTTGCATATGATACGTTTGATCTCACATGATTTACTCAATCACGTGCAGCGGCAGGGAGCAGGGGCGACCCTCCAGGCGCAGATGGAGAGTCTACGGCTTGACTTGACGAGGACGGAGGGTCGCCTGCTTGAGGCGAGAGAGAGACAGACCAGGCGGAGGCCGACCGGGCGCGGGTGATTGAGGAGTGGGCGCGGGCTATCGCGGATTTAGAGTTCTTGAAGGACCGGGTGCTGAAGAAGCACCGGGAGCAGCAGCGACAGGCCCAGCAGGAGGCAGCAGGCCGGAGCGGGTCAGTCTTCGGGTCTCTTGATGACATTGTGTCATTGGGAGACCCATCCGCGGGACGAGGAGGGGGACAGCGACCGGAGGCCTCGGTGGCATCGAGACCTCCTCTCCCAACCAACGTAGGGAGAGGGAGGAGGAGGAGGAGGAGGTGAGCAGCTCTCGCCGGCAGAGGCAGAGCGAAGAAGAGAGGAAGAGGAGTGAGGAGAGAGGCTCCAGATGTACCACTAGGGGTATGCCCCTGTCATGATATGTACAGACTTGATTCCTTTAGTGGATTTTGTAGATTTCACCATTTTGTGTGCTTGAATGATTTGCAAATGTGCCTTGATTCTTGCATCCACAACACTTAAAGGAAAAAAAGTTAGTGTAGATCGGTCTTTAGCCCTTGCCTAAAAGATGTACCTTTCTTGAGATCTAGTCAAGGGGCTAATGTCTAATTAAAGATAGGAGCATAAAATGTAATAAATGAAGGGAAATATGCACATGCATTTTTTTTCATCTTTTTTTTCTAAATAAGTGAGAAATATGTACATGGTGAAGTATATACATCGAGAGACTCTCTTTTGTTCTTTTTCTCATTTCCATTTTTTTTTGGATTTTTGTACTCTAAGACACATATTCATCACATGTCAAAGCATAGGATCCGTATGATCTATTAACCACGGAGGTCATGAATAAGGAGGATCGTGCATGAAATCCTTGACGTTGGAGGTTGCCCCTAACCTTCTTGATATTTTCCACTATGGAAAGTCTTATGAGGTCAAATTGCCCTTAGAGGGAGAAATTGGAAGAAATAAATAGAAGGTCATGCGAGGATTTGGTTCAAACCACTTTTTGTTTCCACACCGACATCTCACACTAAAAGACTTGGTCAACAATTATTTTCAAGGGTATCTTTCATTTCATTTCATTTCTGGGGTGGAGGTATGTACTATTTGCTACCTCCTTGATTTGGTCAGCCTTTTTCTGTGTACGTACTTTTTGCTACCCTTTTTTGACCTTCTTGGCTTTTCTTTGCCCCCCTTTAGGCTTGATTTGTTATTTTACCTTTTGGCATTTTGTTGACTGCCCCTTTTGTGGTGACCTTGTCTCTTAAGTGAGAGTGGGTGGTCCCCTACTCATGGTTTGCCCCTTTTCTAGACTTGACTGAGTGGGAAGAGAATAGGGTTATGTTGACCAAATTAGACCGTCCAAGTGTACTTGTGATCTTCCAGCTAAAGGACAACTTTTCAACATCGTTTAGTGTGTGAAGAGACCCTACCTTACTAATGACCAAGTGGGGAAGTAGGGTCTGAAACCTATAACATTGACAAGTGATGAATGACAGACCTGACTGACAGATAGATTAAGAGTAGAACTTCTTGAGGTAGACTGCATTCCAAGGATGTGACAACTCAACTCCCTCGGGGTTCACTAACCTATAAGCATTTCCCGAGTATGCTTCTTTGACAACGAACGGACCTTCCCAATTTTCTTGCAATTTGCTCCTAGGACCTGGTACCTTTATGATTCTACATTTTAAAACTATTTCACCCACTTTAAATTTCTCTAAGCACTCTTTTGGCGTAAAAACGTGCAATTCTTTGGCGATAAACTTGCGCATGGTCAGTCGCTACCATTCGCCTTTCATCTAAGAGTTCAAGTTGTGCTAACAAGGCCTCCCGACGTTAATCGGGTCTAGCTCGGAATCTAATTGAACTCGAAGTGAAGGACGAAGATCTCATATGGGAGTATCGCATCTGATCCATATGTCAAAGCATAGGGGTTTGCCCTGTAGGAGTTCGACCGAGGTGCGATAAGCCCAAAGAGCCTCACTAAGCGGTCTGGCCAGTCGGCATTGTTATGAGATTTGCAAGTTTTCTTTATGATTTTGATAAGGGTTTTATTAGTAGCTTTCACTTGTCCATTACCTTGTGGATAATATGGTGATGAATGATGCAAATTAATGCCATATTTACCACACATGTCGTGAAGCTCCTGTGAAGTGAATTGAGGTCCATTGTCGGTGACGATGTCCCAAGGCACGCCGAATCTTGCAAGAATGTTGCGCTTGATGAACTTGACGACGTTGAAGCTTTGACTTCTATGAATGCTTCCACTTTAGCCCACTTTGTGAAGTATTCGGTGGCAGTCAGAATGAAAGACTTCTTACGGATTTCTTCAGTTCTGTCCGCGAGAGGACCGACCACGTCGAATGCCCACATGGCGAAAGGCCACGGGGCAATGAGAGGGTGAAGAGAAGAGGAAGGAGCATGAATTTTGTCACCGTGCAATTGGCATTTAGCACAATGACGGACAAAGTGACGACAATCTTCTTCCATGGTGGGCCAGTAATAGTGTCTTAGCAACTTTTGAGCAATTGCTCTACCATTGACATGACCACCACATTCACTGGAGTGAGCGGCTTCAACAATGCCTTGGGATTCGATTTCATCAAGGCAACGGAGGTAAACCCATTGAGAGATTTCTTGTAGAGGACACCACCTATGATCTTAAACGCTCCGACGCGGCAAATGGCCCGTCTATCGGAAGAGGTGGCATAATCGGGGAAGGATCCATCTTTGAGGTAGTTCTCGATGTCAAAGTACCAGGGATGGCCATCTTCGAGATCGATTTCGGGCTCTTTTGAGAGCGCATGGACCCGAAGGGAGGGAGACTTGAAATGAGAAAACCAAGGATCAACATGAGAAGGGACTTTTAACCTTTGAACAGAGATGGTTTTAGAAGATCTCCCTAACGGAATAGGGATGGAAGAAGCTAAGGAGGCGAGTGAATCTGCCAGAATGTTTTGAGCCCTAGGAGTGTGGACTAGGGTGAGCTTCCTAAACTGCCGGACTACCTTTCCTACCAATTCTTGGTATGGTTTCAACTTGGGATCCTGGGTCTGGTACTTTCTAAGAGACTGCCAGAGTATCAACTACGAATCACCAATAATCCTTAACTCCTTAACCCCGAGCAACAAAGCCATTTTCAGCCCAACTAAGAGTGCCTCATACTCGGCCATATTATTTGTGGCACAGAAGGTTAATTGGTAGGCGTGCGAAATGACTACCCCTTCCGGTGAGAGGAGGACTGCCCCTATTCCACACCCTTTAGTTGAGGGCTCCGTGAAGTAAAGTATCCATGAAGGTTCACCATCGATAATGGCTCCTAACTCTTCATCCGAAAGCTTTCATCAACAGGAGAGTATGAAGGTAAGGGGTGGTGGGCCAAATGCTCAGCAATAGCATGCCCCTTGATTGACTTTTGGTTGACATAGGTGATATCAAATTGATTGAGGAAGCTTTGCCACCTCATCAACTGCTCAGTCAGGACGGGCTTCTCAAGAAAGTACCGAATTGGGTCCATACGCGCCAGAAGTTTCACTTCGTGAGCTAGGAAATAGTGTTTCAACTTCTGGGCAACCCAGACGACAGCCGCACATGTTTTTTCCATGGCAGTGTACCGTTTTTCAGCCTCATTGAACAACTTGGATAGATAGTACACTGCCCTCTCCTTCTTCTCGTCGTCATATTGGGCCAAGACTGCTCCAGTTGAATCTTCAGTGGTTGATACATAGAGCAATAAAGGTCGACCCGGGACCAGAGGAGCGAGAACAGGGGGATTGAATAAATAACTCTTCAATTCTTCAAAGGCCTTTTGACATTTATCATTCCAATCAAATTTAGCCTCTCCTCTAAGCATTTCATAGAAGGGCTTGCAACGAATTGAATGCTGGGAGATGAACTCCTAATGAATGAAGTCTGCCAATCAGCCCTGTAACTTCTCTGATGTTCCTAGGAGGAGGAGGCATGTCAATTATTGCTCTGGCCTTATTGGGATCAATCTCAATTCCCCTCTTGCTAACAATGAACCCTAGCAACTTCCCCGAGGAGACTCCAAAGACACATTTCTTGGGGTTCATCTTAAGCTTATGTTCTCTAGACCGTTGGAGAACTGCCCGGAGGACCTCAGCATGGCCATGTCGAGTCTTTAATTTAACCAAGACATCGTCCACATAGACCTCCATGTGCACATGCATCATGTCATGAAAAATTGCCATCATTGCCCTTTGATAAGTTGCTCCCGCATTCTTTAATCCGAAGGGCATGACAACATAACAGTAGGTTCCCCAAGGAGTTGTGAAAGATGTTTTCTCCTGGTCTTCCTCCGCCAGACGGATTTGGTTATACCCAGAGAAACCATCCATGAAAGATAACATCTCAAAGCTGGCAGTGTTGTCTACTAGGACATCTATGTGTGGAAGAGGGAAATCGTCCTTTGGGCAAGCATGATTAATGTCACGGAAATCTATGCAGATCCTAACCTTACCGTCCTTCTTCATTATAGGGACGATATTAGCTACCCATTGTGGATAAATCACAACCCTAATGAATTTAGCTTTGTGTAATTTGTCAATCTCCTCTTTTGATCTTGAGCGCAAGCTTGGGATGTAGCCTCCTTAGCTTTTGTTTGACGGCTTTTGCGTTGGCTTTTAAGACCAACCGGTGTTCGACCAAAGAGGTGTCAAGTCCCGGCATGTCCTCGTAGGACCAAGCAAAACCGTCAGAGAACTCTTAAGGATATCTACAAGGGCTTCTTCTTCTTCAGCACTCAAGTTGGCACTAATCAAAATTACCTTTGGGGATTCTTCGGTGCCAAGATTAACTTCTTTGGTGGGCTTGTCCGCAGCCATGGTTGGCTCGTCGAACCTCTTTGTGCCATCCACATAGGAGCTCATTGGGTCCTCTTCCTCCGACCCAAGATCTCCCGACTCACCCTTCTCATCGAAATCTAGCAGATAGACTCTTAAACTATCGTCTACAGAGTCACCTTCTTCAAAATCAGACTCCACAAGGGCAGGCTCCTCAAGAAATTCTGGGACTTGACTTAACTTAACACATTTCTCAGCCAAGGCCATGACATAACGGGTAGGAACTTGCTTACCCCTCTCCTTATGAACACATGGCTGAGGGGAACTAGATTCTTCTAAACTTTGACCTGACTCTAGACTAGACTCTAAACCCGACTCTAAACTAGAATCTAGACCACTATGCATAGGACTACTATATACAAAATTATGTAGGGGAGTGCCCTTAGAGGGGCGAGAATGAGGATTTAGGCTGAGAGCGTCGGCCCCTGGCCGATCGGAAGAGGTTCCACAGAGGAAGGGTGCTCGATGGAGACCTTGCATTTCCAATTTTGAAAATTGGCATTTTTTTTTAGAAGTCAAGGCCCAGAACCATGAGTTGCTGACTCAAGGTTGCCTCAATAGGCCAAGTGAGGAATGGGGAAAGGACAGGCGGAGAAAGAAGGGAGGAAGAAGGGGACGGAGAGAGACAGTCGGGAGATTGTGAAAGAGATGACGGGGGTGAGGAGAGAGATGAGAGTCAGAACCAAAGAGTGAAAGGAGGCCAAAGTCCTCGCAAATTTCCTCGACTTCGGCAGCTTCCTCTTCCTCATCTTCGCTCTCAGAGTCGGATAACTCCTCGATTACAGGTTCACGAGTTCCTGGTTGAAGGGGTCCCTGAACAAAATGTTCCTTCAAGGTCCAAGTAGGAGGTTGATAGGGTATGAATGGATCCGGGTGAATTGGGTCTGGGTGGAAACCTAGACCAGCCCTATCTAACAACCTCCTTGTTTGACCACTACGGATAGGACCCTGCTCATTCCTACCCAACCCTAGGCCATGAATGTAGCCGATCTTGTCCACACTTCCCAACCCTTCCCTTGAGGACATGGGATATGCTCAAACTCTTCATTTGACTGGGGAGGTTGGTTTAGATCAAAGGGTAAGGGGAAGTCAAAGATGGACATGACTGGCTTCTTCCCCTTGTCTGGAATGAACAAATGTGGCATCTATTCCGAGGTGATAGCATTGAGAGTTTCCAAGGTAGGAATGCTCTTGATTTTGATAACCCGCCCATTGAAGGGGAATTTGAAACATTGGTGGGCAGTAGAAGGGACCCCTAGAGTTTGTTCTAGCCAAGGACGACCAAGGATGGACTTGTAGGCCAGATCGACATCGAGGACAAGAAATTCAGAAGACATGGTGACGGGTCCAATCTCGAGCTGAAGAGCGATCCTACCTTTGGCAACCCTTTTGGAATTGTCGTAGGCAGCAATAGTGGAGTAGATCTTCTCCATATTGTCCTCCCCTAAACCTAATTGCTTGAGGGTCTTCATCGGGCACACGTTGATAGATGCCCCGGTGTCAATGAGGGTGGAGTCCACCGAAACCCCATTGAGGTTGACGGTAAAATAGAGAGGAAGTGAACGACACTCGGGGGCGGCAAGATCTTTATTTGAGAAGGAGATTGAGGGTCCTTGGGTGAGAGAGAGGATGGCATTGGTGACCCCACTGGGAGGAAGGTCATCATTGACCATGATCTTCTGGAGGAATTGGAGGAGGGTGGACTGATGAGACGGAGATCTCCGAATCAACTCCAAAATAGACACCCTCGCGGGAGTCTTATCCAAGTGTTGCAGAATGTCATATTCGGTGCTGGCAGATGGTGGAGGTCCACTATCCTCCTCATCTTGGGATGGCCGCGGGGGCGGAGGAACAATCCAGTTTCGGAGTGTGATATGAACATCTTCTTGAACCCTAGGGAGGATGAGTTGGAGGGGTTTAGTCCCATGGGTAGACGACTCGTAGGCAGGGGTAGCGGTAATGGAAGGGTATGCATCCGGATACGCGGGTCGAATAAGAAACAAAGGCCGCTCTTCTAAAATGGCATCTACAGTGGTGGAGGGCTCTTTGGACTCTATGGAGGGACACGGGTACCATTCGTCAAAACCTTCTACCCCCCATTGTTGTTCTCTCCTCACGACCCGTGCTTTCGAATGTGTCAAGGTGTGGACATTCTCTTGGGGCTTAGAGGAGGAGGGATTGTTGCTTTGGTGGTTGGGGAGAGGGTTCTGAACAATACCAAGGTCCCTTTTGGTGTACCTAGACTTGGCTATGGCCACCTTGACATCCTCCCAATTAATCCTACCTTGGTCGTTCATGTCGTACACCCAGTCACGGAAAGTGAAGCAATTGTTGAGTTCGTGACTATGGGCCCTATGATAAGGACAATATTTTGATGTATCTGCCCTTGGATTGACGTTTTCCCTTTGTTGGGGGAGTCGAATAGCATCACAAGACATGAGGGCGAAGAACACGTCCTCGAGGGTCTCGAGGAGAGGAGGGTAGTGAGACCTTTTGGGACCGGGCCGGGTGTAGCCAGAAGGAGGAGGAACAGCAGAATAAGGCTTGGAGGGGTGTGACGGGAATTGATGGGGATTGGAAAGAGGGTTGGAAGACTTGTTAGGAGGCCTCAATGGCTAGCTGCAAGCACTAACGGACTCATTGACGGTCACCCCCTCGGTGGTAGGTGCCGCGGGAGCCTTACGTCCCTTGGGCTTCCCTTCGAAGAAATGTGGGAGAGAGGAGTCCTTGATCTGATTCTGAACCACCCTAGCTCGATTATAAAGATGTGTGAAGGAGGGGAACTCACTTAGCATCAAATAGAGCGGAGCAAAGGGGTGGTGTTGGTGACTAGCATGGTTATGGCTTGGGACTCCGGGATGGGTATGTCGGCTCTTGAAGCCATGGATCTCCATAGGTTTGCAAAGGTAACAAAGTCTTCGTCCGGCTTCATCTTTTCTGCCACCAAGTCGGGAAGTGTAGGGACTTGAGTGGCCATGTATGAGAAATGTGAGATGAATCGCTCGGAGACTATGTCGAAATTAATAAGATCCGATGCGGGTAAGGAGGTGAACCACCTCAAAGCTTCCCCCTCTAACGATTGTTGGAATAGGTGAACTAAGAGGACCCGATCATACAACCACCGATGGAAATCCATGGTAAAGCCAGCAAGGTGGAATTGAGGGTCGGAGGTCCCGTCATACTTGCGGTATTTTGGGGCCTTGAAACCTGGGAGAAAGTAGGCGTTGGGAAGCTTGCAGTAGTTCTGAAGGGAATGAGGCTTGGAAAGAGATAGAGATTCAGCCAATAGCTTCCTAATAAGACCCTCCATCTCCGACCGAGAGATGGATTCGAATTGAGCGGGGGGTATGCGCTGAACATTGGGTGGATAGGAGAAAGGAGGAGTTGGGAAAGGAGTAGGTAAAGGAGTGGGAGGATTCGGAGTGGAAATGGGGATGGGGGAGATGGGAACCCCTAAAGGAGTGACGGGCCTAGGAGTGGGCCTAGATGAAGAAGCATGGAAAGGAGAAGGAGGGGAAGGAGAGGTCGCTGCCCGGATGGTATGCTTAGAGAGCATAGAAATGATGTCCTCGGGCGAATAGCGAGAAAGGAGTTTAGAGAATTCGGGGTCTTCTTGAACATCTTGGGCATAGGTAGGGTTGACCCTCAAACTCATGCTATCCTCATTATCACCTCGAGAAGAAGATTGAACCGATTCCTCGGGCTGAATATTAGTGTCAACCATACCAACAAACTCATCATTAATGTTGTCATCATACTCGAACGTCGGATTGTTAGTCATGGTGGAGTTCAACCAAGAGTCCATTAGCAAACACAACCTACTGATTTTAAGATGGTTTAGTTGATTAATTACACTGTTATTGGAAAAAAAAATAGATTTCTACCAAACAATGTTATCAAACAACATCCCAAAATTTTAGAAGTTGAGGTCGTGTGTTAACTTAACTTGACAAGGCCAGTTCTCTCAAAACTTACTCTAACTCGGGTGAATAGGTGAACTAAACAGGGAGGGAAAAGGTCCTCCTGCCCCGTACCGTGAGGGAATCCACGGAATTTAGGGACTTATAGAGTTCCCCTTGGAATCAACCTGATTTACCGAGAGGGAATCCCCGAGTAAAAGGTTGTAAACCAAGGAGGGGTGAACCTAAAATATGTGGGGAGGCTAGAATAGATGAGAAAAGGACCAACCTCGAGACTCAGGACTATTAGGGATCAATCAGAAAGCAAACAGAAAATAAAAATCAAACAAAATAGGCCAAAAACATGCTTTTGGGAAATAAACGGCAACTATATGGTCGTTCAGTTCATCGAAAATCAGTTGACGGCAGGATCGACTGACGCTAAATCACAATTAACGACAACCTAGATGGACGTTTACGATAAATAAAGGGCAGGAACGTTGGACGCTTACCGGGGTCAACGACACGATCACTGGCCGTTTACCTGGATGCAAACTGAGACCGCAGCAGCAATGCTGTTCCCACCGTGATCGCCAGAAAAGAGCTGTGGATGATCCATTTCCTGAGCTCCCGTCGGACTGTGGAATCCTCTGGTGGTTCACGAACGTCGCTGCTCCCTCGTAGGCGATGGAGGGTTGTTGATTGACTCCGTTGACTCCCCGTTTGACTGAGTTGACTGGAGAGAAAACAAAGAAAACAACAAGAGAAAGGGAGATGTTGTGATCGCCAGGGCCTTACCTGTGCCAAGGGGATGTTGTGACCACGTCGGTGACACTGTCTCACGTAGCGGACGGAGATGGGGCCTCAACTTCTCCTTCTTCGGCCGGCCAAAGAAAGAGAGCTCCACGGTATTCGGCCGCATTCTCACACCGAATCGTGTTCTCTGTATTGGACGTGATTCCAAAGGCAACCCGAGAACTAAAAAAAAGGCAGTAAACAGGAGATATGAATGCATAATACAAAAAAAAAAAAAACTAAACTAGACACAACATGCGGCATGGTAATGTATAAAAAAGACAAAAGAAGGAGAGGCATGAGATGGCGCGAGGGGAGTGCCACGTGGGGCACGAAGGAGGGGGTAATCAACAAAGAAATGCAAAAAGAGGTCCCACCGTGATCGCCAATTTGTGGACGCCGCTTTTCGTTCCCTCCTTTTTCATGGGGGGGGGGGGTTCGAAGAACAGTTGTCCACAAAGAGGGAGAAAATAATGGTGTGTGGTGTGTGTGGATATGAATAATGTGTGGAAAAAATAGAAAAGAAAAGAAAACGTGATCGCCAGGTACGCGAGGGTAACAAATGAGAATGCACGTGCGAAGGGGTGCGAATGGAATGGGTGATCGCGAATAATACCTTTTGGAGCGTGGGAGGTTGCGCGGGGGTGTGGGTTCCTTTCTTCTTCTACGAGCACAGCCGGCCATGGTAGAAGGCATTTCCTTCATTGATTACCCTAAAAAAAGAGACAAATAAGAAAAAAAGGAAGGGGATTAGCCACATGTAGTATACAATCCTCAAAGAATGAAATAACATGAATGAAAAGGGGAAAAACACACCTTTGGGGGTGGCTTTAAAACCCCTTAAAAGATAGGTGTGTGTGTATGCATGCATGTGTGTGTGTATAAAAAAAGAGTATAAGGGAGCCACGTGGGGCCCGGAGGAGGTGGATAAACAAAGAGAAAGAGAAAGGGGAGGGGGTGCTTCCCCAAATGGTGGGTGGCGCGGCGGCGCTGTCGGAATGGACGGAGGAAGAAGAGGAGGAAGACGCTCCCGCTTCGTTCCAAAGTGCGTGGAGGACGATGCCGGCTCCGAATGCTGATGAAGGAGGCCGTAGGTCGGCGTGGAATGGTAGATGCTCCTCCTTGGCTCGGAAGTTGAGGCGGGAATCTAGCAGGGCTTCGCCGTTATGAAATGGACCCCCTGAACAACTGACCCTCGAGTCTGTATTTATAGGCAACATATCCTTGAATCACGTCGGCTACAGCGAACGCATCTCTGATTGGAGATGTGTCTGCCATGGCCGCCGCGATTAAGAAGCGCCGCATTTCTCGCTTGATTTGACCATTGTAGGGTACGGGCTATTTGAGAATCGTCGGGGACGACCGCCGCATTCTTAAAAACGCGACGACCTACACCACCGCCACCCGACTTCATTTTGGGCACGTGGGCCATAAATGCGACGACTTCTGGGGATCTAGGGTTCAGTTACAGGACCAAATCACGTCGGCACGGACAGACACGATTCAGAGATTCCTCGGGTTCGAGGTACGGGCACTTGAGTGCGATGACTTTTGGGGCCTAGGCCTAATCGCGTCAACACGGTCCGACACGTCTCGGATTTGAAATGCGTCGGACGGCACGATGCGATAAAGTATTTCCATATTTTATTTATGAAAATCCTGCCAAAACCGACATTAGAATCGCGTCACCTATAGCAGACACGTTCATGAAGTGGTAATGGGCAGTTTCCATAAACAAAATAAACAAATTCCTTGTCGCGTCACAGAAGGCCATCGCGATAAGGACCAACTGGCCTTGTCGCGTCCAAGATGCCCAACGCGATAATGTGAATCAATGGAATCGCATCCACCGTGCCGGATGCGTTTCAGAACGCGTCCCCCAGGCCCGTCGCGACTTCATGAACGCTTCCTGGAGACCCGTCGCGACTTGAAATGAATGCCCACAAAGGCCCGTCGCGACTGGAAATGAATGCCCACGACCTCCGGCCAGCCTTGGAAATGAAGCGGAAGCACCGGGGAAGGATGGGTGAGATCCGAAAATATGGGGAAAACACTCTTGCAAGGCGATATAAGGGCCATTTGTGGCATTATGGCATAATATGAAATTTGCCCGCAGTGGAGTCAAAATTGCGTGTCTACACACGTTGCATATCTGGATGCCTTCTATTCCTATGTTTCTATAGCAAACACTTTTCAGGATAGCAGAATGGCATTTCCATTTTGGTATATATTCTTTCTAACGTTGACTGACAAGCATAGAGACAGTTCAGCTGTCTGTGCTTCGACATTTATTGTGTGCAGGTATTTGCTAGTACATTATCATACAACGTTGGACAAATAGAAGCTGAAGGATATCTAGACGAATCTTCTCTTTGTGTGCATGGCTAATAGAGCATTAAATGGCTACAGATTTGCCTGTTGTACACCTCGGACCATGCAGTCTAACGTGCTTCAAACTTAGAGACAACGGCTATTTCAACGGCTATATTTTTCAAGAGAAGATATATAGAAGACTGATGTCTCCATGAAGAACAAATTTTGGTACCTTAGAGCTTTCAGAGAACCAACCTACAACTTGCGAGCATCAGAAACAAGAGCCCCAAAGCTTCACTCCATAATCTTATGTAGCTCTTAGCTCTCTGTAACGTCGCGTGCCTTTCGGATCCTTATGGATCATGTGTGTAATGGTTGTGAAGGCCGTTGTGAGGCCAGTGTGGTTTGGACGCGTGGTGTGTGCAGGTGTGGTGCAGGTTGGGTCCTGAAATAAAATAGGACCTGCTGCAGTTGATTAGGAGTTGGCGGCCAGGTGTGGTCGTTGACTTGTAGGCGTCCATATGTGTTGACGTTTACTCTATGAACTTGGCGACAAGGGTATGGACGTTTATGGTGGCGATTTCCCTAAGCGGCAGAAGGGTTGACGCCAACTGTGCAATCTGCAGGTTATAGGGTCACCCGAGGGTAGGTTTTTCACCTGGTTCTTCCTCTCCCTTGCCTTAGCTTCATGCCCCGTATCCCTAAAGCTTCCAACAGTTACAGGAGAGTGGTTGGAGGATCGTGGAACGTGTGGCGTTGTCAAATCGGGCGAGGAAACGTCAGAGCGAGGTGTAATCTTCGTCGGAGCTCGCGGAGGGCTCGGCGTGAACCAGGGATCTTTAGGTGTTTTAAGCGTGTCAGAGGTAGGGAACGAACCCTGTTAACTCCTTAGGATCATTATAACATGACTTAACCACATGAATCAGCATGTTTAATGCATTTTTGGGTTAAGTTGCACCATGTGGGGATAATGGGTGGTTTGATGAATTTGAGTAGTAAAGCATGCTGTTATAGCTTAATTTATTTCCTCATGTTTTCTCGATGGTTTTGGGATCAGAATGCATGTAGGATCGGTTTAGGGTTTCTGCAGGAACTGGGGTTGAAGAGCTTAGTGTCAACATCGATTGATGCCAGGTTCTTCAGCTGGGAACTAGACGGCAGATACCTTGCCGTTTATATACCATCGACGGCAGTCGATGTTGCCGTCAGAATGCTTTGGTTAAATATCATATATTGAGTATTTGTTGGTATCGAGCGGTGCAACAATAATCGTGGTGCACCTAGTGCTCGTGGTTACTGAGATTAGCGTACTGGGTATGCAGTTGGCTAGTTCTTATGTGTTTGTGTGGTGTTCACGTGTAGTGGACTACCGGTGCACGCGGTTTACGTGAGACTTCACGTGGTTTGTGTGTGACGTGCATGTGGTTTTGTGTACGTGGCAAGTAGTACGACGCCTACGTGGTTACCTCTCCAGTTGGGTGCCCTAGGTTCTCTGTGAGCCAGGCTATTAGCTCGGGGCTTTGTCCCGGTACTTGTGCTGTACCGTCGAGGTTTATGTCGTCTGACCTGGACACCCTCACTCCTATGTTTGAGTTGTACGTCCGGCTGAGGGAAAGACGACAGTGGGACAGTGACACTTGTGTTTGTCTTTAGTCACTTGTAGCGCGCTCGTAGTTGGGGGTACGGACACCAGTAGTCGACACTGGTTCCCAGCTAGTCCTTTTCCAGTGCCTCACTCTAGAGGGCCCAGGCCAGGGTCTCTAGAGGTGTCAGGCATGGGCCTGCGACCGTGTGGTCCGCAGGTGGTGGTGTTTAGTTGGTCTCCACAGTTGCTTGACCTTTTCACGTGGAGCGGCAGCTGGACCTTTCGTCCGTGGCTGCGAGACTGAGAGGTAGACCTGTGTTAGCTTGTCCGACTCAGTCTCTGGTGTCGCGAACCAGTTCACGTGGCTCGTGTTTGGCTGTCTCTACTTTAGCTTGTACACCTGTACTGATTTGCCGTTTAATTATTACAGTTGTTTTTCGTAATCGGCAGACGGTGAGTACTTTTACAGCTTTCATATCCTGCTTAGCTGTTCTATAAATTTTGGTACTGTTTACTGCTTTTGTACCTGTGGTTTTGGTTTGCTCGATTTTGGGGGAGTTCCCTACTGAGCCAGTGACTAGCGAGGCTCACCCCTACCCCCACAGGTGAGAGCGAGGAGGACGTTTCTCGACCATCGTTCAGTTCAGAGCCGCGTCGTAGCGGTGCAGGGTCAGTACCTCCAGCTGTGTAGTAGCAGCTCCAGCAGTGTAGTGTAGTTAGCTTGTTTCTTGTTTCAGTTGTACCTTGGGGTATGCCCCAGGCTCTTGTACTTTCTTTCAGTTCTGTGGAAATATGGCTATGTAAACTTGTGAAATATATATATAAAATGGTGTGTTTCTTTGTGTTTACACGGACTGTGGTTTGGTATCCCTAGCGAGGCTTCGGCCCGTTCGCGGGAGGCGGACTCGGATCAAGTACGTTATCGGTTTAACGGGCTTGGCCGAGGTCTTCCGCCACATTCTCCGTGTTCATTTGCTTAGCTTTTGGAGAGCCTTTGTAGTTCTGAGAGTTTTCATCTAGTGAAAATCTTTCTATCTCAGACATTGCCTCGGATCAAGCATTTGTTGTAAGCTTGGTCTAGGGGCCATTTGCTTTTATTCACATATGTTGTGAAGTTCCTCTCGGGCTGTGAAGAGAGGGCCTGTTGGAAATTGGTGGTTGTAATTTCCTTCTTGAGGAAGGAAGACTGTTGTATCAGGTGGTAGCTGTACCTCTTCGGGGTTAGAAGAGAAGGCCAGCTGCGGCGGATGTGTAAGGGTCCTTAAGGGGGACACTACCCTTGGTTAGTGAAATCCCAAGTTATTGCTTGGAGACTGGACGTAGGACTCCTTGGGATAGGAGGTCCAAACCAAGATAAAATCCCTGTGTCATGTGATTGTTTATTTGCTATCTTGTCTTCATTTATCACTAACACTAACTATCGATCTCAGTGTTTTTCGGTCAAAGCATTTTTGTGACAGATTTTTATCTAAACGAATTTTTAGAATCCCATTCACCCCCCCCCCTATGGGCTTGCTAGCTGGGTAACAAGTGGTATCAAAGCCAAGTCTCTCGACAAAGAAGATCTCATGATCTGAAGAGCAAAGATAAATGGCAGCTCAAGGGTATGCAGACGGTCAGTCAGTCAACCGACCCCCTCTATTTGATGGTGAAGACTACAACTATTGGAAGACAAGAATGGAGTTCTTCTCCAGGGACTCGATTTTCAACTGTGGTCCATCATAGAAGAAGGAGACTTAAAAGTTCTCAATAACAGAGAAAATTGGACAGGCGATGATAAGAAGAAGATATTGTTAAACTACAAAGCAAAGAGTATACTGTGCTATGCGCTGAGCAAGAAAGAATTTAATAGGATCTCAGCGTGCAAATCAGCAATGGAAATGTGAGAGAAACTCATAATCATATGAGGGAACAGACAAAGTCAAAGAAACAAGGATAGATATCTTGGTAGTCAATATGAGAGATTTCAAATGCAACCAGGAGAATCAATCACACAAATGTATAGCAGATTCACGGATATCACCAATGGTTTGACTGGTCTTGGAAAGACCTATGACATGGGAGATATGGTAAGAAAAATATTGAGATCCCTACCATCTTCATGGACTCCTAAAGTGACAGCCATAGAAGAAGCTAAGACCTAAGGAGGATGTCCCTTGAAAGCTCATTGGGTCACTAATGGCCCCGAGATAAACATGGAAAGGCTTGGGGAGTCCTCCAGCAGAAAGAAAAACATAGCAATGCTCTCAAGGCTGCTGCATAAGACACATATGGTGATGAATCAGATGGTGATAAAAGCACTGGAAGCAGTGAAGATGAGGAAGCATTCCTATCAGAAGATTGCAGTGCATATTGGCAAGAAGAAATATCAGTCTGGAAGGAGATATTTCAAGAAATAAAAAGACTTCAAGAAACCGAAGTCAAGGATACAAAGAAAGCTGAACCCATATGCTATGAATGTAAGAAACCTGGACATATTAAGGCTGAATGTCAAAACTAAAGAAGACGGAGTTAAGAAAGAAGGATAGCTTGAAGAAATTCAAAAGGTACAAAAAGAAAGCCATGGCAGCTGCATGGAGCAACGACAGCGACTAAGACAGTGAGTCAAGCTCCAGCAAAGAAGAAGAAGAAAAGGCCAACCTGACCTTCATGGCAAACTTAGAGGAAAAGGTAACTTCTGACTCATCCTTTAATTCATGCAATGAATCTGATTCTGATAATTTAGAAGACGTTTAATGAATTGTACAGTAAATATAAAAATGTATGTAAAATATTAAAAACTACTAAGAAAAACTATGCATGCTTAGAAAGTACTAACTCAGATTTAAAATATGAAACTGAGCAACTAGAAAAACAATTTCTGAATTAAAAAGAAGAAATGAACTGTTATGTGAAGACCTAAAAACTAAAAATGAACAAAACAAATCTGGAAAAACAGGAAACTTTAAATGAACTCAAAAAGGAAGTTGACACACTAACTAAGGAAAATGAATATTTAACTAATACAATTGAAAAGTTTACAAATGGTAAATCAACTTAATATTAAAAGGAGCTAAAAGATCAGGCAAGAAGAAGAATGGCTTAGGATATACTCCACTAGATAATGAGGAAAAAAGTAGTCCATCCTAAAATCTCCAACACTAAAATTTATAGCTGAACAAAATACTGAATATAAATCTAACTTTAAGTACATCCCAACTGAAAAAGTAAGTAGAATATCTTGCTATAGTCATTGTAATAAATTAGGACATACCAGAACAACCTGTACGAAAAAACATCTAAAATGGATCCCTAAAAGAAAAGCTAATGAAACTAACATCAAGGACCCAAAAGAACTTGGGTACTAAATCTTAGTGTTTTTATTAATAGAAGCCTTAGAGCATTGAAGTGGTACCTGGACAGCGGGGCTCAAGGCACATGACAGGCAACAGAAAGCTATTCTCGCACATCAAAGATGAAGAAGGCACAGTGACTTACGAGACAATGGAAAGGGTACAGTGATCGGGTGTGGACCAGTTGGTAGCCAAGGTAGAATCTCATAGAAGATGTGTTATGCATTAAAGGTCTCAAGCACAATTTGATAAGTATCAGCCAGCTGTGTGACAAGGGTCACCAGATCAGGTTTCAAGAGTCAAAGTGCGTAATTATGAAAGATGGTGTAACAGTGTTCGAAGCCTGCAGAGAAAAGAATCTATATGTGCTTCATCTAGAAGAGTTGAAGGATCAGGATGTATGCCTTGCAGCAAATAAAGATCAATCAGCTGAACTATGCACAAGAGATGGGTCACTGCAGTTTGGATGGAATTAGAAAAATGATTAAGCGAAATTAGTGGAAGGCTTGCCCAAAATAAGCTCAAGAATAGAAGGTGTATGTGAACCTTGTGCAAAAGGGAAGCATGCAAAGACATCTTTCAGATCAAAGACAGTAGTAACCACCTCCAAACCATTAGAGCTACTGCATATGGATTTATTTGGGCCGATGAGAACCACCAGCCTTGGAGGAAATAATTTTGGATTCGTAATAGTTGATGATTATTCAAAATTACATAGGTATCATTCATGGAGCATAAAGATGACACGTTTAACATCTTTGTTAAGTTCAGTAAGAAAGTTCAGAAGGACAAGAAGTTCAGCATAATTAGTATTCGATCAGATCATGGAGGAGAATTTCAAAATGAAAATTTTTCATAATTCTGTGATGATCAAGAATTGAGCAAACTTCTCAGCACCAAGGACACCACAGCAGAATGGAGTAGCTGAGAGCAAGAATAGAACTTTATTGGATATGGCCAGAACCATGTTATCAGAATACAATCTTCCTACATATTTCTGGGCTGAAGCAATCAACACAGCATGTACATAATAATAGAGTGATGATAAGCCAATCCTGAAGAAGACGGCGTATGAACTTTACAAGCAAAAGAAGCCCAATATCAGTCACTTCAGGACGTTCAGATGCCCTTGCTTCATCCACAATAATGGTAAGAGAGATATTGGTAAGTTAGATTCCAAATTTTGATGAAGGAATATTCATGGGGTATGCTTCTAAACCTAAAGGTTATAGAGTCTTTAATCAACAAAGTTTATTAATTGAGCAAACTGTCCATGTTATTTTGATGAATCTAACCCTTCCTTGAGAAAGGAAGTAGATAGTGATGATGAAAATACAGAAAAGTTATCCAAGAAAGTAAGGGATACATCTATCAAGGATAATGAAGATCCACCCTTGGAAGAATTGCAACAGAAAGAAATATCTCATAATGATCTTCCAAAGGAATGAAGATACAAGAAGGATTCCAAGAGACAACATCATTGGAGATCCATTTGTGGAGTAAGAACAAGAGATAATATTATTCCATGTGATACTTAGCATTTGTTTCTCAAATTGAGCCGAAGACAGTTAACGAAGCACTGTCTGATGAATCTGGATAATGGCCATGCAAGATGAACTTAATCAGTTCAAGAGAAACCAAGTTTGGTCCCTTGTTCCGAGACCATCAGATCATCCTGTGATTGACATCAAAGGGTGTTCAGGAATAAATTGGATGAAGCTGGTGTTATCACTAGAAACAAGACTAAATGGTTGCTCAAGGTTATTCCCAAGAGGAAGGCATATATTTTGATGAAACCTATGCACCAGTGGCTAGACTAGAGGCAATTCGGATTTTACTTGCTTATGCATCTGCATTAGATTTAAAACTTTTTCAAATGGATGTAAAATCTGTATTTTTAAATGGATACATAAAGGAGGAAGTCTATGTAGAATAACCTCCTGGTTTTGATGATGTAGATTTTCCAAATCACATTTTCAAATTGCATAATGCTCTATATGGTTTAAAACAAGCACCTAGAGCATGGTATGAAAGGCTTAGTGCATTTTTTATAAACCATGGTTATCAGAGGACAGGTAGATAGCACTTTATTTATTAAGTCAAAAGTCAAAAATATATTGCTTGTGAAAATCTATGTGGATGATATAATATTCGGATCTATGATGAATCTCTGTGTAAGTACTTTGAAAAGCTTATGCAGGGAGAATTCGAAATGAGCATGATGGGGGAACTCAATTATTTCTTGGACTTCAAATCAAGCAAGGCAAAGAAGGCACACACATTTGCCAAGCGAAATACACCAAGGAATTATAAAGAAATTTGGATTCGATAATGCAAAGCCACTGTCCACACCAATGAGCAATTTACAAGGTTAGACAGTGATAAAGATGGTAAGAAAGTAGATCAAAAACTTTACAGAGGTATGATAGGATCATTACTTTACTTAACTACTAGTCGACCTGATATTCTATTAGTGTATGCATGTGTGCAAGATATCAGGCTAATCCTAAGAATCTCATTTAATTTCTGTTAAAGGATTTTTAGATATCTAGCTAGAACTCATGATCTAGGTTTATGGTATCCAAAATCATGTGAAACTAGTTTAGTAGGATATTCTGATGCTGACTATGCTGGATGCAAAGTAGATAGAAAAAGCACTAGTGGAATTGTCAATTTCTTGCAGGATGCTTGATTTCATGGTCCTCAAAGAAACAAAATTCAGTAGCACTATCAATAGCTGAAGCTGAGTACGTAGCTGCTGGAAGCTGTGCACTCAACTACTATGGATAAAACAACAACTTGAGCATTATGGACTGCACATCAAGACCATTGTTGTGCGACAACATCAATACAATAAATCTCACCAAAAATCTAGTCCAACACTCCAGAACGAAGCATATAGAGGTTAGATATCATTTCATTAGAGATCATGTAGCAAATGGTAAATAAATATTTCTTTTATAGATACCTTAAATCAGTTAGCAGATATCATTACAAAAGCCTTACCTGAAGAGAGATTTACATCTCTTAGAAGGGAATTAGGCATGTGTAATTGTAATAGATTTTTTGCACGTAACTAAAATAATAACAGTTTCAGAATAATGCTTATTCTCTCCTCTGGAATTAAGGAAATCCTTTAATTGCTTGCGTCATAAATTGCTTTGACGGTTCATTATTTCAAAAGGATATCTATTGCGAATCATCTCCTCTTTTGTCGTTTTCCGATTTATTGCGGTGTCCTTTCAAAAGCAACTTAACTTTCGCTTTTAATCCGTAATCTATGCCATATGATTCACCTTTCTCTCTCATCTCTTTCGACTCACTGGGACGATAAACCCTATCGATTCCGACATCCTCTCTGTGTGATTTCGAAGAATCCCTCTGTTCACGCCAAAATCTCTTGAGGGTTTCTGTTTACTCCTTCCCACGATCCTCCAGACCTTTCCTGTTCAAATCCATGGCGATTTCTGGGGTCTCCGACACTGTTGGTGGCTACGCGTTGCGTTCCTCACAGCAGAGCAGCAGGAACGGTTTGCAGCGTGAAGACGAAGCTCTTTGGTAACAAGGCAATGGATGTGGCTGATTTGGAGAAGAACGGGAGGACAGTGTGGTAGCAGCAATGCAGAGGATGAAGTGGACAAGGATGGTGACTATTTCAGAGGCGAGCTATCCAGACCTTATAAAAGCTTTTTTCACCGGCTTAAAATCTGAAGAGGATAGGTCCCTAATCTCCACAGTCAAAGGTACTCCCTTAACATTACATATGATCTATTGGAGAGTCTGTTTGGAGTGTCTACCAGTGGTCGCAGTGGGGCAGACAGTGTCGACATTCATGTTAAGGGACTAGGGATTATCAGTACTGAATATAAGCTGAAGGATGGTAAAATCGACATCAACCAGTTGAATGCCTTCAAACGGATTTTGCATTTCATAGTGTGCCAAATCCTTGTACCAAGAAGCGCAACTTTCCCATCCCCGAAAGCTGACTCCGACATGATGTTCTGGGCGATTCAGAACCAAGATATCAATATGGCAGAGGTGATTATTGAAAGAATGAAGTTGCAACTGCGATGATATGGACAAGAAGAACAAGCTCAATGTGTCCCTTCCTTATGCTCACCTACTGACAAGAATTTTCCAAATTACAACATAGACCTGAGCGGTGAGTTTCGGAGAAGATGGGCCAAGCCATCAGAAGCAGAAATCTGAAAAAGAGTGGCTTTTCTTTTGGACAAAGACTTCAGTCGCTGAAGGTGAGGCCATTATTGGAGAAGCTCAAGAAGTTCATGTTCCAGAAGCAGAGGCAGAGGCAGAAGTGAGGGCTGAAGACCCTGTTGTAGAAGCTCCAGTAGCCCCAGCAGTCTTGGAAGAGGCAGCAGCAGCAGTCAGGCCAGAAGAACCAGTGGCTAGTCCAAGAAGAATTGAAGAAATTCCTCATAACACATTGAGCCCGTTGGGCAATCATCAGAGGTTGATACCCCCACGACAGTTATTACATCTATCTTCATGAAGTATGGGATAATGTCGCCAGCATTCAGGGGGAGCAAGAAAAGTTGTTCTGGAAGTTGTGGCACCAGGCCACAGTGATGTTCAGGTGGAGGATGCTCCTACTTAAGGGGAGCATGTGGCTGAGATGGCAGCAAATGTTCAGGGGGAGCCCGCAGCTAGCCCCCATGTTGATCAATTTCAAGAAGGGTTGTGGAGATCACTCAGATGAAGATGAAGTTCTGTTGATAATGTAGAGCCAGTTGATGGCACCAATGATAAAGGCAAAGGTGTAGCCCCTCAGATTCCTTTGCTTACCAGAAAGGCACACCATAGTTCCAAGAAGAAGAAGCTGAGGGTCAACATGAAGCCAGTGATAGATAGATTAGATGCTCATGGAGAGATCATGTGCTCACTGCAAAATGAAGTATCATCTATCTTTGTGAGCCAAAGCACAGGAGCCAATCAGATGGAGTAATGAAATCTGAACTCGAAGGTTGAAAGGTGAGTTGGGAAGCATAACAAAATTAGTAGAAGATCTATTAGTTTTTGTGAGGGAGCACTAGCCCATTTCTGCCCCTCCTGCTCCCACTTCGACAGTACCAGAGTGCAGCTCAGGGCCATCCGGGCCAAGCAATGTAGAAGAAATCCGGCCATCAGGGGCAAGTTCTGAAGAGGCAGCTGGGCCATCAGGGCCAAGATTGCTGAGGAATCCAGGGAGTCTGAGCTAGCACCGACAGCATTTGGGCCACCAGGGCCATCACTGAGCAGTCAGGACCTCCAGGGCCAATTATAGATGAGTTTGGGCCATCAGAGCCAATGGAATCTGAAGTGGAGCCTGCAAGAGTTGAAGATCCGGTTGTGCCCCCAGAGCCCCCTATCTCTTCACCTCTCAAAACACCAGCTCATTCCCTCCACCATCCTCATCGACTGTACCTCTAGCCCTGCCACCTTCAAACAGCCACTTCCAAAACATATCTCTTCACCCACTCCATCCCTGCCACTCATCCTCTTCTCCTGCTTCCTCCAATCTATTCCTCCTCCTACTTCTGAGGCACCTCCAGCATCCTCCTCAGCTGGAGCCTCATCTTCTGGTCCCTCATCAGCTAGACCATCTGTACCACCTCCTTCTACCTCTTACTCGTTTCTTCATCCTCCTATCCTCCCTCCTTTGTTACCATCATTACAGAGGGTGCCCAACTTGAAGGTCCCTTTATCTAGGACATCTATCCATACTTCGCTCAGTCCTGTCAGTTAGCACTCACATTCATAGGATAGGCTCTTCTAGCCATGTTCCTAAAAGAGAAAAATATCTTCCAACCTTGCTATTTCTTCTGAGCCTCGTTTTCCACCTCTTTGGTTTTCTCTCACTGTTGAAAATCGAAGAAGGTCTATCTATTGTGAATTCCTCCTGAAATGCACTTTTGCCACCATTTTTGGCCTTCCTCACCTACATCTCACGACCACGTACATGTTGTTCTTCCCCTCTCCTCTCTTTCAAAAGCTGAACAGTCAAAATTTTCTCTATGACTGAGCTAAAATGAAGATCAGTGGGCTCGGGGCCATCAGCTTTATACAGGAAATTCATATCTGCCAGCTCTACTCGATTCCCACCCAGGGATCACCCACTCACTCTCTCTGAGTGGTTTGTGATTCATCACAAGAATACCTGGGGTCCGTTTTTTAGAAGGAGATCAAGCTTATCTACTATTTCCAGATGTTTAACAATTACAGATATCTCAATAATCTGCCCGAAGTTCTTGGGCAATTCCAGCAAGCTATTTCTCTTCTTGGTTCAGATACTGCATATTCCACTCCATTCAAGTGGATTCGCCACATTGAAGATGCAGCTGTGGTCTTCCTACCTCCACTTCACTCTTTAATCATGGATTCTGATGTCGGTCCCATCATTTTTTAATGATTTCCAGAGTCATGGCCCGCATTTCTGTTTGGAGAGATATTTGCTTGCATTCCACCGTTTTTTGTTACGGAAATATCATCAGGGCCACATCAAATTAGATGTTCTTGTCCCTCTGTTGTCGAGTGTGAGCGGCTGTCTCACTGACTGGAGAAAGGCATTACCCACTTTCTACTCAGCAGCTTGTTGATTTCAACTCCTCTCAGAAAGAGCTACTAACCTCCTCTCTCTGCTGAAGAATCCTCGATCTGAACTCCATTCGCCTTGCTCAAGACCCTTTACCACATGGGTTGAGAGATACAAGGTGTATGTGGCTATGAAAAAGGAACTGAAGCAGCAGCAGATCTTCTACCCCATCTCAGTAGATCAGTTTCTCCAGCATGCTAGCTTTGGTACTCCAACTCCTACAAAATGTCTCTTGGCCAGGATGAATATGACAACTTCGTGGAAGCTCAAAGGCAACTGCATATCCAGAGGATGGCTCCTGTTATGAGACCTTCCTACTCTATGGTTTATGGAGTCTTCCAAGGTTATTTGAAGAGCAGGAACGCAAGGCTTGGCCGATTATTACTCGCCATGCCTCTCTCTTGTCTCCTGCCTTCTATCTTCCTGTACCCCCGCAGTGATATAATAGATTGGTTTGGCCACATTTATCTTTCTTCTCTTTTTCTTGTTTATCTTCATCTCTTTTTGCTTAATGACAAAAAAGGGGAGAAAGTAAAATGTTCTGAAATACACTCTTTAAATTTCTCTAGCAAAATTACTTAGATTCATTTCAGAGCCTTATATCTATCTGTATGTTTGTCATCAAAATGGGGGAGATTGATGATCAGTCCACCCCATATAATTTATTTAATTATATACATTTTTGGTGATTAACAAAACCCTAACAATCATTTTCTAACAAGTTTTCTGAAGTTCATCCATAGGGAATAAGTCAAGCAAAATCTGTAAGTTATTCTCTTACACTACCATTTAAAGTTTAAAACATGAATTCCTTCTAAGTCCACATCGATTTCGTTTGTAAAAGAACGATTCTATCGCTACAACAATTTCATCTTATAACGATTTGATAAGTGAGTATGAACGATTCTATCGCTTCAACGATTTCGTAACTAAAACGTCGATTTCAGTCTCACAACGATTTCGCAAGTGAAACATCGATTCGGTCACAACGATTTCGCAAGTGAAACATCGATTTCGGTCTCACAACGATTTCGTAAGTGAATCATCGATTTTGATCTCACAACGATTTTGTAAAGTAAAATCGATTTCAGACTCACAACGATTTCGGTTTCACATGATTTCATAAGTAAAACAACGATTCAGTCATCGGTTTCTTAAGAGAAACAACGATTTGATTGTTGTAACGTTGATAAGTAAAAAACACCGATTTGATTGTTATAATGATTCGATAAGTGAAAACATCATTTGCTTATTTCTGTACAACGATTTACTTGTACAACGATTACTTTTCTTGTACAATGATTTGCTTATGCTTGTACAACGATGTACTTATATCTGTACAACGATTTGCTTGTACATCGATTTGTTATATTTGAACAACGATTGCTCAAACAACGATTTGTTTATACAACGATTTGCTCAAACAACGATTTGTTTAGTTTGAACAACGATTTGTTTATATTTGAACAAATTTGCTCAAACAACGATTTGTTTATGTTTGAACAATGATTTGCCTATATTGTATAAGGACTTGCTTATATAATGATTTGCCTATTTGTATAACGATTTGCATAAACAACGATTTCATAAGTTGAACAACTATTTCATTATCATAACAACTTCATGGATTACATCGATTTCATACATGATATTCAAATATATTTTCAAATACTGTGAAAGTCAAAGTCTTCCCGTGTGCATCACTAATATCCTTGCATTTAATGTGATTGTACACATCTCTGCACGTTGATCTGGATGCCTTCTATTCCTATGTTTCTATAGCAAACACTTTTCAGAATAGCAGAATAGCATTTCCATTTGTATATATTTTTCTAACGTTGATTGACAAGCATAGAGACAGTTCAGCTGTCTGTGCTTCGACATTTATTGTGTGCAGGTATTGCCAGTACATTATCATACAACATTGGACAACTAGAAGCTGAAGGATATCTGGACGAATCTTCTCTTTGCGTGCATGGCTAAATAGCATTAAATGGCTACAGACTTACCTGTTGTACACCTCGGACCATGCAGTCTAATGTGCTTCAAACTTAGAGACAACAGCCATTTCAACGACTATATTTTTCAAGAGAAGATATATAGAAGACTGATGTCTCCATGAAGAACAACTTTTGGTACCTTAGAGCTTTCAGAGAACCAACCTACAACTTGCGAGCATCAAAAACAAGAGCCCCAAAGCTTCACTCCATAATCTTCTGTAGCTCTTAGCTCTCCATGTTCATTTGCTTAGCTTTTGGAGAGCCTTTGTAGTTCTGAGAGTTTTCATCTAGTGAAAATCTTTCTCTCTCAGACATTGCCTCGGATCAAGCATTTGTTATAAGCTTGGTCTAGGGGCCATTTGCTTTTATTCACATCTGTTGTGAAGTTCCTCTTCGGGCTGTGAGAGAGAGGACCGTTGGAAACAGGTGGTGTAATTCCCTTCTTGAGGAAGGAAGACTTGTTGTATCATGTGGTAGCTGTATCTCTTCGGGGTTAGAAGAGAAGAGACCAGCTGCGGTGGATGTGTAAGGGTCCGAAGGGAGACAGTACCCTTGGTTAGTGAAATCCCAAGTTATTGCTTGGGGATGGACGTAGGACTCCTTGGGATAGGAGGTCCGAACCAGGATAAAATCCTCTTGTGTGTGATGTTTATTTGCTAGTGTCTTCATTTATCACTAACACTAACTATCGATCTCAGTGTGTTTTCTGTCAAAGCGTTTTTGTTGACAGGTTTTTATCCAAACGAACTTTTAGAATCCCATTCACCCCCGCCCCCCCTCTGGGCTTGCTAGCTGGGCAACAGGTTTATGGGTATTTACAGAATGTTGATTCTTAGAGGAGTTCCAAAAGTGCAACCATTATAAATCATAGCCAAAGGACAAAACCTAGGCTAATCAAGGAAACCTAGGGTGCAACCTTAATCTCCTCCCCTCTCTCTCATCAGCTCTCTCTCTCCTCTCTTCTTCTCTCCTAGTCAAGGTAAAGAAGATGGTTGATTGGTGAGGACAATGTGGAGGGGACATTGGCCGGCTTCGAGCATCCTCAAAGGGACGAGGATCTCCGCATCGAACTATCAAGAGTCATCATATGTATGGTGAGATTCGAAACACTAGATTACATAGTATCTCCGATGATCCTAGATATAGTTTTTTGATTCCACTACATTTCAAGATCTTGGGGATACATTGCAATTACTCTAGTCCTCAGGGTTATTTCTTCTTTATTACGGCCTTCTTGCCTTTTTTTGTAGCCCTTAGTCCATGTTTTACTCCTTTAGTACCTCATGTATTGTCTTAGCTCCTACATCCTTCTTTTGTTGATGACAAAAATGGGGAGACAAAAAAAAAACTAATTATGTGTTGGTTCCTTAAATGTGTAGCTCTTTATCTATTTAATGTGTGATATCTTCTCGTATGCAGCTATTTACTTAATTATTTTGCGATAGGCATTGTCGACATGGTTTATTTTACTTAGATTGAGGTTTCATCTTGTAGAAATTAGGTTGAAAATTATATAGTTTATCTTATAAACTTTACTTTCAACACTTAATCTATTAATGGTTTTGTTATAAAAAAAAGGAAGATTGTTGTGATTCCTCCAAATTTTGATGATAACAAAGTCCATGCATGATGGTCTAATCAAGTTTCCAAGTGTTGAGCAGTCCACATGTCAATCTTGAAATTCTAAGTATGAAAGCACATGAAAAGCTAATTTGTATGGATGATTAAATAGAGTAGTTATTTGAATTTGAAGTTACATTTTTGAGATCTTCTAGAATATTTATCTCACTCTTCGCAATGAGCCTAAGGTCTAGAAGTATGGTTGTATGTGGTGAAAGTTACAACGTCATCAAGTTGGTACATTCACATTGCGAAGGTAGATTAAAGGTGTCGACATCCTCATAATACACTCGTGATATGAAGAAAATCGGGAAGGTGTTTAGGAATATCAAAGGTGAATTTCTAGGAAAGATCACAACCATTTGTTTTGGGAAATAGTGTCATATCATGATTGAAAGGCTCTAGGGTCATCCTAGAGTATAAAAATTCTCTTTTACAAGTTGAAAGATAATAGGCGGCTGAAAGAATCCATGTGTACCTTGCTGAAGAAAAGTTTGTGAACCTATCTTATAATGATCCAAAGTTTCTTCTTCATGTTGAACATAAAAATCATCTTGAAGCGCAGGCCTACATATCTATTCTTCATATTTGCAAAATTTTTTTCATATAAACTTGTTATATATTTATGTTATTTGATTAAAATTTAAGTGTAAATTGTGCTCTCTTCATTAAGGGTGCTTGTGCTTAGCATGTATGGTGTGTGTGGTAGAAGGTGAGTCAACACCTTGATGTTTGGCATGTGTGTATTGCTAGAGTTTCTAGTGATTAGGCCTAAATATTCTTGGGGAGAGGACATAGGACAATACTCCATTGAACCAAACTCTTTAAAAATTACACTCTCTTTGTGTGATTAGCTCCTTCTCGTCTACCTCCCTTTTTTGTGATTGTGATGTTCAGATTTGTTTAAAAGATTATAAAAATTTATTAACATCAAATTCACCACCCCTCTTTGGTGTGTTCCATAACTCTAGAACTATATATATATATATATATATATATTTTGATCATTAATCAGATATTAAAATTTAAAAGAGATAAAATTATAAATATAACCCTAGAATACATCGTGAGATTATATTGCTAAAATATGTATATTATACTCTACAACCCTCTTGTATTCCATGCATTTCATCATGTATGCTCCTACTGTTGGATTGCGTCCATTTAACTCAATCACATTTGAGTTAAGAGGGTAAAAAGACTAAATTGCCCTCTATATATAGCTCTTAAAAGATTATTTTTTGGATAACACACACACAAACCCATACACTGTCCCCCTTTCTTTGGTCTCCACCTCCCACTGTGCACCTCCCTCTCTCTCTCTCTCTCTTCCTCCCATGCAGAGACACAACCTCATCTCTCTCTTTCTTTCTTCCCTCTCCGTGTCTCTCTCTAACTCTCCCTCTTCTTAAGAGGGATATTATAGTAAGTTTATCCCTCATTTAACAGTTCTAATAGAATGACAACATAATATTTTGAGACTAATTTTTTCAATTTCAATAGTATAGAATATAGGGAAAATTAATTAGAGGTCTTTGTCAGAAGGCTGACTTAATTTATAGTCCATGTCAGAAGACCAGAAGTCATATAGTCCTTTCTTTTTTGTGTTGTTTAATTTCTAGTCCCACTTTTAGTTTCTCAACATTTATGAGTCTTGGAAGACGAGTCGTCTTTTTAGCATCAACTTTTTCCTATTTTACCCTTCCTTCTTCTGGTCTTTCCCTATGTAGACTTACATTCATTACAGTTAGTGTATATATTGCTTACAGTAAGCTTTGATATCACTTACAATAAGCCTTTATATCACTTATAGTAAGCTTTTGATATCACTTACAGTAAACCTACATATCGCTTACAGGAAGCCTTCATATCACTTACAGTAAGCCTTTAATATCACTTATAGTAAATCTTTGATATCACTTACAGTAAGCCTACATATCGTTTACAGAAAGTCTTCATATCACCTACAGTAAGTCTTGATATCAGTTACAGCCTACAACTATAAGCTTTTAGAAAACAAAAAAGCTTTATTTGTTTGTGAGTGCTAGGATTCGAACCCAGGTCTCCACAAACTCAACATGAGATACCTTTACCCCTAAGCTACAAACACAATTGTGTTACAATATAACATATAATATATTTCATTAAGTATTGATATCACTTACAGTAAATATCAGAATCCCTGTGTACCTTGCTAAAGAAAAGTTCGTGAACCTATCTTATAATGATCCAAAGTTTCTTCTTCATGTTGAACATAAAAATCATCTTGAAGGACAGGTCTACAATATCTATTCTTCATATTTGCAATCTTTTTTTCATATAAACTTGTTATATATTTATGTTATTTGATTAAAAATTTGAGTGCACATTGTGCTCTCTTCATTAAGGGTGCTTGTGCTTAGCATGTATGGTGTGTGTGGGTAGAAGGTGAGTCAACACCTTGATGTTTGGCATGTGTGTATTGCTAGAGTTTCTAGTGATTAGGCCTAAATATTCTTGGGGAGAGGACATAGGACAATACTCCATTGAACCAAACCTCTTTAAAAATTACGCTCTATTTGTGTGATTAGCTCCTTCTCGTCTACCTCCCTTTTTTGTGATTGTGATGTTGAGATTTGTTTAAAAGATTATAAAAATTTATTAACATCAAATTCACCACCCCCTTTGGTGTGTTCCATAACTCTAGACCTATATTATATGTATATATATTATATATATAATCTTTTGATCATTAATCAGATATTAAAATTTAAAAGAGATAAAATTATAAATATAACCCTAGAATACATCGTCAGATTATATTGCTAAAATCTGTAAATTATACTCTACAACCCTCTTGTATTCCATGCATTCATCATATATGCTCCTACTGTTGGATTGCGTCCATTAACTCAATCACATTTGAGTAAGAGGGTAAAAAGACTAAATTACCCTCTATATATAGCTCTTAAAAGATTATTTTTGGATAACACACACAAACCCATACACTCTCCCCCTTTCTTTGGTCTCCACCTCCCACTGTGCACCTCCCTCTCTCTCTCTCTCTCTCTCTCTCCTCCCATGCAGAGACACAACCTCATCTCTCTCTTTCTTTCTTCCCTCTCAATGTCTCTCTCTAACTCTCCCTCTTCTTAAGAGGGATATTATAGTAAGTTTATCCCTTATTTAACATTTCTATTAGAATGACAACATAATATTTTGAGACTAATTTTTTCGATTTCAATAGTATAGAATATAGGGAAAATTAATTAGAGGTCCTTGTCAGAAGGTTGACTTAATTTATAGTCCATGTCAGAAGACCAGAAGTCATATAGTCCTTTCTTTTTTGTGTTGTTTAATTTCTAGTCCCTACTTTTAGTTTCTCAGCATTTATGAGTCTTGGAAGACGAGTCGTCCTTTTAGCATCAACTTTATCCTATTTTACCCTTCCTTCTTCTGGTCTTTCCCTATGTAGACTTACATTCATTACAGTTAGTGTATATATCGCTTACAGTAAGCTTTGATATCACTTACAATAAGTCTTTATATCACTTATAGTAAGCCTTTGATATCACTTACAGTAAACCTACATATCGCTTACAGGAAGCCTTCATATCACTTACAGTAAGCCTTTAATATCACTTACAGTAAGCCTTTAATATCACTTATAGTAAATCTTTGATATCACTTACAGTAAGCCTACATATCGCTTACAGGAAGTCTTCATATCACTTACAGTAAGTCTTGATATCAGTTACAACCTACAGCTATAAGCTTTTAGAAAACAAAAAAACTTTATTTATTTGTGAGTGCCAGGATTCGAACCCATGTCTCCACAAACTCAATATGAGATACCCTTACCACTAAGCTACAAACACAGTTGTGTTACAATATAACATATAATATATTTCATTATGTATTGATATCACTTACAGCAAATATACACATCATTTATAGTAAGTCTTGACTTTACTTATAGTATATGTTAAACTCAATTACAGTAAACGTTATTCTCTATTACAATACATGTTTATTCTCTATTATAGCATATGTTAAGCCTCATTACAGTAAATATTATTCTCTATTATAGTATACATTAAGTTCTGTTACAGTAAACATTATCATCTATTATAGTAAAAAAAAATTCTCTATTACAATATGTTTATTTTCTATTACAACCTATGTTAAGTCTTGTTACAATAAATATCATTCTCTATTACAATATACATTAAGCTCTCTTACAGAATAGCATAGGTTAATGTATGTTATTTTGTAGGTTAATGTACATTGTAACAGAGCTTAATATACATTAACCTACATCAATAACATACATTAAAATACATTAACCTATATATATTGTTACAGAATAACATAGGTTAATGTATATTGTAACAAAACTTAATGTCTGTTAAGGTATACTGTAACATAGTTTAATGTATATTGTAACAGAGCTTAATGTATATTATTAATGTAGGTTAATATATGTTATAAGCTCTGTTACAATATATATTAAGTTCTGTTACAGTATGTTATTCTGCAACAAAGCTTAATGTATATTGTAACAGGGAATGATATTTACGGTAACAAGACTTAACATAGGTTGTAATAGAAAATAAACATATATTGTAATAGAGAATTATGTTTACTATAATAGATGATAATGTTTACTGTGACATAACTTAATGTATACTACAATAGGGAATAACATTTACTGTAATAAGGCTTAACATGGGCTATAATAGAGAATAAACATGTATTGTAATAGAGAATAATGTTTACTGTAATTGAGTTTAACATAAACTATAAGTAATGTCAAGACTTACTATAATGATGTGTATATTTGCTGTAAGTGATATCAATACTAATAAAATATATTATATGTTATATTGTAACACAACTATGTTTGTAGCTTAGTAGTAAGGGTATCTCATGTTGAGTTTGTAGAGATCTGGGTTCGAATCCTAGCACTAACAAACAAAAAAACTTTTTTATTTTCTAAAAGCTTATAGTTGTAGGCTGTAACTAATACCAAGGCTTACTGTAAGTTATATGAAGACTTCCTATAAGCGATATGTAGGCTTACTATAAGTGATATCAAAAACTTACTATAAGTGATATTAAAGGCTTACTGTAAGTGATATTAAAGGTTTACTGTAAGTGATATGAAGGCTTCCTGTAAGCGATATGTAAGCTTACTGTAAGTGATATCAAAGGCTTACTATAAGTGATATTAAAAACTTACTGTAAGTGATATTAAAGGCTTACTGTAAGTGATATGAAGACTTAATGTAAGTGATATCAAAGTTTACGGTAAGCGATATATACACTAACTGTAATGAATGTAAGTCTACATAGGGAAAGACCAGAAGAAGGAAGGGCAAAATAGGAAAAATTTGATGCTAAAAGGATGACTCATCTTCCAAGACTCATAAATGCTGAGAACTAAAAGTAGGGACTAGAAATTAACAACACAAAAGAAAGGACTATATGACTTCTGGTCTTTGACAGGACTATAAATTAAGTCTAACCCTCTGACAATGACTTTTAATTAATTTTCCCTAGAATATAATATGTAGATTTTAACAATATACCTTAAATATGATATGCTCTACGGACGTATATGTAATTTTCCCTTTATCCTTTTATCGTCAAACGTACTATACCCATGGATCGACGTACCGTCCGGATCAACCATGCCGCATTCTCCGTGATACGGTATGGTACCGTACCGTACCGTTGAGATACGATGGGAAATAGGCTTATTTGATAGGAGAAGACTAACTCATGTATGGACTCTCTCTCTAACTCGAGATTGGACTCTCTCTCTCCCTAAACACATCTTATGACTCTATAGGATAGGAGAAAGCTACTACTAACGGCCCTGGATATTTATGCCAATAAGGCTCCATATTCAAGTTCGCTTCCCGCGATCGGACCAAAGTCTCACAAGGGATATCTCACACAAGTGTCCAGTAAGAATATAAAAGACAACAACAACTATATAAGACACAAGAAAGTACATGTCTCATACCTGCTTACAATGAAGTACAACTATCCCAATACATTATTACATGTCTAAGAGAAAAGTACAACTACTTAGGGCATACCCTGAGGGAGCACAAGCTCACACACACACCTAAACCTACTGCTGCTGGTACAAGTCTACCACAATGCCTCCGCAAGCTACACAACAGCTAACACCTGAAAAGAACTGTAAGGGAGTGAGCCTCAACAAGTCACTGGCTCAGTAGGGACCTTCCAGAAACAACACTCGAAAATGAAGAGATCTCAACCCCAAAGGTCTCACAAGCAACACCGATAGCCAAACCATAACATGCTCACAAAATCATAATTAACAGTAATTAAAACATAATTACACCAGCTAACACAGATCTCGGAAGGTAAGAGGACAACAGGACTAGCACAGCACCACTAGTCCACCAACACTAAAAAAAATGCCTAGACCACATGCCTCACAGGCAAACCCTGCCTAGGCTACAAGCTTCACAGGCAACCTACCCATGTAGGGTAACAGGACTGGTATCAGCAAGCTAATCCACCACACACTAAAACCACAATCGGAAGCTTACCCGAAGAAAGGTAAGATACAACAAGTGGAAGGTAACAACACACGACCTCCAAGAAATACAAGTCCACCTCAACACCTGAAGAGGCTGGTACACAACGTACCACAACACAAAGCTACCCACGAAGGGTACAGGTACCCACTACCACGAGGTACCACCACGGAATCACAACCACAATGGTGCCACCACCACAGCACACCCCAAACAGGTAAAACCTCAACCAACAAGTCACAACACACAAGCCACAACCAGTGGCAAAGCATAAGTCAGAAAGGATCGACGCCACCACACGGGACGGACTACTGATTCATGGTGCCAATATCCTACCCGAACAACACAGCACAAGAACAATCTCTCAGTCTCGCAGTCACGGATGAAAGGTCCAACTGCCGCTCCACAACCACGAGCCAAAGAATAGTGGAGACCAACCAACACCACACATGTAGACCACACAGTTGCAAGTCCATGCCTGGCACCTTTAGAGACTCCGGCCCCCCAACCACGAGCGTGCTGGAACACGGGACTAGCCGGGGACCAGTACATCTACTGGTGTCTGTACCCCAACCCGAGTGCGCTACAAGCGACTACACACCCACAAACACAAGTCGCTGCCCCTTATCGTCTTTCCCTCAGCCGGACATACAACTCAAACACAGAAGTGAGGGTGTCTAGGAAGACGACACACCTCAGTGGTACACATTGTACCGGGACATGCCCCGAGCACAACAAACACACGTGCCTGGCTCACACAGAATACCCGACTAAAGAGGTATTCTGGAATAGGCGTCGGACCACCAAACTCGGCAAATGCACAAACCATGATATATATACTTATACAACCTTTATTTATAAACCACAATACATCAATATCATACTTAGCTTGTCACCGGTCACCAAGTGACCTCCAAGCCAACATACACCTATACATACATGAGCAACCTCGCCTGTCATTGGTCATCTCATGACCTCCATAGCAACACACAACACTTTGCACATTAACCACTTAACTTAATATAATAACGAACTTAACATGAATTACACAATTCACTAACTACTCATATATCAACTCTACACATGCTTTACTAACTTAACCATCTTAAGTAATCCTTAAAAGACAGTAAAAGACTAAGGCTAGGTTCACACAGGAACCTCACTGCCCAACCACCACAAGCAAACCACATAAGCTGAAATGCGACAGACATATGCGTCGCCTTTCAAATTGCGACGACCTGTCCAGACACAATTCAAAGCCTTAACATGATAGGGCCCAGTGTCGCGACCATATCGCAACAGCCCGATACGTCGTCTTCAGGCTCAACTGGTCAACCAATAGTCAACATCCAAATCGCGACGACACAACATGTCGCAAGAAAGATAACACTAAATATTACTCTAAATTGCGATGGACCACACCGCTGCGTTCAAGAAGAACGTGATGGGTCGAGTGGTCGCATCCAAACCACCGCCAGAACACACCAGATAGAATCAGAAATGCGACGATGAATGGCATTGCATTCATACCATGAACGCGGCGGCGCACCCCGTCATGTTTCAAATGCGACAGTGAGTTCAGCTCACAGACCGAACCCACCTTCTACACAGGAAAACCAACACATATTCAATATAAATACCAAGCTAAAGCATTAAACAAGATATCCTTAATATGGCAAACCACCCACACATGCCTCCACCCTTTAAACCATTCAAAACAAAGTAAACAAGAAGGAAGTCTCCCTACCAACTGAACAAGCCTGAAGAACATGAAGAACACCTCACCGCTAGCGTGCCCACACTCCAGATGCCATCCCGCGTGGAACCCATGCCGCGCGAACCACCAGGAAGCCGGAAATCACCCCAGGAGCTCCACAGCAGCTCCCCCTTTCACTTGGATAGAGCTCCTCTACTCTGTCTGGGCGAAATAGAGCAATTAAACCTCTGTTCAAAATCGCGACGTAGTCAAACGTCGCGTTTAAGAGTTAATGCGACAGCCCTAACTGTTGCCAATTGAAACCCAAAGCGCCGCTAAACACAAAGGTGGTTCTGTGAATCGCGACGAGGTAGACCGTCGCGTTTCAAATCATGACGACTTGCTCCGTCGCGTTCACAACCAATGAACAACGGGCTGTTTGGGCTAGAACTCTGGCCCACAACACCCACACAACACACAGAAACCTCATCCAAGGCCCAATGACCACCTCTTGGTCAAGAGCACCACTCCAAAACCATTAAACACGAATCTGGAAAGATCGTGTCACTACATTACTATCACCTAAAAAGGAATGCCGTCCTCGACATTCAGAATGAACATGGTAAGTCGGACTATCACCTAATGTAAGCATATGCAGAAAAAGTAGGATACACTTTCTCTGTGCTTGCCTTTCAAACCATCTTGCACTGACTGACTCAATCTGCTCATTTCGGGCCTGTTCTATTTTCCCTTTCTCTTAAATTCAATTCATAGCTACTCTGCCCGATTACTGTAATTTTCCCTTCCTCTTTCTTTCAACTGTAGACGATTCTACCTTGCTATTGGTGCTTTATCTCCTTGGACTCAATCTTCTTCCACATTTTCCTGGCTGTGTTTACAACTTTTCTTCCTGGGCTGCTTTACTTGCTCAAAACCTTTTACCATACACTGCACTCTTAAGTGCCTGTCTGCTAACCATCTTTAAATTCTCAGATTCCTCAGTGCTATTCCATTATCTGCCTATTACTGCCAACTGTTCTCTGCCTTATCTGTATTCATATTCTCAACTGCCAGTTTGTCAAAGAAAATCAAATTACCATCTCTGAATTTCCTGCCTCTTTATACTATTCTACTCATGTTGCTTTAACTCATGTCTGGCCAAGAACCACTGTCTCTTTACCCAACTGTGCAAAAACCTTAAACTTTCCTCTAATCATTCAAACCTCGGATAACATGTGAATATTAAATTTCTTATGCTTCTGCTGCGCTACTCTGATTACACCGGATACTTGGCAAAATATTCCATAAACTCTGCTCCCATTATTGCTTTCAATTACTTTTCACTTTCACTATTACTCTAATTCCAGTTGGACTCTATTCTGACTTTACTTGCTTCTCAAATCATCCTACTCAATCGATTAACACTAGAAGAAATACCTGAATTTCTGAACTACTTTTCTTAATATTTCAATTCTGGTTGTGCCACATACTTAAATTCTGAATTTTGCCATACCACTGCTGACATATCTTGCTCTTCATATACCTTCCTTGCTTTAAATCATATTCTCTGGCCGACTATTCACATTATATCCACAATCTTTCAAAATATTCTTTAATTGATCTGCTTTTGCTCTCACATCAAATTCTGAAATATCTTTATAAAAGTACACTTCTACTCAACTGAATCACTTTCTATACACTAGCATGCAACCCTTGCTGAACATTTCCTGAACCATCTGATTATATCTGTTTCATAATCTGCTATACCCTTTCTTTCTTTGGTCCATAACTCAAAACTTTATCTGTACCGCCAACTATATAAACATAATATCAACTCTACAAAATATTATCTTAATTATTCTGCTATCTGTCTAATCTCACTGTACCATCACATTATAACTCCTACTAATGTACAATCATCCTTCACTAATACTACCAAAGCCCGAATCTGAATACCAGTCTCTTTAATTACAATAACCTTGCTCTGCCGATTCCCTTATTCCACTGACTGCTTTATTTCCAAATACCGAAAATACCATGTTATAGCATACTTATTAGTATCCTTTCATAATATGCCTTGTTGTTCCACTTAGCTTGATATTTCTTAACTGCTTCTCAATTGATTCATCTCCTTCTATTCTGATTCACATAACTCTATCTCATTCCAAATATTCTTAACCTCAACCTTAATCTTTTTCAGACACATACTTTACCTTTCTTCTTCACATACTGCACCCAACTGCTAATCATCACTAATCTTATCTTCACACTGCATTCTTTAACAAATCATATGTGGAATCCTCACAAACTGCCACTTGCCAGTGAATATCTTTCTTGTGAAATTCTCAAAAAAATCTAACTGTACACTGATCTTACTTTACTCTTTCTTTACCCACTGGTCACCTCGGCACATACTTACATGGATCTCTATATCAAGTTCCCCATTACCATCATTATTCAAACAACACTATTCTCAAGCTCTTTGCTAGAATCGTCTCTAATCATAAAGCACACTTATCTAACTGCCACAAATCACTACTCCTCCGTTTACCAGTACCTCATCTGAAGCTAATCCACCTCACTCAATTATTCCAAACCTTTCATATCACTAATCACATTATCGTCAAGCTGCTTCTTAACACTTACTAACACAATCTCTCAAACAAACAATTATCTCTGCTAAGGTTCTCAACCACAATTCACACATTTAACAATCCTTAACGCACACTATTCCATATTATAACACTGTCCCCACTATACTCTATCACACAATTACCTTATACCTGTCTCAGCAACTCTATTCCTCACTAAGACACTTTCAAAACATAACCTTCCCAAAACACACTTTACCTTTTCTGAATATCATAACTGATTTCACTAATTCCTTCAATTTCTATAACTGAGAACCTTTAAAACTACACTTTTTCTGCAAACTGCACACTAGTATAACCACTCAAATTATACCATTAACCACACCATTTCTCAGCATCTGCTAACAACTACCCGATTCGCAAACAACTATACATATTTCACATATCAAAAATTCACATGAAAACCACTTTAAACCACACAAAACCGTAGACTTACTACCAGCAGTGGACATTAAACCATGTCTTGGGACATTGTAACCTTAATGTCTTTTCATATTCTAACTGGACCATGCTCTGATACCAACTGTAATGGCCCAGGATATTTATGCCCAATAGACTTCATATCCAAGTCCGCTCCCACGATCGGACTGAAGTCTAGTAAGGATATCTCACACAAGTGTCCAGTAAGAATATAAAAGACAACACAACTGTGTAAGACACAAGAAAGTACATGTGCTCATACCTGCTTACAACAAAGTACAATTGTCCCAATACATTATTACATGTCCAGAGAAAAGTACAACTACCTGGGGCATACCCGAGAAAACATAAGCTCACACAACACCTAACCCTACTGCTGGTGGTACAAGTCTACCACAATGCCTCCGCAAGCTACACAAATGGCTAACACCTGAAAAGAGCTGTAAGGGGGTGAGTCTCAACAAGTCACTGGCTCAGTAGGGACCTCCCAGAAATAACACCCAAAACTGAAGAGACCTCAACCCAAAGGGTCTCACTGGCAACACCGATAGCCAAATCATAACATGCTCACAACAATCATGATTAACAGTAATTAAAACATAATTACACTAGCTAACACAAATCTCGGAAGGTAAGAGGAACAACATGACTAGCACAGCACCACTAGTCCGCCCAACAATTGAAATGCCTAGACCACATGCCTCACAGGCAAACCACTACAATAATGGTTGCCTAAGCTACAAGCCTCACAGGCAAACCACTACCTAGGCTACAAGCTTCACAGGCAACCTACCCATGTAGGGTAACAGGACTGGTATCAACAAGCCAATCCACCAGACACTAAAACCATAATCGGAAGCTTGCCTAAAGAAGGGTAAGATACAACAAGTGGAAGGTCACATCGCACGACCTCCACGAAATACAAGTCCACCTCAACACCTGAAGAGGCTGGTACATAACGTACCACAACACAAAGCTACCCACGAAGGGTACAGGTACTTACTACCATGATGTACCACCATGAATCACAACCACAATGGTACCACCACCAAAGCACACCCAAACGGTAAAACCTCAACCAACAAGTCACAACACACAAGCCACAACAAGTGGCAAAGAATGAGTCGAAAGGAGCGACGCCACCACATAGGAACGGACTACTTGTTCATGATGCCAGTATCCAAACCCGACAACACAGTACAAGAACAACTCTCAGTCTCGCAATCACGAACGAAGGTCCAACTGCCGCTCCACAACCATGAGCCAAAGAACAGTGGAGACCAACCAACAGCACACCTGTAGACCACACAGTTGCAGGTCCATGCCTGTCACCTTTAGAGACTCCGGCCGAGCTCCCTAAAGTGAGGCACTGGAAACACAGGACTAGCTGGGGACCAGTATGTCTACTGGTGTCCGTCCCCCCAACCACAAGCGTGCTACAAGTGACTGCACACCCACAAATACAGGTCGCTGCCCCTGGTCATTTTTCCCACAGCCGGACATACAACTCAAACACAGAAGTGAGGGTGTCCAGGAAGACGACACAGACCTCAGTGGTACACACCGTACCGAGACATGCCCCGAGCACAACAAACACACTGCCTGACTCGCATAGAACCTGGGGTACCCTGAAGAGGTATTCCGAAATAGGCGCCGGACCACCAAACTCGGCAAACGCATAAACCACGATATATACTTATACAACCTTTACTTATAAACAACAATACATCAATATCATAGTTAGCTTGTCACCATCCCAAGTGACCTCCAAGCCAACATACACCTATACATACATGAGCACCTTGCCTGTCATTGGTCATCTCATGACCTTCATAGCACACACAACACCTTACACATTAACCACTTAACTTAATACAATAACGAACTTAACATGAATTACACAATTCACTAACTACTCATATATCAACTCTACACATGCTTTACTAACTTAACCATCTTAAGTATCTTTAAAACATAGCAAAAGACCAAGGCTAAGTTCCCACTGGAACCTCACTGCCCAACCACCACAAGCAACCACATAAGCTGAAACGCGACGGACACAGGCGTCGCCTTTCAAATCGCGACGACCTGTCCAGATGCAATTCAAAGCCTTAACGCGACAGGGCCCAGTGTCGCGACCATATCGCGATGGCCCGATACGTCGCCTTCAGGCTCAACCGGTCAAAACCAATAGTCAACATCCAAATCGCGACGGCACAACACATACCGAGCCTGCAGTGCCACCTGAGTATGTGCCTGGGTCTGCATAGCCTGAACCAGACCTTGCATGAATACGCATAATAACGCGACGGGTCGAGTGGTCGCGTCCAAACCACCGCCACAGCACACCAGACAGAATCAGAAATGCGATGATGAATGGCATCGCGTTCATACCATGAATGCGGCGGTGCACCCCGCCGCGTTTCAAACGCGACAGTGAGTTCAGCTCACAGGCCGAACCCACCTTCTCCACAAAAAAACAACACATATTCAATATAAATACCAAGCTAAAGCATTAAACAGGATATTCTTATATGGCAAACCACCCACACATGCCTCCACCCTTTAAACCATTCAAAACAAAGTAAATAAGAAGGAAGAAGGAAGTCTCCCTACCAACTAAACAAGCCTGAAGAACTCGAAGAACACCTCGCCGCCGGCGTGCCCACACTCCGGACGCCACCCCGCGTGGACTCGCACTGCACGAACCACCAGGAAGCCGAAAATCACCCCAGCAGCTCCACAGCAGCTCCCCCTTCACCTGGACAAGCTCCTCTGCTCTGTTTGGCGAAACAGAGAAATTAAACCTCGGTTCAAAATCACAACGTAGTCAGACGTCGCGTTTAAGAGTTAAACGCGACAACTTTACTGTCGCCAATCGAAACCCAAAGCGCCGCTAAACACAAAGGTAGTTCTGTGAATCGCGACGAGGTAGACCATCATGTTTCAAATCACGACGACTCGCTCTGTTGCGTTCATAACCAGTGAACCAACAGGCTGTTTGGGCTAGAACCTCTGGCCCACAACGCCTACACAACACACGGAAACCTCATCCAAGGCCCAATGACCACCTCTTGGTCAAGAGCACCACTCCAAAACCATTAAACACAGATCCAGAAAGATTGTGTCACTACAGCTACCACCACATGAAGTGACCCCTGGAGGCTCTGCTCACAAAGCCCAATCACCCCAAAGCCAGAGGAGAAGTCATTCTCAACGCTGCACCTTTCTCTCTCCCCTTTCTCTCTCATATCCTCTATAACCATCAAGGATATCACGCCTTCTACAGCAAAAGGGGGTTGATCTGCTCACGAGGTTTTCATCAAAGTTGTTCTACTCTTCTTAAGCTTCGTCCTCGAAGTGGAATCACCTCGATTGCTAGTCTGTGTCCAAAGTTATAACATATTATTTTTCACATTCTCTCTCATATCATGATTTGTACATTCGATGCTTCATCATGAAAGTTGTTCCCCAAGACTTCCTACAGCTCGATTTCTAAATGGAAGCAACAAATAATACTATCTATACTTAAAGATACAGTGGATTATTCTCGACCTTCTCTCTCATATCTGTTGAACCACTCCTATATTTTATCATTTATTTTGGTGACAACAAAACCCATGTTTAACTTAATAATATCATCAATATATTTCATATCATGTTTCTTCCATGAATACAAATTATTCTTGCATTATCACAATAAAGTTTACTTTATCATATCTCATGTTTTGGTTAATACATTGCTTAATTAATGTGTGCATAACCATCTGCATATAAAATCTTCAAATGCACTATAATAGTATCACAGAAGAATGATTTTATAAACACTATATTTGGATAGCACATATTTCTTCTATTTGCTCAAATTTTTTCTAAGTCCACAACTAGTATATATATATATAAATATATAATATTATATATATATTATATATCATACCAACTCTAACTCCTGGAAAGTTAAAGTATGATATCGACTGTTGAACAAACGAAGTCCAACTCCGACTCCTGGAAAGTTGAAGTTGAGCAACTCCGACTTCTGGAAAGTCGAAGTGTGATACATACTCCAACTTCGACTTCTGAAGAGTTGAAGTTGACCAACTCCGACTCCTGGAAATTTGAAGTGTGATACATACTCCAACTTTGACTTCTGAGAGTTGAAGTTGACCAACTCTGAATCCTGGAAAGTTGAAGTGTGCAAACTCCAACTTCGACTTCTGAAGAGTTGAAGTTGACCAACTCCGATTCTTGGGAAGTTAAAGTGTGATACATACTCCAACTTCTTTACAGTCAAGTTTCTATACTTAAACATCGATTGCCTCTATATTTCAACTTTCAAAATGTTTGTGGCGGCAACTAAAAAATTCATATGTACTTCACATATTATCTTATTATTTCTCTGTCTGACTGAAGATCTTTTTGTTGTCTATCCTTCAAGGTAGGTGAGATGTTGTCAGCAGAAAATAAGGACTCCTTCCTGTTGAACCACTCTTTATTACGTTCATATTTTGGTGCTACAAAATTTATGATGTAACTTAATTGAACATTTTGTTTCATCTGTGTCGCATCAATCTCATAGCAAAATACTGAGTCTCACATTGATGCAATAAGGTGCACTAAAATGCTAAATCGATGTTCATTTAATATACATCGATTTCTATTCAAAGTGCCACATCGATTTCACTAACAACGATTTCTTAAGTTACACAACGATTTGATCATGTAACGATTCGTTAAGTGAAACATCGATTTTATCGTGCAACGATTTCATAAGTGAGAACAACGATTTGCTCTCATATCGATTTGGTTCTCATAAACCTTTCATAAGTGAAAACAAAGATTTGCTCTCACATCGATTTACCTTCTATAACGACTCACTAAGGCTCATAACGATTTGATAAGTGAGCACAATGATTTGCTCTCACATCGATTTGCCTTCTATAACGATTCGCTAAGGCTTCAAAACGATTTGATAAGTTTCACATCGATTTGCTTGCCATAACGATTTGATCATCATAACGATTTCATAAGTAAGAACAACGATTTGCTTCTCACATCGATTTGATAAGTCAAACATCGATTTGCTTATGATAGAACATCGATTTGACCATCGATTTGCCTATACTTATAACATCGCTAAGGCTCATAACGATTTGATAAGTGAGCGCAACGATTTGCTCTCACATTGATTTGCCTTCTATAACAACTCGCTAAGGCTCATAACGATTTGATAAGTGAGCGCAACGATTTGCTCTCACATCGATTTGCCTTCTATAACGACTCGCTAAGGCTCATAACGATTTGATAAGTGAGCACAACGATTTGCTCTCACATCGATTTGCCTTCTATAACGATTCGCTAAGGCTTCACAACGATTTCATAAGTTTCACATCGATTTGCTTGCCATAACGATTTGATCATCATAACGATTTCATAAGTAAGAAACAACGATTTGTTTCTCACATCGATTTGATAAGTCAAACATCGATTTGCTTATGATTGAACATCGATTTGGCCATCGATTTGCCTATGCTTATAACATCGATTTGCTTTCACATAAACATCGATTTTGTCCAAACATCGACTTCATGTAAACATCGATTTCCTTTATATTCAGATGTTTCAAATATGTTTGGCGCCTAAAGACAAGTCAAATATCTTCTGACAGAATAAAGCTGCATGCATATTTCAGAATCTTGTCAGAAAAAGATATGAACTACTAATTCAGCATGATAGCAAAACACAGTGGTATGCACAGTTTATCATAAATACTCTTTTATGCTAACACTCTCTTCTATGCTTACAGACCTCGAAGACCACAGAGTCTGATTAAGACAAATGAAGAGAAGATCAGCAATGTCTAGAAGAGCTCCAACGGATCTCTTCAACGGATCTATTCAAAGCCTCACATATAAAAGATGAAGCAAGGCTGAAGATCATAGAGAGAGCTTTCCTGAAAATCTTTGAAGGAGTGTACAACGAGTGAAGAACCTCAATGCCACATACACTCAAAGAAAGAGAGAAAGAGCCTGAGCTAAGAAGAAGCAAGCAAAGCGTCTCAAGCTTTCAAGCCTTCAAGCTTTCTTTCTCTCTTCATTCTCCCTGTGCTTATTATAATTCTTGGGGAGAGTTTTGTTGAGAGTTTTTGGGTAGAGGCCATTCTTGTAGAACTCTCAGCACTATTCTTTCTTTTATAAGAAAGACATCTCGTCCAGCTATAGGACTGTATACAGTAGTTAACCCAGCTAGGGGTTTGTGTCTAGTAGAACCGGACTGGGGTTTGTACCAGGAGGTTGGCTTCTTTACCTATAAGAGAAGTGGGCTGCCTTCTTGCCTGGGAAAGAGAAGAAGACCAGCTGGGATGCTGGGTGTTGTATTGTCCTTGAGGGGGACTGTACCCTTGGTTAGTAAATCCAAGAGGTTGCTTGGGGACTGGACGTAGGACTTTCATGTGGGAAGGGCCGAACCAGGATAAATCCCTTGTGTTATTTGTGTGATTATTTATTTACTTCCGCACTGCTACTCTTTATCACACTAAACTAACCAAACTTTCAAGTGATAATTTTTTGTGCTTAAGTTTCTGTTTCAGATTTCAGAAAACCTATTCACCCCCCCTCTAGGGTAGCTTACTGCCGTACCAAAAGGGCCAACAAGTGGTATCAGAGAGGGTCTCTGAACATTCAAAGAAGATCCAACGATCTTAGAGCAAAGATCCATGGCAGCTCAAGGATATGCTAAAGGACAATCAGTCACCAGACCTCCATTCTCTGATGGAGAGGACTACCAATATTGGAAGATGAGAATGGAATGCTTCATTCGAGGCACAGACTTTGATCTGTGGCAGGTAATCGAGGTAGGTGATTATGTTATTGTTCCTGTTCCAGGCACTACTACCATTACAGCAGTACATAAAAGTAAATTATCTTTAAACTTCAAAGCTAAGAACTACTTATGTTGTGCATTATCCAAAAGAGAATTCAGTAGAGTATCTGCATGTAAATCTGCTAAAGAAATATGGGACAAACTGTAAGTAACTTATGAAGGAACATATAAAGTAAAACAAACTAGGATAGACATTCTTGTCTCACAATATGAGCAATTTAAAATGCTTCCAAACGAAAATATCACTCAAATGTATAATAGATTTTCAAGTATAGTAGTTAGTCTAAGCTCTCTTGGTAAAAATCTTTCTGATGAGGAAACTATTAGAAAGATACTTAGGTCCTTAACTATTTCATGGACCCCTAAGGTCACAGCTATTGAAGAGGCCCATGATTTAACCAAACTTTCTATTGATAACTTAATATGTTCCCTCATGGCACATGAAATTAATATGGAGCGACTATCTGAAAGCTCATCAAAGAAAAAATGTACTAATGCTCTTAAAGTTGCAGCTGCTCCTTCCACTTCTTCTTCTTCTAGTTCCAAAAATGCAGATTCTGAAGACAGTGACGTAGATGAGTACTGTCCAAGCTTCAGAAAATTCTCAAGAAGAAGAAAAATGGATCAAGAAGGATTCAAAAGAAAGAGAGAATAGAAAAAGAACCAGTCTGCTATGAATGCAGAAAACCTAGACATCTAAGACCAGATTGTCCTAAACTAAAGAAGACTGGTCAACCAGAAAAGTCTAAAAAGAAGCACAAGAAATTCAAATGAAAAGCCATGGCGGCTGCTTGGGGAAATGAAGAGGCCACAAGCTTAGAATCATCAAGCTCAGAGTCGGAGAAAGAGCAGGTAAGTCTAGCCCTCATGGTAGGACTAGATGAGGTACATTCTGACTCATTTTTAATCATACACAAATTCAGGTCAGAATCTGAAGACTTGGAAGAAGTCTTTAATGAACTTTATGATAAACACAAGGTGTTGTAAAAGAATTGATAAATATCAAGAATAACCTTACTTGTTTAGAAAATACTAATTCTGATCTTAAATCAGAAATGGAACAATTGAAAAAACAACTAAAGGTCAGTAAAGATAATAATCATCTTTTAAATGAAGATTTGAAAAGTAAGAATAATGAGAAGTTAGAGTTAGAAGAAAAATTAAAAAACTCTAACTGAAGAAAATCTGTATTTAAAAGAATCAGTTAAGAAATTAACTCAAGGAAAACATCTCTAGCTCTATGCTTAAGAGGATCAAAATCTGGAAATAATAAACAAGGACTTGGATACATTCCTCCGAAAAAAGAAAAACAAGCCATAAATCCAGAAAATATACTTTGCCAAAATTTATAAAAGAAACCAAATGCCTTAGAGAAAGGCCTCTGAAATGAACAAGTCTTATCAAAAAAAATGTTTCTAAAAATATGTTCTAAACTGCAAAATAGATTACATTCATTATTGTTCTCATTGCAATAAATTAGGACACACTGTAAACACCTACACAACAAGGCACCTAGTATGGATCCGAAAGGATATTTTCATGCATCTAACAATCAAGGACCCAAAACGATTTGGGTACCTATTTCTAAATAAGTTGTTTGCAGGGTAGCCTTGGAGCATCAGGATCAAGGATGCTCAAGGCAAGGATGACTGCAGACTCTTCACTCAAATCATATCTGAAGAGAAAGTAGTCACAAGGATTGAATGTGTTTATGTTGCTACTAACAATGTTTGCAAGTTTTTATTATTATTATTAAAGCTCTATGCAGATAAAAATCTTGAAGACTTGACAAACAACATGACAAAGGTCAAGACCAATAAGATCTGACTTCCCTCACACTAAGGGGGAGTCTCATGCTCAGGGGGAGCACAGATTAAGGGGGAGTTATTCAATAAATGACAATCATTGTTGAACCCCTCAATGGTAAGAAGTTTTCACAAAAGGGGAGAGAATGCATAGTAAGATCCTTCTTTTTTGGTTAGTGACAAAAAGGGGGAGAGTATGTATGTCCTGTGAATTTTCTGTAGTTTCTATAGTATTTTAAATCAAAAAATTCTCATAAATTTTGTCATCACCAAAAATGAGGAGATTGTTGAACCACTCTTTATTACCTTCATATTTTGGTGCTAACAAAATTTATGATGTAACTTAAATTGAACATTTTGTTACATCTGGTCGCATCAATCTCATAGTAAAATGCTGAGTCTCACATTGATGCAATAAGGCGCACTAAATGCTAAATCCATGTTCATTTAATATGCATCGATTCTATTCAAAGTGCCACATCGATTTCACTAACAACGATTTCTTAAGTTACACAACGATTTGATCGGTATAACAATTTGTTAAGTGAAACATCGATTTTATCGTGCAACGATTTCATAAGTGAGAACAACGATTTGCTCTCATATCGATTTGGTCTCATAAACAATTTCATAAGTGAAAACAACGATTTACTCTCACATCGATTTGCCTTCTATAACGACTCGCTAAGGCTCATAACGATTTGATAAGTGAGCGCAACGATTTGCTCTCACATCGATTTGCCTTCTATAACGATTCGCTAAGGCTTCACAACGATTGATAAGTTTCACATCGATTTGCTTGCCATAACGATTTGATCATCATAACGATTTCATAAGTAAGAAACAACGATTGGCTTTACATCGATTTGATAAGTCAAACATCGATTGCTTATGATTGAACATCGATTTGGCCATCGATTTGCCTATACATATAACATCGCTAAGGCTCATAACGATTTGATAAGTGAGCACAACGATTTCTCTCACATCGATTGCCTTCTATAACAACTCGCTAAGGCTCATAACATTTGATAAGTGAGTGCAACAATTTGCTCTCACATCGATTTGCCTTCTATAACGACTCGCTAAGGCTCATAACGATTTGATAAGTGAGCGCAACGATTGCTCTCACATCGATTGCCTTCTAAACGATTCGCTAAGGCTTCACAATGATTTGATAAGTTTCACATCGATTTGCTTGCCATAACGATTTGATCATCATAACAATTTCATAAGTAAGAAACAACGATTTGCTTCTCACATCGATTTGATAAGTCAAACATCGATTTCTTATGATTGAACATCGATTTGGCCATCGATTTGCCTATACTTATAACATCGATTTGCTTTCACGTAAACATCGATTTTGTCCAAACATCGACTTCATGTAAACATCGATTTCCTTTATATTCAGATGTTTCAAATATGTTTGGCGCCTAAAGACAAGTCAAATATCTTCTGACAGAATAAGCTGCATGCATTTTAGAATCTTGTCAGAAAAATATATGAACTACTATTTTCAGCATGATAGCAGAAACACAGTGGTATGCACAGTTTATCATAAATACTTTTATACTAACACTCTCTTCTATGCTTACAGACCTCGAAGACCACCATAGTCTGATAAGACAAATGAAGAGAAGATCAGCAACGTTAGAAGAGCTCCAACGGATCTCTTCAAAGGATCTATTCAAAGCCTCGCATATAAAAGATGAAGCAAGGCTGAAGATCATAGGAGAGCTTTCCTGAAAATCTTTGAAGGAGTGTACAACCAGTGAAGAACCTCAAAGCCACATACACTCAAAGAAAGAGAGAAGAGCCTGAGCCAAGAAGAAGCAAGCAAAAGCGTCTCAAGCTTTCAAGCCTTCAAGCTTTCTTTTCTCTTCATTCTCCCTGTGCTTATTGTAATTCTTGGGGAGAGTTTTGCTGAGAGTTTTTGGGTAGAGGCCGTTCTTGTAGAACTCTCAGCACTGTTCTTTCTTTTATAAGAAAGACATCTCGTCCAGCTGTAGGACTGTATATAGTAGTTAACCCAGCTAGGGGTTGTGTCTAGCATAACCAGACTGGGGTTTGTACCAGGAGGTTGACTTCTTTACCTGTAAGAGAAGTCGGCTGCCTTCTTGCCCGGGAAAGAGAAGAAGACCAGCTAGGGTGCTGGGTGTTGTATTGTCTTGAGGGGGACTGTACCCTTAGTTAGTAAAATCCCAAAGGTTGCTTGGGGACTGGACGTAGGACTTCCATGTGGGAAGGGCTGAACCAGGATAAATCCCTTATGTTATTGTGTGATTGTTTATTTGCTTCCGCACTGCTACTCTTTATCACACTAAACTAATGAAAACTTTCAAGTGTAATTTTTTGTGTTTAAGTTTCTATTTCAATTTCAGAAAAACCTATTCACCCCCCCCCCCCCTCTAGGTTAGCTTGCTTCGTACCAAAAGGGCAACACTTCCTTCCTGATAGACAAAAGGGTTGTACCTAACATGTCGGATGTCAGCAGAAAAATGGAAGTAAGCAAGGTATGGGCCTTTTGTCAGAAGACCTTTTAGTCTAACTCTATCTTCTGTGCCTGTAGATATCTAAACTCCCTCTACACAAGTGTGTTAGACAAAGAAGAAGAAGAGTAGATGAAGAAGAAAATGAGCAACGGTTAGAAGAGTTCCAACGGATCTCTTCAACGGATCTATTCAAGCATTCCATAAAAGGATGAAGCAAGGCTGAAGAACAATAAGTGACTTCCTAAAAATTTCAGAAAGAGTGTACATCTAGTGAGAAGCCTCAACGCCATATCCACTGAAAGCAAGAGAGAAAGAGCTCGAGCCTAAGAAAAAGTGTGCACGCAGCCATCTGAAGTCTCAAGCATTCAAGCTTCTTTTCTCTCTTCACTCTCTCTGTGCATCATGTAAATATGGGGGAGAGTCTGTGGCAGAGAGTTTGAGTTCCTTAGTGTTCATCTTGTATAACTCTCAGTATGTTCTTTCTTTTCTAAGAAGACTTGTGTCCAGTTGTAGGACTGTATACAGTTTTCCTCTTCAAGGGTGAAGAGAAGCCAGCGGGGGTGCTGGTGGTTTCTGCCAACTGTGGGACTGTACATAATTTTCCCTTGGGTTAAGGGAAGAACCTAGCTGGGGTTGGTGTCAGCAGAACCTAGCTGGGGTTGGTGTCAGCAGAAACTAGCTGGGGGTTTAAGTCTAGTAGAATCGCACTGGGGTTTGTTTCAAGAGGGTGGCTTCTTGACCTGTAACAGAAATGAGTTTCCTTCCTACTCAGAAAGGAAGAGGACCAACGGGGAGCTGGGGGTTTGTATATCCTTAGGGAATTGTACCCTGGTTAGTGAAATCCCAAGATTTACTTGGGGACTGGACGTAGGTCTTCCACTTGAGAAGTACCGAACTAGGATAAAATTTATGTGTTCTTGTGTGATTGTTTAAATTTTCTTCTGCACTGCTACTCTATCTCAGCAACAACTACATTCACTAACTGAAGTTTTCAAGTGGTGATTTTTGTGTTTAGCATCAGTATTTCTGTAGCTATTCTATTCATCCCCCCCCTCTAGAAACTTGTTTCCATATCATCTGCGGGCCAACAGTGGTATCAGAGCCAAGTCTCTTCAGCAAGTAGATCTCTCGATCTAAAGAGCAAACATCAAATGGCAACTTAAGGATTTGCGGAAGGCCAATCTGTCAATAGACCACCCTTGTTTGATGGTGAAGATTACAACTACTGGAAGACAAGGATGGAGTCTTCCTCCAGGGTTATGACTATCAACTAGGACTATCATTGAAGAAGGAGATCTTATAGTCCTCAACCCAAGAGAGGAGTGGATGGGGACAATGACAGAAAATTGCTCTCACAGAATAGTAAAGCCAAGAATCTCATTGATGTGCCCTGACAAGGAGCGAATTCAACAGGATCTCAGCATGCAAATCAGCAAAAGAAATGTGGGACAAGTTGAAGCTCACATACGAGGGACTGACAAAGTCAAAGAAACCAAGATTGACATCTTGGTCACACAATATGAGAAATTCCAAATGCTAACAGGTGAGACCATTACCCAAATGTACAGCAGGTTTACTGATATAACTAATAGTCTGCAGGGCTTGGAAAGATGTACAACATTGGAGATATGGTCAGAAAAATTCTCAGATCCCTACCAAGCCAATGGACTCCAAAGTCACAGCCATCAAAGAAGCTAATGATCTTACAACTATGTCATTATAAAAGCTTCTAGGATCATTGATGGCACATGAGATCAAATGGAGCGACTATGTGAAAGCTCATCTAAAAAGAAATTTACTAATGCTTTCAAAGTTATAGCTGCTCCTTCCACCTCTTCCTCTTCTACTTCAAAAAAATGCAGGCTCTGAAGACAGTGATGTAGATGATGTACTGTCCAAACTTCAGAGAATTCTTAAGAAGAAGAAAAATGGATCAAGAAGGATCCAAAAGAAGGGGAAAAAGAAGAAAGAACCAGTCTGCTATGAATGCAAAAAATCTAGACATTGAGACCATATTGTCAAGACTCAAGAGGACTTGTCAGCTAGAAAAATCCAAGAATAAGCACAAGAAATTCAAAAGAAAAGCCATGGCTGCTGCTTTGGACAATGAAGAAGTCTCCACTTTAGATCATCAAGCTCATATTCAAAAAAAGAGCAGGTAAGTCTAGCCCTCATGACAGGACTAAATGAGGTACATTCTGACCCATCTTTTAATTCTTGCACTGATTCAAGGTCAGAGTCTAAAGACATAGAAAATATTTTTAATGAACTTTATGATAAACACAAGGTGTTGTGAAAGAATAAAAAAATATCAAAAGTAACCTTACTTGCTTAGAAAACACTAATTTGATCTTAAATAAAAAATGGAACAATTGGAAACACAATTAAGGAAAGTAAAAATAATAATTATTTTTTGAATGAAGATTTAAAGAGTAAGAACAATAAAAAATTAGAGTTAGAAGAAAAATTAAAAACTCTAACTGAAGAAAATTTTTATTTAAAAAAATCAGTTAGAAATTAACAAAAGGTAAAACATCTCTAGCTCTATGCTTAAAAGGATCAAAATCTGGCAACAATAAACAAGATCTTGGATACAAACCTCCTGAAAAAGGAAAACAAATTAAGTATCCATAAAAATATCCAATGCAAATTTGTGAAAGAAACTAAGATGCCTTAGAAAAAGGCCCATGTAATGAACAAATGCTCTCATATTTTAAACAAACATCACAAAGACAATAAGGCTGCAAAATAAATTATATTCATTGTTGTTCTCATTGCAACAAATTAGGCCACATAGTAAAACCTGCAACTAGGCACTTAGTATGGATTCCGAAAAATATTTTCATACATCTAACCATCAAGGACCCAAAAATATTTGGGTACCTACTTCTGAATAAGTTATTTGCAAGATATCTTTGGAGCATCAGGAACAAAGTATGCTCAAGGCATTGGTGACTGCCAGCTCTCTTCCAACTCAAATCTGAGAGAGGAGTAGTCACAGATTTGTATTTGATTTACAGTACTGCTAATAAAGTTTTGCAAGTCTATTTTAGAAGATCAATGCAAGTAAAAGTTTTAAGACTTGACAAACAAACAAGTGGATATGTCAAGAAACAACAAGATCAAACAACAGGTCGACACACCATGAAACAACTGTCGACAGACAAGTGAAGACTCATCAAGCCTCACATCAAGAGGAGCCTCATATAAAAGGGGAGCCATACTCCAAGGGGGAGCAAGGAATAAGAGGAGATGTAAATTCGACAAGTATTGTTGAATCCCTCTCATTCAAACTCACAGGTAGTATTGGTAAGAAGTCTTTACAAGAGGAGATATGCAAATGGTAAGATCTTTCCTTTTGGGTATTGACAAAAAGGGGGAGAGTATTTATTTATGAATTTTCTGTTTAATACTTGACTTTATGTTTATGTCATAAAATTCACATAAGTTTTATCATCACCAAAAAGGGAGAGATTGTTGAACCACTCCATATTTTATCCTTTATTTTGGTGATAACAAAACCCATGTTTAACTTAATAATATCATCAATATATTTCATATCATATTTTTTCCATGAATACAATATATTCTTACATATCACACTAAAGTTTAACTTGTTCATATCTCATGTTTTGGTTAATACAATTGCTTAATTAATGTGTGCATAACCATCTGCAAATAAAATTTTCAAATGCACTATAATAATATCACAGAAGAATGCATTTATAAACACAATATGTTCTCTATTTGCTCCAAATTTTTCTAAGTCCACAACTAGTAACCAACTCCAACTCTTAGAAAGTGAAGTATGATATCGACTGTTGAACAAATGAAGTCCAACTCCGACTCTGAAAAGTCGAAGTGGTTAAACTCCGACTCTTGAAAAGTCGAAGTGGTTCAACTCCGACTCTTGTAAAGTTGAAGTTGACCAACTCCGACTCCTGGAAAGTTGAAGTGTGATACATACCCGAACTTCGACTTCTGAAGAGTTGAAGTTGACCAACTCCGACTCCTGGAAGGTGAAGTGTGCATACTCCAACTTGACTTCTGAAGAGTTGAAGTTGACCAACTCGACTCCTGGGAAGTTGAAGTGTGATACATACTCCAACTTCTTTACAGTCGAAGTTTCTATACTTAATATCGATTGCCTCTATATTTCAAACATTTTAAAATGTTTGTGGCAGCAACTAAAAAATTCATATATACTTCACTATTATCTTATTATTTTTCTATCTGACTGAAGATCTTTTTGTTGTCTATCCTTCAAGATAGGTGATATGTTGTCAGCAAAAAAATAAGAACTCCTTCCTTTCTGCTAGATAAAAGGGTCGTTCCTAACATGTCTGGATGTCAGCAGAAAACATGGAAGTAAGGCAGGTATGGGCCTTTTGTCAGAAGACTTTTTAGTCTAACTCTATCTCTGTGCCTGCAGATATCTAGACTTCCTCTACACCAAGTGTCTGTTAGACAAAAGAAGAAGAAGATGAGCAACAGCTAGAAGAGTTCCAACGGATCTGTTCAAGCTACTCCATAAAAGGATGAAGCAAGGCTGAAGAACAATAAGAGCCTTCCTGAAAATTTCTGAAAGAGTGTACATCTAGTGAGAAGCCTCAACACCATACACACTCAAAGCAAGAGAGAAAGAGCTCGAGCCAAGAAGAAGTGTGCATGTAGCCATCTGAAGTCTTCAAGCATTCAAGCTCCTTTTCTCTCTCACTCTCTCTGTGCATCATTGTAAAGTTGGGGGAGAGTATGTGGCTGAGAGTTTGAGTTCCTTAGTGTTCATCTTATAGAGCTCTCAGTCTGTTCTTTCTTACTAAGAAAGAATTGTGTCAGCTGTAGGACTGTATACAGTTTTTCTCTTCAAGGGTGAAGAGAAGGCCGGCGGGGGTGTTGTGGTTTTGTCCAACTGGGGACTGTACACAGTGTTCTCCTTGGGTTAGGGAAGAACCTAGCTGGGGTTGGTGTCAGCAGAACCTAGTTGGGGGTTTAAGTCTAGCAGAACCGCACGGGAGTTTGTTGTAGGAGGGTGGCTTCTTGACCTGAACAGAAGTGAGTTTCCTTCTACTCGAAAAGAAATAGGACCAACGGGGAGCAGGGGGTTTGTATATCCTTAGAGGGATTGTACCCGTTAGTGAAATCCCAAGATTTCTTAGGGATTGGACGTAGATCTTCCACTGAGAAGTATCGAACCAGGATAAAATTTCTGGTTCTTGTGTGATTGTTTAAATTTGCTTCCGCTGCTACTCTATCTCCGCACACAACTACATTCACTAACCAAAGTTTTTAAGTGGTGATTTTTGTGTTTTAGCTTCAGTATTTCTATATTCTACAGCTATTCTATTCACCCCCCCCCTAGAAAGCTTGTTGCCATATCATCTGCGGGCAACAATATCATGATCCATACCAATAGTGAGTGCGGCCTATCTACAGCGCTGAAGAGGGTGATCTAGTCTTTGGGCTCTTCTGAAAGTTGTTCCTTATATGCTCATCTAACACATGAATAGGAAGCATCATCGATCTGATCTCATAAACAAAATTGTAATGTCTTAAAATTTATAATAAAATATTAATATGACACTAAAAATTTAAAAGGGATAGTAATTATAAGTAAGACATGACCACTTAGATAAAATATAATTATCTTTAATTTTATAATATTTTCATAGTATTAATATAATTTGGTATTATCTTTGATTGTTTGTATTTCGACGGGACGACATTCGTTCGAAAATAAAATCAATTTTGAAGCCATCATAATTATTAGAAAAATATATTGATTCTAAAAATATAAATATAAAAAATTATTGATGTATAGATGTTGAGATAAGTCGACCTAATAATTTTTGAGATAATTTTTACTTGACAAAAAATTAATTTAAAAAATAAACTAAAATACTATAATATGTATCATCTCTTAATAACTTATGTTGAAAATTTATCTCAATTAGACACAATTTAGATCCCTTAGATGTTGAGATTAAGTCGATCTAATGATTTTTTGACAATTTTTTTAATAAAAGATTATTTAAAAAAATTAAACTAAAATTACTATAATTTCTATCATCTCTTAATTAACTTATGTTTGAAATTTTTTTAAATTAGATATCATTTAGGACCCTTTAAATATACCAGATGTGAGAGGGGAAGTAAATAATAATAATAAGCCTGCCACAAACCGGATCGTACCGGTCCATGGCATATCGCAGCGTGCCGCTACGGCATGCCTGAGTCACCCCATTGGGGTTCCGACTGTGCCATGGCTCACGGTGCGGTTTGAACCAAACCGCACCGATAGGCCAACCGTGACCGTACCTCCCACATAAACTGTATCTTTTGATCTCATCGGTACCGGTGCGGTTTGGCCAACCATGACCATACCTCCCACATAAATCGTATCCTTCGATCGAGAAAGGTTTAGTACACTTTCTTATTGCACTTAAGTGTAATAAGACTAGGCACTAAGCCCATGTGGCACCCAATAATTGGCACTCTTTACATGAGGAGTGATAAAGTGGTAAACCAATTATTGAGTGTCACATTGACTTAGTGCCTAGTCATATTGCACTTAAGTGTAATAAAAAAGTGCACTAAGCCTTTTCCTTTCGATCTCATCGCCATCTGTTTTTTGAATTTAGTACACTGGAGTTGTGCACTTTTCACTTGTACTTCTCCATTTTTATTGGCCAATGAAAAGACTGTACAATACACTCATCCAATGAGAGGGGAGAAGTATAAGTGAAAGAGAAATAGTTTTGTAACACCATTTGGTAACATCATTTGGTAACATCACCATTAAAATTGTGCCACATCAGTAACTGAAATAAAAAAGTTAAAAACACCTCATAAATGATGAGGTTGTGGTGCACTTTGATTGGTGTGTTATTTTAATGTGTTACCAAATAGTGTTATTAAAATATTTTCTTAAGTGAAAAGTATACAACTCAAGTGCACTAAATTATTCTCTATAAAATTATACTCTTACATCCTATGACTTCTATACGAGCCGATCACTTTTCCGAGTGTCTACCCGTTGAGCACCCTTCCGAAGGATGTCGTTCCATGGGAATCCCGGAAACTACACAAAAATGCGAGTTCATATCCTCTCGCAACGCGGGAGGATCGAACTCAAAAAGTCACCAACGGCCAGGTGACGCGTGGCCCTTCCCTCCTTCCCACTTCCGTCCCTCCTCCCCACTTAACCGGTCACCCGGTTCTCCCCCCCCCCCCCCCCCCCCCCCCCCCCCCCACACACACACACCCTCTCCACTTTCCTAGTTACTGTTGTGCATTTATCTTTTGTTTTTTTTCTTTAGTTTAAATTTTTATTTTAAAATTCGATTGTGAAAGATGTGATTTTTTATTTTATAGTTTTTTATTAAATATAAAAATAAATATCATTAAAAAATATAATATTAATGTCTATCTGATTCGGGACTGTAACACCTTGAAAAATTTTAATAGTTGAAAAATATGAATAATATAGTTATTAGACCTCATTATTATTATGGGATTGAAATAATTAATATCTGAAATTAATTGATACTAATAAATGTTATCTTAGTGCCGTACAGAGAGATGTGCGCTCCGACAGGGCGACACCGAAAAACTATAACGAAAATAAAATTCAAGAACATCATAATTCCTAAAAAAATATGGTGACATCAAAAATGTAAATATCCGGATTTGTTGGCGTACAAATTTTGAAATTAAGTCGATGCAACTATTTTTCGGATGAATTTTCATCCAGTGCAAAATAAACTCTAAAATTAAACTAAAATCATCATAATCTATAAAACCATTACATTAGCCTATGACTGTAATTTTAACACAAATGTATATCATTTGAATGTGTTTTCAATAGGATCTTTGGGCCAACTGATTTTTAAGCTATTTACGGTAACCATTTTAAACAATTGTTTTTTTCCTTAGTTTTAAATTTTTATTTTAAAATCAGATTGTGAAAGATGTCATTTTTTATTTTATAGTGTTTTTAAATATAAAACAAATATCATTAAAAAATATAATATTGATGTCTATCCAGTTCGGGACTGTAACGTCCTGAAAAATTTTAATAGTTGAAAATTATGAATAATATGGTTATTAGACCTCATTATTATTATGGGATTGAAATAATTAATATCTGAGATTAATTGATATTAATAAATATTATCTTAGTGTCGTACAGAAAGATGTGCGCTCCGACAGGGCGACACTAAAAACTGTAACGAAAATAAAATCCGAGAACACCATAATTTTCAGAAAACTTTGGTGACATTAGAAATATAAATATCCAGATTTGTTGACGTACAAATTTCAAAATTAAGTTGATGCAACTATTTTTTAGACGATTTTTCACCCAGAACGCACCGCATGGGAGTTCTGCAGGGTTATAAACTCCCCCCAACACAATCGTATGAACCATTCCAGTGTTTGCTTCCACTGGTTTGGCCATTGTGGTGCGTATGGTTGATTTCGGGTGAATATGGTTGTATTCAGGTGCATATGTTGCATTCAGGTGCATATGGTTGTATTCAGATTATGGTTGCATTCATGTGCATATGGTTGCTCTCAAGTGCATATGGTTGCATTCAGGTGGATATGGTTATATTCAGGTGCATATGGTTGTATTCAGGTACTTATGGTTGCATTCAGGTGCATATGGTTGCATTCAGGTGCATATGGTTGCATTCAGATGCTTATGGCTGCATTCAGCTGCATATGGTTGTATTCAGGTGCATATGGTTGCATTCAGGTGCTTATGGTTGCATTCAGGTGCATATAGTTGCATTCAGGTGTTTATGGTTGCATTCAGGTGCTTATGGTTGCATTCAGGTGCTTATGGTTGCATTCATGTGCATATGGTTGCATTCAGCTGCATATGGTTGCAGTCAGGTGCTTATGGTTGTATTCAGGTGCATATGGTTGCGTTCACGTGTTTATGGTTGCATTCATGTGCTTATGGTTGCTTTCAGGTGCATATGGTTGCATTCAGGTGTTTATGGTTGCATTCAGGTGCATATGATTGCATTCAGGTGCTTATGGTTGCATTCAGGTGCTTATGGTTGCATTCAGGTGCATATGGTTGCATTCAGGTGCTTATGGTTGCATTCAGTTGCATATGGTTGCGTTCACGTGCATTAGGTAGGTCGGTCAACCGACTTCTAGATGTCGGTCGACCAACTTTCTCAGAATGCAACCATATGCACCTGAATGCAACCATATGCACCTGAATGCAACCATATGCACCTGAATGCAACCGTAAGCACCTGAATGCAACCATAAACACCTGAATGCAACCATAAGCACCTGAATGCAACCATATGCACCTGAATGCAACCATATGCACATGAATGCAACCATAAGCGCATGAATGCAACCATAAGTACGTGAACGCAACCATATGCACCTGAATAAAACCATAAGCACCTGACTGCAACCATATGCAGCTGAATGCAACCATATGCACATGAATGTAACCATAAGCACCTGAATGCAACCATAAGCACCTGAATACAACCATAAACACCTGAATGCAACCATATGCACCTGAATGCAACCATAAGCACCTGAATGCAACCATATGCACCTGAATACAACCATATGCAGCTGAATGCAACCATATGCATCTGAATGCAACCATAAGCACCTGAATGCAACCATATGCACCTGAATGCAACCATAAGCACCTGAATACAACCATATGCAACTGAATACAACCATATCCACCTGAATGCAATTATATGCACCTGAGAGCAACCATATGCACATGAATGCAACCATAATCTGAATACAATCATATGCACCTGAATACAACCATATCCAGCTGAATGGAACCATATGCACCTGAATGCAACCATATGCATATGAATGCAACCATATGTATCTGAATGCAACTATATGCATATGAATGTAATCATATGTATCTGAATGCAACCATATGTACCTGAATACAATATATGCACCTGAATACAACCATATTCACCCGAAATCAACCATACACACCACAATGGTCAAACCAGTGGAAGCAAACACTGGAATGGTTCGTACGATTGTGTTGGGGGATTTTATAACCCTGCAGAACTCCCATGCGGTGCGTTCTGGGTGAAAAATCATCCGGAAAATAGTTGCATCGACTTAATTTTGAAATCTGTATGTCAACAAATCCGGATATTTATATTTCTAATGTCACCAAAGTTTTCTGAAAATTATGGTGTTCTCGAATTTTATTTTCGTTACAGTTTTTTAGTGTCGTCCTGTCGGAGCGCACATCTTTCTGTACGGCACTGAGATAACGTTTATTAATATCAATTAATCCTAGATATTAATTATTTCAATCTCATAATAATAATGAGGTCTAATAACCATATTATTCATAATTTTCAACTATTAAAATTTTTCAAGACGTTACAGTCTCGAACTAGATAGACATCAATATTATATTTTTAATGATATTTGTTTTTCTATTTAAAAAAAACTATAAAATAAAAAATGACATCTTTCACAATCCGATTTTAAGATAAAAATTTAAAACTAAGGAAAAAAACAATTGGTTAAAATGGTTACCGTAGATAGCTTAAAAATCAACTGGCCCAAAGATCCTATTGAAAACACATTCAAATGATATATATTCGTGTTAAAATTGCAGCCATAGGCTAATGTAATGGTTTTATATATTATGGTGATTTTAGTTTATTTTTAGAGTTTGTTTTGCACTGGGTGAAAAATCGTTCGGAAAATAATTGCATCGACTTAATTTCAAAATCCGTACGTCAAAAAATCTGTATATTTACATTTCTGATGTCACTATATTTTTTTAGGAATTATAGTGTTCTCGAATTTTATTTTCGTTACAGTTTTTCGGTGTCGCCCTGTCGGAGCGCACATCTCTCTGTACGGCACTAAAGTAATATTTATTAGTATCAATTAATTTCAGATATTAATTATTTCAATCCCATAATAATAATGAGATCTAATAACTATATTATTCATATTTTTCAACTATTAAAATTTTTCAAAGTGTTACAGTCTCGAATCCGATAGATATTAATATTATATTTTTAATGATATTTATTTTTATATTTAAGAAAAAACTATAAAATAAAAAATAATATCTTTTACAATCGGATTTTAAAATAAAATTTTAAACTAAAGAAAAAAAAACAAATGGTGTATTACTGTTGCGCATTCGGTGGGAACTGGGAAGCTTGGTTGGGGGGGGGGGGACTGGGTGACCGGTTAATTAAATGGGGAGGAGGAGGGACGGAAGGGGGGGGGAGAACCGGTCACCCGGTGAAATGGGCAGTGGGGAGGAGGGACCGCCACGCGTCAGTCCATTGATGACTGCCTGAGTTGGGTCCTCCCGCGTTGCGAGAGGATCCCACTCCAAAAACGCAGCCCTGGCAAGCCCCCCTCGTAAAGCTGCTCGTTCGGCAATCCCACTCATGCTTTTATCGCAGAACCATGCCGCCCTCTGCTTCTTCCCCTCGCCGACCGCTCGACGCCGCCGGCGGTCTGCCAGCCCCAGCTCCCGCCCCTATGTCATTGGCGGAGGGAGGAGGAGTGGAGGTTGGGACGGGCAGTTCGATAGCGCCGGAGAAGAGCTCACATCCACCACCACCAGGTCCAACCCCTCGACGGCCTCCCGTCCGGCCCCTGCTGGCGGTGTTATATTGAGCCCTTCCAACCCTTTCGTTAAGCACTGCGTCAAGCTCCGGCAGAGCGCCTCCTACCGCCATTCCTCGGGCTGTGCGCTCGTCGTCGGTCTCACGCCCATCAGGTGTTTGTGTGAATGTCCCCACAGTAGGGAGGTCCCAGGTTCTTCTTTTATTGTTGTGCCACTCCTCCCGCATGCAGAGCTGCCTATGATAAGCCTTCGCGTAATGCAGGGAGATAGCGTACAGATACCAGGAAACTAATGGCCATGGCGGAGGGGAGGATGGGGAGCATGTGTGGAGAGGTTGCTCCTGTTGGATGGTGCAGAAGCAGTATCAGGAACTTCTGCACTCCTGAGGGAGCTGGGAATCGTGGGAGGCCGCAACAGTTCTTCTGGAGGTGACCGGGTAGTCCGTGTGAGCGCTGTGGTGATGAAGAAACTCGCAGGCCTGCAGACCACTGATTCCACCGAGGCAGTCGCCTTAATGAGGATGCCGAAAAGCTTCCACGATGTCAGTGGCAGACCAAGGGAGGAGGCACGTTGGAGCAGCTGGTTCTCTTCGCCGCCTCATCGCATATTGGTCCTTGATGGAATACAGGTTGTTTGATCCTCTATCTACTGTTCATGTAAACATCCATAGTTTTCTGACTAGCTTGTTGTTCTATCTCATCTCTTCTCTCGCACCCCCAACTCCACTAAAAGAGTTTATTGTTTCATTAAATCCATAGAGACAGAACTCTCAGTGTCATAGTGTGTGGAAGATCGGCCGATTCCCAGCCGCCAGGTGGGTATTCGACGGACCCAGAAAAATTTTCAGTGGGGTCACTCCCTTTAGAAAAATTTCTAACCAAATTAATGTAATGGAAAATTTCTGACTCATCAATGGGATTTTAAAAATCCAGTGGGTCACATGACCCCACTGGTTCTTCTCTGGTCCGTCCATTATTCCCCTAGCCATCCAATTCCGCTGGATCCGCCTCAAGGCCAATCCTGCCAAACATTTTTTTATGATCACTCATCACATTAATTCCTTTACACATGAGACATACACATGTCAACATATAACATTAAACTATCATTTCACATATATAAATTAATACATGTAAATTATATGTATACATTTGATTGATATATATGTATATATGTACACACACATATATATGTAATAATCATATATATAGATATATGTAATTATGTATATATATATATATATATTAATTTATAAATATAGTATTATAATATACATATTAATAGTATAGAATATATATGTATGTATATACATATACAATACATATATATTACATAAATATGCGTACATATGAATACTTCAATTGATATATACGATTACTTATATCACAAATATATACATGTCAATATATAGGTTATATATAATATATGATTGTATTAATTGATATAGGGTAAATTAATTAGGAGTCTCTATCAGTTTTGACTTATTTTCTAATCTCTAACAAGGCTATAACTCATTACAGTAAGTGTTTTCCCCTATTACAGAATATGTTTAGTCCTGTTACAGCAAGACTTCCCTATTACAATCAGGGACTCCTAACTAACTTGTCCATGATATATAATTTATGTACTATATATACATAAAGTTAATATGTATACATATGATTGTATAGATTGATTTACATATTATTTTGTATACATGTATATGATTTATATTCTTTATATGTAATTTAATGCATCATATGGTTTAAAGTGCAAACATTTTCTCATCTCTCATGCCTATGCTCTGACATATACGAGTGCATATGATTTTTGTTTTCTTCTGATTTGTCATATTTTTCATGAATCTTTTAAAAGAGATTTTTTTAATCTGGCCAATCCAAGATTAGCTTGACTTCTGGTGGATCAGCCAGTCCGGCCCATCCGAACTGGATAGAGGATCAGCCCAGGTGATCCCTGGGCCAATCCGATTCAGAACTCCATGCTCAGTGTCGATTGCATAGGATCATCTTCATTGTAGCCCCAGTTCCATCATGCTGGAATGAAGATAGAAATGGACAAGGAAAAGGAAGTAGAGAGGTGAAACTGAGTAAGCCATAAGTTATTGCATATGTATTGTAGAGCTGTTGACTGTTTAAACATGCAGTGTCCAAAACAGGCCAGACAACTTGTAGGCCATTAATTTTCTATGGTGATTGGAGTCAATTTGCACAAAACGAGAAAATTTAAAAGTGATGTTTCTTTTACAGCATATTTAAATGAAGACTTTGGTATCCGGTGTTGTTTCTAGTCATTCTAGATTCTTCACATGGAAGGTTTTAGGAGAAACATTTTTTCTTTTAGAAGTCATACTTATGATCCAATACTCTGGATCTATATTTTCGCCGCTCATTCTTGATTGTTCCCTTTTTGGCGAGTACATCCAAGTTGTGGCTATCATTCTATTCACGTTATATATTAAGCTTTCCTGTTTTTTTTCAGGATCCAGGCAATCTTGGCACACTATTGAGATCAACTATGGCATTCAAATGGGTAGGATGCCTACTGTTAACCATTATCTTGTCATTCAAATGGATAGGATGCATGTGTTATATCACATGTATTGAAGTCAGTTTGTTGAAAATTTCATAGATTATTTGGACAGGACGGTGTTTTTCTGCTTCCCAGTTGCTGTGATCCTTTCAATGACAAAGCTCTTAGGGCAGCACGTGGGGCTTCTTTCCAGCTGACTATTATTGCTGGTGACTGGTTCACTTAGAGGATTTGAGGGATAAATTTCAAATGAAGATTTTGGCAGCCCATCCTGAGAATATCAATGAAACATCATTTGACCGTTCTTCTCTTATCCTGTCTCAAAAACTAGCAGAATCTTTGGCTGACACCCCTCTCTGTTTAACACTTGGTAGTGAAGGGCATGGCCTCTCCCAGCAGGCCATGTGTTCATCTGAGCTTGTCCACATCCCAATGGTAGGACATTTTGATTCTCTCAATGTTGCAGTGGCCGGTGGAATTTTCTTGTTTATACTTAAGTCTGAATATTGTAGGACTATTTGATTCCTACACATGTTTGTGGCATTTATATTAATTCTATGGCTGATTTGTGTTTTTTTGTGTACATACGTCTTATTCTCAACTGGCTAAGCTGACCTTGTTCACTTCTTTCGTAAAGGAAGCAAATGGATAACTAGAGGGAGGGGAACGTACGATTACTGGGAACTCGGGAAAAAATTGAGAAGAAAGTTTGCAACACGAGAATGTCATCTTTGCATTATAGTCATAGATGGCAATTGTCCACCATTTGCTTCCTGGGAAAAGACCCACAAAACAGTATGAACATGACGAAGGAAAGATCGCTAGTTTTTTTTTTTCCGAAGGATTAATGACTAACCTTCCAGAATCCATAGTTTTCAAAACAGACTCATGGCTGCATAGTATGTTCTGCACCCCACCAACACGAGGGAAACCCAGAAGCATGGGGTGTCTGACCTCCCCCGATAGCTGATGCAGACACTGGATTGGAGCCGAAAGCGAGAAGAGGCCGTGAACGGCAGACAATGGGAGTAGCGAACTCCGCCATGTGAGGGCCCTCAACTGGGCACCATGGCGTGTAGGACAAGAGGGACTCGGAGGTAAGGTTCACTAATCATGGCTACTGGCTAGGCTGCTGGCGGGGCACCGAAGTGCGCTGGACCCACCCAAGCTTTCACAGCCGATGCCTGTGGCCGGATACGAGTGGGCCATCAGCGTGAACGTGGAGTACTGTGTGAGGACAGGTGATTATTAGGCTGCCAACAGATCTCTGTTTTTCATTTAATCCATCCGTTTTCACATTTTTTATAAGATGTGGAACGCTGAAATTTGTTTTTGGATAGGTTAGCAGAAATGAAATAAATATTCGAATTTGTAAGATATGAAAATGGAAATATTTAATTTTGCATCTGTTTCTTCGTTTCTTTTTTTAATATATGTAATTTTTTACAATAAAAAACTTCTCAACCTCGAAACTTTAGTTCTTAAATTTTTAACTCACTATCTCTCACATCTAATTTATGAGAAAGATTTATTGTACTTGCATATTGTACTTTAAGTACAATATGACTAGGCAACAATCTATGTGGCATCCAACAATTAGATGACCACTTTATCACTCCTCGGTGAGGGATGCCACATGGATTATTGTCCAGTCATATTACACTTAAAGTATAATATACAAGTGTAATAAATCTTTCTCCTAATTCATATGTAAATATCGCCTCTCCTTGTCCCATTTGTGGCTATTGGTCACTCCCTTATTCTATTATATATGGTGGTTCTTTCCCTGACTATCTTCTACCTACATATGTCGACTATCTATTACTAAATCATTACTATAACTATATGATGTTGTGGTGGCCGAATCTGGTCACCTAGGCCCATGATGGCCCATTGCGGCCTCTCGCGTCCTGTCAACAAACGTAACACCATTTCAAGGGCCACGTCCTCATCAGGGCGGTTCGAAGACCTCCATGTATGGCCCCTGTAATCGGACGTCGTCAAGTTCCACAGCAGCATATCCCCGAGCAGGTCATCTGCCCTTCTTACCAAACAACTACGGATGCTACCGATCAGCGCGTTCCATCACCACGCGAGTCACCTGCTCGGTGATCTTGTCCGGAGGTTGCCGAACAGCTCTCCGTATCCTCGCGACGGTTATAACCGCCCCATGCCACGCGCCCCATCATCAAGAGGCGCGTTAACTGCCTGGCATCTCAACAGACATCTGGGTGCATAACTCCTTCCGTTATGCGCACCCATATAGGCGCCTTTTCAGGCACGATCTACCAACATAACGCACGATTGCCTCCGCACCTACGCCTATAAAGGTACGGTACAGGACCATGCACTGGTACGTCCTCTCTCACGCGAACACACCCTTACACATACAAACCCCCTGCCTCGTGAGCTTCATACTGACTTGGGCATCAGAGGGTTTCCCCGGTCTTCACCGGGCCCCCCTGATCCAACCCTGATTTTGCAGGTTTCCGTCCGCACCAGCGTTCGTCTTCCCCATCTTCTTTAGTGGAGGCCCGTTTGGCTCCGGCCCAAACAGGAACATACCACCACAGATGTTATTATACTAATTTGATCTTGTCATACTTCATTTAGTAATGATCAGTATAATATATGAGATGAAGAAGATATGATAGAAGATATATTTGTATTTATTGTTGTTAGTTATCTATACAAGTAGATTATTAATTTACATTTAAAATTATTCATAAATTTAATAATCAATGCACTTGTAAATTTATAATATATTCTTATTATATAATATTGTAGCATCCGATGAAATTTTTATTTTATTTTTATTTTGGTTTTTTTTTTTACTTAAAACGGAAAGAGATGAGGAAGTTGAAACACTCTTTTTTATTTCTAACTCTGAAATTTCTTATAAAATTGAGAGCAAAAATATTCATTTTCGATTCCTCTGATATGTTAACAATCTTAGTGATCGCCCTTGCGAGGTTGCTGGTCCTGCAAGCAAATGATCTCATGGTGTGGAGGGGCTTCAAACGCTGGGTGGCCGAGTTCCCTCACCTGCAAGCAATATGCCAACAATGCAAACTTTTAACCCTTTTTGTCCATCCGAGAAGATAAGTAAAGGGTGACGACAGGATGGCAGGAGTTTTCAAGGACAACAAGAGTTAGTCATCCAAGCTTTTTACAAAAACGCTTAGTGATCTACACGAAGGGCAAGAAAAGTGATGTAAATTGTTTAATAAATAATTTTATTAATTGAAGAAAAAAGAGAGAGAAAAATCTTACCAGATTTTTATTAATAAGATTATTTGCCAAGTAATCCATAATACTTTTCTTACCCTCTTAAGAGGGCACTAAGTATTTCTCAACTTTTTAACTGAGGTTAGGTTAAAGCAACCGAAGTTTGACCGGGCGATACACATGATACAGTAAAGAGAAATATTTATTATATTTGTTACAGACTCCTCTTTGGATGGACACACGGTGCCACCAATTCAATAGCCAATAAAAGTTTGTTTATTGCACTTGTACGAGTGTAGTAAATAGGTGTGTATGGTAAAATGCGGTGTAACATGGGTACGCAGGATCTAGAGAAATATTAGTATTACGATACAAAATACTTGGAAACCATTAATATTTGAAGGTATCTCAGATTCAAAAATATCTATACCTTAGAAGAACCATATTCTTTTGGCAAAGAAAAGTGATGCGTAGAGAATGACCTAAATTTCAGCACAATGCCTATATGATATTTTGTCAATAAGGTACATGTCTATTTCATTTCATATAAATAAAATAATTGAAGTTAATGTATACAATATGAGAAATATTAGCTTCAGGCACAATCTGCAGTTGCATCCAGGTGTTGTAAACAGCTGAATTGGATTTGTGCCCGTACGTTGGTTTAAGTCACAGATTCCACCACCAGCCATTTGCTTGGACTCAGCGAGTAGGGGCCGACTGCGTCTCCATTCTGCCTGCCTAATTGTTGTCCCCAACATGAGCTGAGGCAGAGGTTCTTGTCCGCATGGACTAAAATAAGGCGGAGCATGGCCTGCTTAAGTGGAGTCCGGATCCTCTCGCAACGCGGGAGGACCGGACTCAGTAAGTCTCCAACCGGAGGCTTACGCGTGGCCCGCCCTCTCCCCACTTCCGTCCCTCCTCCCCACTCCCGGTCACCCGGTTCCCCCCCCCCCCCCCTTCCCACCTTCTCTCCCGGTCGCCCCCCCCCCCCCCCCCCCCCACGTTCTCTCCCTCCAGTTAGTTACTGTTGCGCATTTGCACTATAGTAACTCACCTTTTGTTTTTTTTTCTTCTTAATTTTAAATTTTATTTTAAAATCCAATTGTGAGAGATATCATTTTTTATTTTATAGTTTTTTTCTTAATATAAAACAAACATCATTAAAAAAAATATTAATGTCTGTCGAATTCGGGACTGTAACACTCTGAAAAATTTTAATAGTTGAAAAATATGAATAATATGGGTATTAGACCTCATTATTATTATGAGATAGAAATAATTAATATCTGAAATCAATTGATACTAATAAACGATATCTTAGTGCCGTACAGAGAGATGTGCGCTCCGACAATGCGATACCGAAAAACTGTAACGAAAATAAAATTCGAGAACACGATAATTTTTAAAAAAATGGTGACATCAGAAATATAAATATCCCGATTTGTTGACGTACGGATTTCGAAATTAAGTCGATGCAACTATTTTTCGGACGATTTTTCACCCAGTGCAAAATAAACTCTAAAAATTAAACTAAAATCATCATAATCTATAAAACCATTACATTAGCCTATGGCTGTAATTTTAACACAAATGTATATCATTTGAATGTGTTTTCAATAGGATCTTTGAGCCAGCTGATTTTTAAGTTATTTACGGTAACCAGTTTAACCAATTATTTTTTTCCTTAGTTTTAAATTCTTATTCTAAAATCGGATTTTGAAATATGGTATTTTTTATTTTATAGTTCTTTTAAATTTTAAAATAAATATCATTAAAAATATAATATTGATGTCTATCCAGTTCGGGTCTGTAACGTCCTGAAAATTTTAATAGTTGAAAATTATGAATAATATGGTTATTAGACCTCATTATTATTATGAGATTAAAATAATTAATATCTAGCATTAATTGATATTAATAAACGTTATCTTAATTCCGTATAAAAAGATGTGCGCTCCGACATGGCGACATCGAAAATACCATAATCTATAAAACCATTACATTAGCCTATGGCTGCAATTTTAATACAAATGTATATCATTTAAATGTGTTTTCAATAGGATCTTTGGGCAAGCTGATTTTTAAGTTATTTACGGTAACCATTTTAACCAATTATTTTTTTCCTTAGTTTTAAATTTTTATTCTAAAATCAGATTGTGAAAGATGTCATTTTTTATTTTATAGTTTTTTAAATTTAAAAACAAATATCATTAAAAATATAATATTGATGCCTATCCAGTTCGGGACTGTAACGTCCTGAAAATTTTTAATAGTTGAAATTTTGAATAATATGGTTATTAGACCTCATTATTATTATGAGATTGAAATAATTAATATCTATGATTAATTGATATTAATAAACGTTATCTTAATTCCGTACAAAAAGATGTGTGCTCCGACATGGCGACATCGAAACACTGTAACGAAAATAAAATCCGAGAACACCAAGGTTGCAGATTCAATTCAGGTGCACATGGTTGCATTCAGGTGCCTATAGTTTCATTTAAGGTGGAAAATTTTTTCATATAGGTGCATAATGTTGCATTCAGGTGCATATGCTTGCATTCAGGTGCATATGGTTGCATTCAGGTGCTTATGGTTACATTCAGGTGCATATGGTTGCATTCAGGTGCATATGGTTGCATTCAGGTGCTTATGGTTGCATTCCGATGCATATGGTTGCATTCAGGTGCTTATGGTTGTATTCAGGTGCATATGGTTGCATTCAGGTGCATATGGTTGCATTCATGTGCTTATGGTTGCATTCAGGTGCTTATGGTTGCATTCAGGTGCTTATGGTTGCATTCAGGTGCATATGGTTGCATTCAGGTGCTTATGGTTGCATTCAGGTGCATATGGTTGCATTCAGGTGCATATGGTTGCATTCAGGTGCTTATGGTTGCATTCAGGTGCTTATGTTTGCATTCAGGTGCTTATGGTTGCATTAGGGTGCATATGGTTGCATTCAGGTGCATATGGTTGCATTCAGGTGCTTATGGTTGCATTCAGGTGCTTATGGTTGCATTCAGATGCATATGGTTGCATTCAGGTGCTTATGGTTGCATTCAGGTGCATATGGTTGCATTCAGGTGTTTATGGTTGCATTCAGGTGCATATGGTTGCATTCAGGTGCTTATAGTTGCATTCAGGTACATATGGTTGCATTCAGATGCATATGGTTGTATTCAGGTGCTTATGGTTTCATTCAGGTGCATATGGTTGTATTCAGGTGTTTATGGTTGCATTCAGGTGCATATGGTTGCATTCAGGTGTTTATGGTTGCATTCAGGTGCATATGGTTGCATTCAGGTCCCACCCCACTTTATGATTCTGAATGCAACCATATGCACCTGAATGCAACCATAAACACCTGAATGCAACCATAAGCACCTGAATGCAACCATAAGCACCTGAATGCAACCATAAGCACCTGAATGCAACCATATGCACCTGAATGCAACCATAAGTACCTGAATGCAACCATATGCACCTGAATGCAACCATAAGCACCTGAATGCAACCATAAGCACCTGAATGCAACCATATGCACCTGAATGCAACCATAAGCACCTGAATACAACCATATGCACCTGAATGCAACCAAAACACCTGAATGCAACCATATGTACCTGAATGCAACCATATGCACCTGAATGTAACCATAAGCACCTGAATGCAACCATATGCACCTGAATGCAACCATATGCACCTGAATGCAACCATAAGCACCTGAATGCAACCATATGCACCTGAATGCAACCATAAGCACCTGAATACAACCATATGCACCTAAATGCAACCATATGCACCTGAATGTAACCATAAGCACCTGAATGCAACCATATGCACCTGAATGCAACCATATGCACTTGAATGCAACCATAAGCACCTGAATGCAGCCATAAGCGCCTGAATGCAACCATAAGCACCTGAATGCAACCATAAGCACCTGAATGCAACCATATGCACCTGAATGCAACCTTATGCATCTGAATGCAACATTATGCACCTATATGAAAAAATTTTCCACCTTAAATGAAACTATAGGCACCTGAATGTAACCATGTGCACCTGAATTGAATCTGCAACCTTGGTGTTCTCGGATTTTATTTTCGTTACAGTTTTTTGATGTCGCCATGTCGGAGCGCACATCTTTTTGTACGAAATTAAGATAACGTTTATTAATATCAATTAATCCTAGATATTAATTATTTCAATCTCATAATAATAATGAGGTCTAATAACCATATTATTCATAATTTTCAACTATTAAAAATTTTCAGGACGTTACAGACCCGAACTGGATAGACATCTATATTATATTTTCTAATGATATTTATTTTTAAATTTAAAAGAACTATAAATAAAAAATGGCATATTTCACAATCCAGTTTTAGAATAAGAATTTAAAACTAAGGGAAAAAATAATTGGTTAAAATGGTTACCGTAAATAGCTTAAAAATCAGCTGGCTCAAAGATCCTATTGAAAACACATTCAAATGATATACATTTGTGTTAAAATTACAGTCATAGGCTAATGTAATGGTTTTATAGATTATGGTGATTTTAGTTTAATTTTTAGAGTTTATTTTGCACTGGGTGAAAAATCATCCGAAAAATAGTTGCATCGACTTAATTTTGAAATCCGTACGTCAGGATATTTATATTTCTGATGTCACTATATTTTTTAAAAAATTATCATGTTCTCAAATTTTATTTTCGTTACAGTTTTTCGGTATCGCATTGTCGGAGCGCACATCTATCTGTACGGCACTAAGGTATCGTTTATTAGTATCAATTGATTTCAGATATTAATTATTTCTATCTCATAATAATAATGAGGTCTAATACCCATATTATTCATATTTTTCAACTATTAAAATTTTTCAGAGTGTTACAGTCCCGAATTCGACAGACATTAATATTATTTTTAATGATGTTTGTTTATATTTAAGAAAAAAACTATAAAATAAAAAATGATATCTCTCACAATTGGATTTTAAAATAAAATTTTAAAATTAAGAAGAAGAAAAAAACAAAAAGGTGAGTTACTGTAGCGCAAATGCGCAACAGTAACTAATTGGGAGGGAGAGAACGTGGGGGGGGGGGGGGGGGGCGACTGGGAGAGAAGGTGGGAAGGGTGGGGGGGGGAACCGGGTGACCGGGAGTGGGGAGGAGGGACGGAAGTGGGGAGAGGGCGGGCCACGCGTAAGCCTCCGGTTGGAGACTTACTGAGTCCGGTCCTCCCGCGTTGCGAGAGGATCCGGACTCGCTTAAGTGTGCCTTGTTTTGGTCTTGAGTGAAGTGTTTCTTTCTTGTTAGGTCTTTAGTGAAGTGATCGCGTGAAGGTTTTGTCCAAGGAAGGACAACTCGGGGATCAGACACGGTCCACGGATCGGTCCGCTGTTCCAAACTGGTTTCCCCTTTTTTATAAGAAAATATTATTAAAAAATTCAACAAAAAATCATGAAAAATGGAAAATAATTGTGTTTTGTCCGAAACTTATATCCAGGACCTCGGGTAAGTCCTTGAAATTTTATTAATTTGCAAAAAAAAAAAAGGTTACATATATGGGGGGGGGACATGGAATCTTACCCCTACAAGTCTACAAGAAAATAATGAATGAAGAAAAAAAAATTTAAAAATTATTCTACTATTGTAGTCTTACATTGTAAGTGCTATACACATGATCTACATAACTATCACAAGACATAATTCTCATAGCATTGTCTATATTCCTCCAGATATTGGTGATACTCATTTGTGTATGCTTTGATGAATCTCACTAGCCCCCATTCTTGTGTTTCCCCTCCATAATAAGATGTGTGAGGTAAAAGATAAGTTGTATATCCTCTTGAGTGACTAGATGTGTCAGAGAATAATAGTGATTTAGCAATTGGATGATATCCATACAGTGGTGGCTCAAAGAAGGGGTCGAATGTTGATGCTTATTGATTCCCCATGCTTTCATCTCCAATTGATGTGCCTCTAGTTATTCAGCTTCCTTGGTCTTCATCTTGTCTGACGTGTAAATTGGTCCTCCGCGATAATTGGAGGTGAAGTGTAGGGATGTGATGGACAACCAAGAGGGGAAGGGTGAATTAGTTATCGCTCAATAAAAGTTCTTTTTAACTCAGAACAGATTAGACTAAATTAATCAAACCTATTATGTGATATGCACAGTAGAATATAACAAGTATATAGACGAAATCAACTATCCTAACGTGCATAGAACGGAGGTAGAAAGATGGATCAAACTACACATGCACGCAGAATTTAGAGTGGTTCGACAAACATACCTATGTGTGCGTCTACGTTCACTACCCCACACCCCTGTGAGGATTTCCACTAACTTATTTCCCAAGTACAAGTTACAAGACCTCACACACACACACTATTGTTTCAGAAGACAACCACAACCCCACCTCATTTCCCAGGGACGAGACAACACGATGTGTATGCGCGCACGCACTACACACCAACAAACAACAACGTGCTTACAGCTGAGCACACACACATAGATATGTAAGGTAAATGTGTGAGCAGTTTCTCAACCCAAAGAACAAGAGGATAAATAGAAACACAGAGGTTCAGATTTCTCCTATTTGCGTTGTTGAGAAACGTTGAAGTAGAAATCAGTTGCACTGGCTTCCTAGGATGTTGCACTATGGCTGCAGATGACTCTTGACGTCCAAAGCTTCAACTTGAATCAGCAAATCTGGAGAAGAAAGCCTAGAAGAAACTCTGGTTCGCATGTGCTTTCTCTGACCTAACTTCTTGTTGGACCCGTTCTCCAAGGATGTAAATATATACTGCTCACAAGGATAGACTTCTATCTTGAGACCCACGACCAAAAGACTTCTTATTGGTCGTAGATCAGAAGATAGAGTCATGTAAATCCAAAACAGAAAAGAGTCCTATCCAAACTGGAAATTGGATTTCCGGAGTCGGTCGACCGATTTCACCTAGTCGGTCGTCCGATTCTGGACTTTGACTCTTATGTCAACCTGCTTCTTCTTTTGTGTCGACACACAGAACCAAGTTAGTCGTCCGATTTTGTGAAGTCGGTCGACTAATTCTTCGACTGTCCCAGCCCCAAACAGCACTGGCTAGGTCAATCGTCTGATCCCTTCATATCCATCGTCCGATCTTTTCTTCACCAATCGGAAACTTGGTATCAATTGATTGGCCTTGACTTCATCAATCGATTGGAGCTTTATTTCAGCAACCGATTGGTCTTCGTATGGTCGGTCAACCGATTTCTCCGAGTCGGTCGTCCGATCTGACTTGTGTGTTAACGTGCAAAACATGTGTCGACACCCTTTGATAATCAAGCAATTGATTCCTTCATGTCAGTCGTCCGACTCTCAGTTCTGCAGACTTTCTTCCTGTCTTGCCTTTCTATTTTTTGCAAATCTTGGGCTTTGTATTAATCACTTCAAATGTGACTTTTAGACAAATATACTGCACACTTAACATACAAATTAGACCTCAAATTAAATAAATATAAATCAAATGCTTGGGCCATCAACATGAATTACACTCAGTGTTTTGTGATTTTCTCAACATGAGTTAAACTTAGTGTTTTTGTAATCATCAAAATATACAGAGTACAACAATCTCCTCATTTTTGATGATGTCAAAACACTTATAGATTTATCACACAAAACACATCATTTGATTTTCGATACCAATTTGATTTAATTTTTATGTGTTTTCATATGACACATATGCATGCATTCAGTCATGCAAGATTAACTCCCCCTCTTTAAAATACTTATGACTCTAACTCTCCCCTTTTCTTTTGGATGTAAACTCTCCCCCAAAACTAAAATATAAAATCTACAAATATTCTCTCCCCTTTTTGACAACATCAAAAAGTGGGTGGTATTAGGGATAAGAGGTGCAATTGGCATAATACAAAGTACGTGTATCAAATTCTCTAAAATGTCACTTTGGGGAATCTGATGGGAGTGCATGCTCTAAAAGATAGCTATTAAATAGTCCAGTGTTTAATCAAGTTCTCAACACACATCCAAAATTAAATAGCATTTAAAGTGAAGTGTGAAACATGATTAAGAGGCATCACACATGATGATAAGCAAATTCTAATTAACACTTACGGATATTCTCAATCTTACCCTAGTATGATAGACCTTCGATTTTTGGTAGCTATCACTCTGCCCCCTTTTTTGTTTATTTTGAAACAAATGATGTGATTAATTTTTTTTTTGTTTCTTTCTTTTCTTTCATTTTGAGGAAAGTATTATCGTATGATGTGAGACTTTTCATCTGTTCAGTGGAAAGACCCGGTCACTAAGCTCAGTTCCCCTTTCAATTTGGGACAGGTAGCTTTTTTCTCATGAGTTACTACACGTTAAGTGGATTTTGAGCATCACAGTAGTATTGCAAAAATTTTCTACCGATCATCAAGATGATATCTGATAATCATAGTCATGTGCATTAGAGTGTTGGTTTCAATTTTAAATAAATTTTGAGAAGCAAGTTAAATACATAACTACTTAGCTCCCCCTTAATGTATGCACACACCAAATGCAGAAATCTCCCCCTTAGTGGCTGAATTAATGCACACTAAGTTTTAAGCCAATGCAATAGAATATCAAGGGAGTATTAAGCCATATAAAGAATCAAGGAAGTGTTTTTACATATACTTTACATGCAAGCACATTAGGGACAAAATACAATAAGACCTAAGACTCTTTTTATGTTTTTTATTTTTCAAAAAAAAATGTTTTTGATAGAAGGAAAATAAAAACACAGCCTATAAACAAAATCTAAAAGAGTAAACAATACAGCATACAAGAGTATTCATGTATTACCTTGAAAGTCCAAAATAGAAGAACATGATACTCACAGAACAGTGTAGACTATAAATGCCTTAAGATTCACATTAATACCAATTGATGTTCGAACTCTTAAGTTCACAAGACACCTACAACCACAGATCTCAGGTAGATTTCTTTGGTATCCAAATAGTTTTGGGTCTAACAGTGTTAGTCCTAGAAGGCAACAAATCCTTCCTTATCCACACCAAGTTCATTTTTTGTATGTTTCTTTTTAAAGAACAATTGTAGTTCATATGACCATACCCACCACAGAAGTAACATGTGACATTAGGATTGTGTTCTGTGTGTTGTGGTTTATGAAGAACATGATGATTAACATGCTGAAATTTATTTAACTGTGCATCTTTCTTAGCCTTTACAGAATGTTTACCATTTACTAATTGTTTGGCTTGCACAGATTTCTTAACTTGCTCAGTCTTCTTAGCATGAATTGATTTTTTAACATGAGCAATTTTCTTTGCATGTGACTGTGATGTGCTAGGAGCATTGGAAGCATGAACAAAAGATGTTTTTATTTTAGACTCAACAGATTTGTTCTCTTTAATTTTAAGGGAATAGCCTAAACTATGTCTATTAGTGTTCACCTTAACACTAAGGACTTCATCAAGCTTTTGTTTTCCCTTCATGAGTCTAGACGTAGTAGATTTCATCTCATCTATAGTTTCATGCAGTTTCTTAACAGAATTTTCAAAATTCTTAACATTCTCTTCAAACATATGCACTTGATTTTTCAATTCTTCATTTTATATTTCAGAGAAACATTTTCCTTTTCAAGCATGTAGAATTTTTCTGAAAAACCATTATCATTAGCCATGCATTGCATTTCTTCTTCATACAATGAAAATTTACTTTACGTGATTTCATTTTCATCTTGAAAAACATTGCATTGAACATTCAACATGTCACATGATTCACATGGATATTCATTATGCAAATATCATTGATTTTTATCTTTAGCCCCTTATTTTCCTTTTTTACTTTTCTGTATTTCTCATATAAGTCTGAATATATTTGCTCAATCATCCTTAAGAGTAAAGGATTCTCGGTCAGAGTTTACCTTAAGAGATTCATCCTCAATAGCCATGAGACCGCACTACTCCTTCTTGGCTTCTTCAGCCTTGGAGGATGACTGGTCGGAGTCACTCTATGTGGCGACTGTGGCTGTGGGCTTCTTTACCTTCTGTTTGTTCTGCTTTTTCATAAATATTGGGCATTCTGATCTCATGTGCCCAATTCCTTGGCATTCATAGCAAATCAATTCTGAATTTCTGCTAGAGTCTTCTTGCTTGTTCTTGTCCTTGGAGTCCATAGGAAGCTTTGCATACTGTGGCCTTTTGTTTCTCAGAAATTTTCTGAAGCTCTATGGAATTTTGGTCACTTCCTCCTCATCTTCACTTGAGGAGTTTTCTTCAGAAAGATATGCCTTTGATTTCCTTGGCTTTAGTGCTACATCCTTTTGCTTAATAAGCAAAAGTTGCTCAGCCTCCTGCTGCTTCAGATTGATCTCGTATGTCATGAGACTCCCAATTAACTCATCCACAGTGAGGGTTGACAAGTTCTTGGAGTATTCGATGACTGTGGCCTTGGTGTGCCACGCTGGTGGTGTTGAACCACTTTATGATTGTCCTTGTATTTTAGTGATAACAAAACTTATGATGATTTCAAGTATATCTTTGATTTGATTAAATGATATTGAATATTTTGTTTCATCTGTGTCGCATCAATCTCATAGCAAAATGCTAAGTCTCTCATTAATGCAATAAGGCGCACTAAAATGATAAAATCGATGTTTAATCCATATACATCGATTTCAGATTAAGTGCCAAATTAATAAGCGCTACAACGATTTGTTCTGATCAATTTTATAAGCGCTACAACGATTTGATTTTAATTGAATAAAGTTCCATAACGATTCGCTAAGGCTCATAACGATTTGATAAGTGAGTGCAACGATTTGCCCTCACATTGATTTGCCTTCGCAACGATTTGATAAGAAATTGATCTCATAACGACTTCATAAGTGATCACATCGATTTCTTTAGAGAGAACAATGACTTGTTCTCCACATCGATTTATTCATAAATGTGCAACGATTTACTTATAAATGAACAACGATTGTATAAGTCACATTCACATCGATTTCTCTTAGGTTTTAAAGTGTTTCTTGGCGCCTAAATGAAAAGTCAAATATCTTCTGACAAAAAGCTACATGCGTAATTTCTCAGTTCTGTCAGAAAAAGATATGACTTATCAGTTTTAGCATATTAAGAGAAACACAGTAGCATGCACAGTTTTCATGTAAACACTCTTTTATGCTAACACTTTATTTCATGCTCACAGACCTCGAAAGACCACAAAGAGTGATCAAGACAAGAGATGAGCAACGGCTAGAACTCCAACGGATCTCTTCAACGGATCCATTCAAAAGCTGCTCTTATAAAAGATGAAGCATAAGCTGAAGAAGCAAGGAGAGAGCCTTCCTGAAAATCTTTGAAGGAGTGTACAACCAGTGAGGAACCTGAACTCCAAACACACTCAAAGGAAAAGAGAGAAAGAGCCTGAGCCCAAGAAGAAGTGTTCAAGTATTTGAAGCATTCGAGCTTTCAAGCCTCCTTCCTTCTCTCTTCATTTTCTCCCTGTGCTCATTCTAATCTTGGGGGAGAGTCTGTGACTGTGAGCTAAGTCCTGAGTGTTCATCTTGTAATAGCTCTCAGTCTGATCTTTCTTTTCTAAGAAAGATTTATGTCCAGCTGTAGGACTGTATACAGTGTGTAACCCAGCTAGGGGTTTGTGTCTAGCAGAACCGCACTGGGGTTTATACCAGTAGGTTTGCTTCTGAGCCTAGAAAAGAAGTGGGCTGCCTTCTTGCCCGAGAAAGAGAAGAAGACCAGCTGGGGTGCTGGGTGTTATAGTGTCCTTGAGGGGGACTGTACCCTTGGTTAGTGAAATCCCAAGAGGTTGCTTGGAGACTGGACGTAGGACTTCCATGTGGGAAGGGCCAAACCAGGATAAATCTCATGTGTCCTTTGTGTGATTGTTCTTTTGCTTCCGCACTGCCACTCTTCATCACGCTAACACTAACCAAACTTTTAAGTATTCACGTTTTGATTTCAGATTTCAGAAAAACCTATTCACCCCCCCCCCCCTCTAGGTTACCTTGCTGCCGCACCAAAAGGGCCAACAAGTGGTATCAGAGCCGGTCTCTGAACATTCAAAGAAGATCCAACGATCTTAGAGCAAAGATCCATGGCAGCTCAAGGATATACTGAAGGTCAATCAGTTACCAGACCTCCATTCTTCGATGGAGAGGATTACCAATATTGGAAAATGAGAATGGAATGCTTCATTTGAGGCACAGACTTTGATCTATGGCAGGTAATTGAGGTAGGTGATTATGTTGTTACTCCTGCTGCTGATACTACTGCCATTACTACAGCAGATAAAGTTAAATTATCTTTAAACTTTAAGGCTAAAAACTATCTTTGTTGCGCTTTATCTAAAAGAGAATTCAGTAGAGTATCTGCATGTAAATCTGCTAAAGAAATATGGGAAAAACTGCAGATAACTTATGAAGGGACAAATAAAGTGAAACAAACTAGGATAGACATTCTTATCTCACAATATGAGCAGTTTAAAATGCTTCCTAATGAAAATATTACTCAAATGTATAATAGATTTTCAAGTATAGTAGTAGGTCTGAGCTCCCTTGGCAAAAATCTCTCTAATGAGGAAACTGTGAGAAAAGTACTTAGGTCTTTAACTACTTCATGGACCCCTAAGGTCACAGCTATTGAAGAAGCCCATGATCTAACCAAGTTCTCTATTGATAAGCTAATTGGTTCCCTCATGGCACATGAAATTAATATGGAGCGTCTATCTGAAAGCTCATCAAAGCAAAAATGTACTAATGCTCTTAAAGTGGTAGCTGCTCCTTCCACTTCTTCTTCTAGCTCAAAATTGTAGGATCTGAAGACAGTGATGTTGATGAAGTACTGTCCAAGCTTCAGAAGATTCTCAAGAAGAAGAAAAATGGATCAAGAAGGATTCAAAAGAAAGAGAGAAAAGAAAAAGAACCAGTCTGCTATGAATGCAGAAAACCTGGACATCTGAGACCAGATTGTCCAAGGCTCAAGAAGACTGGTCAAACCAAAAGTCCAAGAAGCAGCACAAGAAGTTCAAAAGAAAATCCATGGCGGTTGCTTGGGAAAATGAAGAGGACACAAGCTCAGACTCATCAAGCTCAAGTTCAGAGAAAGAGCAAGTAAATCTAGCCCTCATGGTAGGACTAGATGAGGTACATTCTGACTCATTTTTTAATTCTTGCACAGATTCTGGGTCAGAATCAGAAGACTTAGAAGAAGTCTTTAATGAACTATATGAAAAACATAAGGGGGTTGTAAAAGAACTAAAAAATCTGAAAAACAACTCTACTTGCTTGGAAAACACCAATTCTGATCTTAAATCTGAATTGTAGCAACTAGAAGAACAATTAAAAGAATGTAAAGATAAAAATTATCTTTTAAATGAAGATTTGAAAAGCAAGAATAATGAGAAGTTAGAGTTAGAAGAAAAATTAAAAACTCTAACTGAAGCAAATATGTATTTAAAAGAATCAGTTAGAAAATTAACTGAAGGGAAAACATCTTTAGCCCTATGCTTAAAAGGATCAAAATCTGGAAATAACAAACAAGGGCTTGGATACATACCTCCAGAAAAAGGAAAACAAGCCATGATTCCAGAAAAATATCCACTACCAAAATTTGTAAAAGAAACCAAGATGCCCCAGAAAAAGGCCCCTGTAAAAGAAAAAGTTTACAGAAATCATGTTCTAAAAACTCAGCACAAAGAAAATAAGAACAGCAAAACAATCTATATTCATTGTTGTTCTCATTGCAATAAACTAGGACACACTGTAAACACCTACACAACAAGGCACTTAGTTTGGATCCCTAAAGGATATTTTCATGCATCTAACCATCAAGGACCCAAAAAGGTTTCGGTACCTACTTCTGAATAAGTTGTTTGCGGGGTAGCCTTGGAGCATCAGGAACCAAGGATGCTCAAGGCAATAATAGAGTCTCTCAAAACGGGGGAGCTCGATTAAGGGGGAGCACAGATTAAGGGGGAGCACAGATTGTCGAACCCCTCTATGGTAAGAAATTCTCTCAAAGGGGGAGAAAAATGCATGGTAAGATCCTTCTTTTTGGTTAGTGACAAAAAGGGGGAGAGTTTGTATGAATTTTCTGAAACCTCTATGCTTTATATATTTTTTTTCAGAAATTCGCATAAATTTTGTCATCACCAAAAAGGGGGAGATTGTTGAACCACTTTATGATTGTCCTTGTATTTTGGTGATAAAAAAACTTATGATGATTTCAAGTATATCTTTGATTTGATTAAATGTTATTGAATATTTTGTTTCATCTGTATCGCATCAATCTCATAGCAAAATGCTAAGTCTCTCATTGATGTAATAAGGCGCACTAAAATGATAAAATCGATGTTTAATCCATATACATCAATTTCAGATTAAGTGCCAAATTAATAAGCGCTATAACGATTTGTTCTGATTAATTTTATAAGCGCTACAACGATTTGATTTTAATTGAATAAAGTTCCATAACGATTCACTAAGGCTCATAACGATTTGATAAGTGAGTACAACGATTTGCCCTCACATCGATTTTCCTTCCATAATGATTCGCTAAGGCTCATAACGATTTGATAAGTGAGTGCAACGATTTGCCCTCACATCGATTTGCCTTCCATAACGATTCGCTAAGGCTCATAATGATTTGATAAGTGAGTGCAACAATTTGCCCTCACATCGATTCGCCTTCGCAACGATTTGATAAGAAATTGATCTCATAATGATTTCATAAGTGATCACATCGATTTCTTTAGAGAGAACAACGACTTGTTCTCCACATCGATTTGTTCATAAATGTGCAACGATTTACTTATAAATGAACAATGATTGTATAAGTCACATTCACATCGATTTCTCTTAGGTTTTAAAGTGTTTCTTGGCACCTAAATGAAAAGTCAAATATCTTCTGACAAAAAGTTGCATGCGTAATTTCTCAGTTCTATCAGAAAAAGATATGACTTATCAGTTTTAGCATATTAAGAGAAACACAGTAGCATGCACAGTTTTCATGTAAACACTCTTTTATGCTAACACTTTCTTTCATGCTCACAGACCTCAAAAGACCACAAAGAGTGATCAAGACAAGAGATGAGCAACGGCTAGAACTCCAACGGATCTCTTCAACGGATCCATTCAAAAGCTGCTCTTATAAAAGATGAAGCATAAGGTAAAGAAGCAAGGAGAGAGCCTTCCTGAAAATCTTTGAAGGAGTGTACAACCAGTGAGGAACCTGAACTCCAAATACACTCAAAGGAAAAGAGAGAAAGAGCCTGAGCCCAAGAAGAAGTGTTCAAATATTTGAAGCATTCGAGCTTTCAAGCCTCCTTCCTTCTCTCTTCATTATCTCCATGTGCTCATTGTAATCTTGGGGGAGAGTCTGTGACTGTGAGCTAAGTCCTGAGTGTTCATCTTGTAATAGCTCTCAGTCTGATCTTTCTTTTCTAAGAAAGATTTCTGTCCAGCTGTAGGACTGTATACAGTGTGTAACCCAGCTAGGGGTTTGTGTCTAGCAGAACCGCACTGGGGTTTGTACCAGTAGGTTTACTTTTGAGCCTAGAAAAGAAGTGGGCTGCCTTCTTGCCCGGGAAAGAGAAGAAGACCAGCTGGGGTGCTGGGTGTTGTAGTGTCCTTGAGGGGGACTGTACCCTTGGTTAGTGAAATCCCAAGAGGTTGCTTGGAGACTGGATGTAGGACTTCCATGTGGGAAAGGCCGAACCAGGATAAATCTCCTGTGTCCTTTGTGTGATTGTTCTTTTGCTTCCGCACTGCCACTCTTCATCACACTAACACTAACCAAACTTTTAAGTGTTCATGTTTTGATTTCAGTTTCAGAAAAACCTATTCACCCCCCCCTCTAGGTTACCTTGCTGCCGCACCAAAAGGGCCAACAAGTGGTATCAGAGCCGGTCTCTGAACATTCAAAGAAGATCCACTGATCTTAGAGCAAAGATCCATGGCAGCTCAAGGATATGCTGAAGGTCAATCATTTACCAGACCTCCATTCTTCGATGGAGAGGATTACCAATATTGGAAAATGAGAATGGAATGCTTCATTTGAGGCACAGACTTTGATCTGTGGTAGGTAATTGAGGTAGGTGATTATGTTGTTACTCCTACTGCTGGTACTACTACCATTACTACAGCAGATAAAGTTAAATTATCTTTAAACTTTAAGGCTAAAAACTATCTTTGTTGCGCTTTATCTAAAAGAGAATTCATTAGAGTATCTGCATGTAAATCTGCTAAAGAAATATGGGAAAAACTGCAGATAACTTATGAAGGGACAGATAAAGTGAAACAAACTAGGATAGACATTCTTATCTCACAATATGAGCAGTTTAAAATGCTTCCTAATGAAAATATTACTCAAATGTATAATAGATTTTCAAGTATAGTAGTAGGTCTGAGCTCCCTTGGAAAAAATCTCTCTGATGAGGAAACTGTGAGAAAAGTACTTAGGTCTTTAACTATTTTATGGACCCCTAAGGTCACAGCTATTGAAGAAGCCCATGATCTAACCAAGTTCTCTATTGATAAGCTAATTGGTTCCCTCATGGCACATGAAATTAATATGGAGCATCTATCTGAAAGCTCATCAACGCAAAAATGTACTAATGCTCTTAAAGTGGTAGCTGCTCCTTCCACTTCTTCTTCTAGCTCAAAAATTATAGGATCTGAAGACAGTGATGTTGATGAAGTACTGTCCAAGCTTCAGAAGATTCTCAAGAAGAAGAAAAATGGATCAAGAAGGATTCAAAAGAAAGAGAGAAAAGAAAAAGAACCCGTCTGCTATGAATGCAGAAAACCTGGACATCTGAGACCAGATTGTCCAAGGCTCAAGAAGACTGGTCAAACCGAAAAGTCCACGAAGCAGCACAAGAAGTTCAAAAGAAAATCCATGGCGGCTGCTTGGGAAAATGAAGAGGACACAAGCTCAGACTCATCAAGCTCAAGTTCAGAGAAAGAGCAAGTAAATCTAGCCCTCATGGTAGGACTAGATGAGGTACATTCTTACTTATTTTTTAATTCTTGCACAGATTCTGGGTCAGAATCAGAAGACTTAGAAGAAGTCTTTAATGAACTGTATAAAAAACATAAGGGGGTTGTAAAAGAACTAAAAAATCTGAAAAACAACTCTACTTGCTTGGAAAACACCAATTCTGATCTTAAATCTGAATTGGAGCAACTAGAAGAACAATTAAAAGAATGTAAAGATAAAAATTATCTTTTAAATGATGATTTGAAAAGCAAGAATAATGAGAAGTTAGAGTTAGAAGAAAATTAAAAACTCTAACTGAAGCAAATATGTATTTAAAAGAATCAGTTAGAAAATTAACTGAAGGGAAAACATCTTTAGCCCTATGCTTAAAAGGATCAAAATCTGGAAATAACAAACAAGGGCTTGGATACATACCTCCAGAAAAAGGAAAACAAGCCATGATTCCAGAAAAATATCCACTACCAAAATTTGTAAAAGAAACCAAGATGCCCCAGAAAAAGGCCCCTGTAAAAGAAAAAGTTTACAGAAATCACGTTCTAAAAACTCAGCACAAAGAAAATAAGAACAGCAAAACAATCTATATTCATTGTTGTTCTCATTGCAATAAACTAGGACACACTGTAAACACCTGCACGACAAGGCACTTAGTTTGGATCCCTAAAAGATATTTTCATGCATCTAACCATCAAGGACCCAAAAAGGCTTGGGTACCTACTTCTGAATAAGTTGTTTGCAAGGTAGCCTTGGAGCATCAGGAACCAAGGATGCTCAAGGCAATAATAGAGTCTCTCAAAAAGGGGGAGCTCTGATTAAGGGGGAGCACAGATTAAGGGGAGCACAGATTGTTGAACCCCTCTATGGTAAGAAATTCTCTCAAAGGGGGAGAAAAATGCATGGTAAGATCCTTCTTTTTGGTTAGTGACAAAAAGGGGGAGAGTTTGTATGAATTTTCTGAAACCTCTATGCTTTATATATTTTTTTTCAAAAAATTCGCATAAATTTTGTCATCACCAAAAAGGGGGAGATTGTTGAACCACTTTATGATTGTCCTTGTATTTTGGTGATAACAAAACTTATGATGATTTCAAGTATATCTTTGATTTGATTAAATGTTATTGAATATTTTGTTTCATCTGTGTCGTATCAATCTCATAGCAAAATGCTAAGTCTCTCATTGATGCAATAAGGCACACTAAAATGATAAAATCGATGTTTAATCCATATACATCGATTTCAGATTAAGTGCCAAATTAATAAGCGCTACAACGATTTGTTCTGATCAATTTTATAAGCGCTACAACTATTTGATTTTAATTGAATAAAGTTCCATAACGATTCACTAAAGCTCATAACGATTTGATAAGTGAGTGCAACGATTTGCCCTCACATCGATTTGCCTTCCATAACGATTCGCTAAGGCTCATAACGATTTGATAAGTGAGTGCAATGATTTGCCCTCACATCGATTTGCCTTCCATAACGATTCGCTAAGGCTCATATCGATTTGATAAGTGAGTGCAACGATTTGCCCTAACATCGATTTGCCTTCGCAACGATTTGATAAGAAATTGATCTCATAACAATTTCATAAGTGATCACATCGATTTCTTTAGAGAGAACATCGACTTGTTCTCCACATCGATTTGTTCATAATGTGCAACGATTTACTTATAAATGAACAAAGATTGTATAAGTCACATTCACATCGATTTCTCTTAGGTTTTAAAGTGTTTCTTGGCGCCTAAATGAAAAGTCAAATATCTTCTGATAAAAAGCTGCATGCGTAATTTCTCAGTTCTGTCAGAAAAAGATATGACTTATCAGTTTTAGCATATTAAGAGAAACACAGTAGCATGCACAGTTTTCATGTAAACACTCTTTTATGCTAACACTTTCTTTCATGCTCACAGACCTCGAAAGACCACAAAGAGTGATCAAGACAAGAGATGAGCAACGGCTAGAACTCCAACGGATCTCTTCAACGGATACATTCAAAAGCTGCTCTTATAAAAGATGAAGCATAAGCTGAAGAAGCAAGGAGAGAGCCTTCCTGAAAATCTTTGAAGGAGTGTACAACCAGTGAGGAACCTGAACTCTAAATATACTCTAAGGAAAAGAGAGAAAGAGCCTGAGCCCAAGAAGAAGTGTTCAAGCATTTGAAGCATTCGAGCTTTCAAGCCTCCTTCCTTCTCTCTTCATTTTCTCCCTGTGCTCATTGTAATCTTGGGGGAGAGTCTGTGACTGTGAGCTAAGTCCTGAGTGTTCATCTTGTAATAGCTCTCAGTCTGATCTTTCTTTTCTAAGAAAGATTTCTGTCCAGCTGTAGGACTGTATACAGTGTGTAACCCAGCTAGGGGTTTGTGTCTAGCAGAACCGCACTGGGGTTTGTACCAGTAGGTTTGCTTCTGAGCCTAGAAAAGAAGTGGGCTGCCTTCTTGCCCGGGAAAGAGAAGAAGACCAGCTGGGGTGCTGGGTGTTGTAGTGTCCTTGAGGGGGACTGTACCCTTGGTTAGTGAAATCCCAAGAGGTTGCTTGGGGACTGGACGTAGGACTTCCATGTGGGAAGGGCCGAACCAGGATAAATCTCCTGTGTCCTTTGTGTGTGTCACGCCCCGAATATTTAGCAGCGGAATAAATACCGGGTGGCGTGAACAATACAAACCGGCGTATCATAGTTGAATAGTGCAGAATCACAATCGAATATAATAACACATTCAAGACTATAATATGGTCACCGATAGTATACTTTAATTCATTCATTCAACTAGATACAACCTCACATAAGAAGAATTAACCAAAGGGTCCATCATTCAAATAAACTTTCAGAAAAGTTTCACTGTTACATAGACTACTCAAATTTCTATTTCTAAACTGTCATCTATTCTAGGACGGGTGCTCGTCACTCTTGCCCAGTCCCATCTGACTCCACTGGTTCTTCATCACTACCTGAAAAATGGCAGGATGATAGGGGTGAGCGAACTAGCTCAGTAGGATTTATATCTCAATCACGTGCGGGCACTAGTATACATGATTAACAATTTAAGTAGGCAGATATGCTTATGAGTATGCTGACAATGCATGCTTTTCTAACAAGTTGAATAGAAAAGTAGAACGGATATCATATCAGATCAATTGTCGAGTTCCATATACAACGGACGGATAATTCAAGAATAAAATCATGTCAGAAGAGATTGGCCATATTCAAGCAGAGTTCATGTGTTCACAAGAACAAACTTATCATATCATGTCAAGTCAAACAGGAGGCACATATTCACAATCTTGCATGTCAGGTGTGCTATGCCAAGCACCAAGAGTCCATACTCCCTCGGTTAACAAGTACGTTGGGGTGCTCCTCCCCAGGACCGGACAGGGCCCTATTGCACAGGCATTGTATCAAGTTTTTAGATCGGAGTCCCACGATGTGCCGAACAAATATTCATATTATGGCCACAGTGTTTCAAGGACAAGCTCATAGTAAAAGGAACATGATCACTCATAGAGTCAAGGAATGATAAACAGCTCAAAAGAACAAGGCAGGATAACGACGTATCTTATATTTCATAATTCATTAATGTCTTGACATGAGGGTGTTTCTAAAGATAGATCATATGTAGGACATGTACCTTCCTAACATGCATGCATATGACAACTAATCAATTGAACACCGGAAAACATGTAACCATGAAACTCATATGCAAATCATAACATTAACACCACTAACATGTCCATACTAATCATGTATTCATCCCCACATTCATATCATATTCTTATCTTATCAATTGACAATAAGCAAGATCACAAGATAATCCAATGATCATAAGAACAATCAAAATTACACATTAGAATCATATTCGTATCATTACCATTTCCTTCAATGGTTTGATTTATTTTAAGTCCATGCATACTATATAACATCATGTACATGCTTGTAGACATCATGAAATGAACAAACCCAAATTATACAAAAATTCTTGTAAGGGTAGTGTCGACACTAGATCAAGTGGTGTCGACACCATGCTCTAAACACAAGACAAAATCATGCAAAACTGGTCAGGTAGTGTCGACACTAGTCCAGGTAGTGTCGACACAGTGTCTCAAATACAAGGCAAAAAGGTCAAGTAGTGTCGACACTAGTCCAGGTAGTGTCAACACTAGAGACAGCTCCCAGAACACCTTCTGGCCAAGCTGGGACAGGGTGTCGACACTAGCCCAAGTAGTGTCGATACTAGAGGCCTTCCCAGAACACCTTCTGGGCTGTTTTGGGACAGGGTGTCGACACTAGCCCAAGTAGTGTTGACACTAGAGCCCTTCCAGAACAAAACTTATAGGTCATGTGAAACCCGAAACACATGCCATGCAGCGATTCACTTCAAACTCTTATAACTCTCTAAAGATTGACATTTGGACAAAACGTTCAACATGAAAGATGAAGAAGACAACTAGTAGAAGAATTTTGATGTTGAGAGTTTGATCAAATTCGGTCTCAAATCCCAAGAAAATATGTGAAGAACAAAAATCAAGTGAAACCCAAAATCACATTATCAAACAGAGACTCTCTTATCATGCTCCTAACTCTCTAACGAAAAACCTTTGGATAAAACGTCCAACATAGAAGATGATCGTGACTTCAAGTAAAAGAACTTTCATGAAGAAAGTTTAGTCAAATTTGGTCTTGAATCATGTGCACAATATGACAAACGGGAAAAGCCCTAACTGTGCAAGACTTCGGGAAAATCACCAATACACGATGAATACTCCATGAAAATTGGGCAAATCAAGTGCAAATGATCCTAGACTCAAAGAACTACATGTTGGCATTGGTTTTCTTTAATCTTGGCCCGAGAACACCTACCTTCACGAAGATCTAAAACCCGTTGATGTTCTGGATGCAACAGAAGATGCAGGGGATGAAGCTCCGGGTTCCCAGCCTTTCTCCTGCTCCTCAGATGTTCTTGCTTGCCTCCAAACGACTCCAACTTCGTTGTTAAACCTTCCCCAAGAGTTTAGGGACGAGTTCTTATAGTTTTAGGATGTTGTCAAGAGTCCTAATGATACTAGGAAAGGGGCTACGAGCTCTGTTTCCTAGTTTCCAGAAAATCTGGGATTCCCTTACCCAAAAGAGGTAGCCAAGGTTTAGGAAACCACCAATTGGGATTGAGTTCGGTTTTGGCTTACCTTACATGACTACTCATCCATAATTTAACCCTAAATTACCCTCACTAATTACTGCATAATTACATACACGAATTTCTGGGCAATTTCCTGTCCTAGTTTATTCATATCCTTGGACCAAATATGCTCCATTGGCCCAATCGTGTTCATAGGTCATTAACATATGGTATTGGAAGTCTCTCCAATACGTTTATTTATTTTATCCCTCTATCTTTCTGAATTTTTTTTTAAATTGCTAATTTCCGGGGTGTTACAGTGTGATTATTCTTTTGCTTCCGCACGGCCACTCTTCATCACACTAACACTAACCAAACTTTTAAGTGTTCACGTTTTGATTTCATATTTCAGAAAAACCTATTCACCCCCCCCCCCTCTAGGTTACCTTGCTGCCGCACCAAAAGGGCCAACAGGTGGGAGGGACCTTAGAACTTTATGGACTATCTTTGTGTCCGTGTAGTTCTTCCCAAGTGCCTTCAGTCCATTGGTGATGTTGGAGAGCCACGCAAACATGTTAGAAATTATTTCTACCAGGCTCATATTAAACATCTCATATTCATGGACCAAGATGTTGGCTTTAGTCTCCTTGACTTCAAAGGTGCCTTCATAGATTAGCTTCAATTTATCCCACATCTCCTTGCTGAACAGCACATAGAAACACAGGAATATTCATCAGGATGAATAGCACATTGTATTATATTCATGGCACTAAAATTTATCTTGGATTTTTTAATGTAATCTTCCGTCCACTTTCCCTCATCCTCTGGAAGTGTGTATGGACTGTTACTCACAACTTTCTAGATCTCATAATCTTGAGCTCCAAGAAAGACGTGCATTCAACTTTTCCAATATGAGTAATTATTGCCATCAAAGAATGGTGGACGTTGGATAGAGAAGTCTTTAGGCATGAATCCCTTGTTGGCCAACGCAACCAGAATCCATAATCAAGAAAATGTAACAAGGTTCCAACAAACCCTATGGATATTGTAGATTTAGACACCATAGAGGAAGAGGAAGAGGAAGAAACACTAAAGTCAAGTGACCGAGTGGTATACCAAACTTCAGAGGATACCACTTCGATAATTATTACGGATGACGATGACGATGATGATCAAGGAGGATCCCTCCAACATCGATCATCTCAAAGACGAAGGTCAACGTAGGAAGCCTAAGCACCTCCTGTTGTACTCTGTAGATTTTGATGATCACAAAAACACTAAGTTTAACTCATGTTGAGAAAATCACAAACACTGAGTGTAATTCATGTTGATGGCCCAGGCATTTGATTTATGTTTATTTAATTTGATGGTCTAATTTGTGTGTTAAGTGTGCAATATATTTGTCCAAAAGTTGCATTTGAAGTTATCAATACAAAGTCCAAGACTTGCACAAAATAGAAAGACAAGACAAAAAGAAAGTCTGCAAAACTAACAGTCGGATGACTGACATGAAGGAATTGGTCGACCGATTATCAAAGGGTGTCGACACATGTTTTGCACATGTCGACACACAAGTCAGATCGGACGACCGACTCTGAGAAATCGGTTGACTGACTATACGAAGGCCAATCGATTGTTGAAATAAAGCTCCAATCGATTGATGAAGTCAAGGCCAATTGATTGATACCAAGTTTCTGATTGGTGAAGAAAAGATCGAAAGACCAATATAAAGGGATCGGACGACCGACCTAACTAGTGCTGTTTGGGGCTGGGACAGTCGAAGAATCGATCGACCAACTTCACAAAATCAGACGACCGACTTGGTGCTATGTGTCGACACAGAAGAAGCAGGTCGACATCAGAGTCAAAGTCCAGAATCGGACGACCGACCTAGTGAAATCGGTCGATCGACTCCAGAAACCTAGTTTCTAGTTTGGATAGGACTCTTTCCTGTTTTGGATTTGCACGACTCTATCTTCTAATCTACGGCCAAGAAGAAGTCTTTTGATCGTTGGTCTCAAGGTAGAAGTCTATCCTTGTGAGCAGTATATATTTACATCCTTGGAGAACAGGTTCTAGCAAGAAGTTAGGTCAAAGAAAGCACAGGCGAACCAGAGTTTCTTCCAGGCTTTCTTCTCCGAGTTTGTTGATTCAAGTTGAAGCTTTGAATGTCAAGAGTCATCTGCAACCATAGTGCAACATCCAAGGAAAGCCAGTGCAACTGATTTCTACTTCAACATTTCTCAACAACGCAAACAGGAGAAATCTGAACCTCTATGTTTTTATTCTATCCTCTTGTTCTTTGGGTTGAGAAACTGCTCACACATTTACCTTAGATATCTGTGTGTGTGTGTGTGTGCGCTCGGCTATGAGCACGTTGTTGTTTATTGGTGTGTAGTGCGTGCGCGCATACACATCGGGTTGTCTCATCCCTGGGAAACGAGGTGGGGTTGTGGTTGTCTCCCAGAAACAACAGTATGTGTGTGAGGTCTTGTAACTTGTACCTGAGAAACAAGTTAGTGGAAATCCTTATAGGGGTGTGGGGTAGTGGACGTAGACGTACACAGGGGTGTGTTTGTCGAACCACTCTAAATTCTGCGTGCATGCATGGTTTGATCCATCTTTTCTACCTTCGTTCTACACACGTTAGGATAGTTGGTTTCGTCTATATACTTGTTATATTCTGTTGTGCATATCACATAATAGGTTTGATTAATTTAGTATAATCTGTTCTGAGTTAAAAGAATTTTTATTGGGCAATAGCCAATTCACTTCTCCCCTCTTGGTTGTCCATCGCATCCTTGCACTTCAATTGGTATCAGAGCAGAGCTCTTGATCTAAGAGGTTGGGGAAGTTGAAACTCTACAAACAATGGGACTCCATCCAATTCTTCTTCCACCCTCAAGCGATCGTTTGGATCAAACTCTGGCTGATCCAAGACATTCCTTACATCCACCCAAGTATTCAAATAACAATGAAAATGATCGAGTAATCATGAAAGTATTTAAGTAATCATGGAGTCATTCAAGTAATTATGAATCATTCAAGTAAACATAAAGATAATCAAGTAAACATGATTAATTAGGAATAAAGATTGATTAAACATGAACAATGATCAAGTGGAAGTATTCTAATACATGTAAAAGATGATTGAAAAAATATCAGAGTACAAAATGCACGTGTTTACTAAGTATTTGAGTACTTGGCAAAGTATTCGTATAATTCATTGATATTTAGATATTCGGTTTTTGACATTATGTGAATACTTTAAACATTATTCAAGTAATTCATAAGTATTCAAGTACTCAAACATAAAGATAACTATAAATAATATTTTATTAATCTCTTAAAACTTTAGGAGATTATTATGAAATTTTAAATAATATTTTATTCATCACTCAAAATTTTGAGTGTGTTGCAACATCTTTAAGGATGAGCTGAATTCCAGTCAATTGAGATTTAAGAAATATTAGTCACCAAGTTGGTTGGTAGCAAATCTCAACTTGATTACTAAGGCAAGTTGGCATAATATAGTACTCAAGGAGTGGCCAGTTGATAAGGCACTACTCTATACACCAAGAGAAAAGAGATTCAATTCTCAAGTTTATCAGATTTGTAAAGAAACATTTAAAAAATTATAAATAAACAAAAAATAGGCACGTTTCTTGAATCTCAAACGCGAGATTGTGTCTTTAGTTTAAGCCTAAGCCAACAGACTTAACACAGCAAAAAAAAGGTTGGCATAATATATGGTGACAAGATGTAAGCATTGACGGCAAATGATGATGTGTAGCGACTAGTAGCCGATCGTCCACAGATAGCTCATTTACATTGACAAATAATTCACTTTTACTGACAAATAGTCTTTTTCTTCAAATATCAACAAGAGTTATTTGTCAATGCAAAGGAACTATAAAGGAGTTATTTACCAGTGGCACGCTATCTGCCCGCAGCACCTTACGCATGGTTTGCCGAATCGCGTGTATCGACCGTGTCGTATTCTCCGTGGTACGATACGGTCATACCGTACCGCTAAGATACAATGGGAAAGAGACCTGTTTGATTTTCTTTTTTATTTTGTGACTTGATCAATATAAAGGGCAAATTAATTAATAGTCTTTGACTATAACATGGGAGGTCCTTACTGTAATAGGACTTAACATATACTGTAACAGAGGATAACACTTACTGTAATGAGTTACAACTCTCTCGGGGACTAGAAAATAAGTCAAATATTTGATAGGGACTTCTAATTAATTTACCCATATATAAAATGAGCAAACTTTAAAAGAAAATGAGCAAAACATAATAATATCATATAGAGAGGTTGAAAAATATAAGAAACTTCATTTAGTCATTCAAGCCAACCCAACACAATCATCTAGTACCGTGATTTATGTCGTCCCGGATATACGAAGTAGATGCCAATTAAAGTTCTCATTCTCTAGCTATAAGAAATTTGCATCCTTCCATTACCAAGGCAATTTTGTGAAGGAGGGGCATTCTTCCTGTCGGACATTCACAATTGTGGAGGTGATTTCCTGCTTGGGCCGGAGCCAAGCGGGCCTACACTTGGAAGAAGGGAAGAAGATGCCGGTAGCGGACGGATACCTACAAAACCAGAATGGAATCAAGGGGGCCCGGTTGAAGAACCTGGGAGAACCCTCCGATGCCTAAGTTAGAGATGGACTCGAAGGCTTGGAAGAAGAAGGTTCGGTGTTGTGCAGGAGAGACGAGTCTTAGATTGCGTACCTCTGCATGGAGGCTTACGGGTGCCTTTTATAGGCAGAAGTGCTGAGGGAGAGGGACGGAACGTCCGTGATCAATGCCGCAAAGGGCGCGCCCATTATCGTCCTTAGCGGGGGAGTTACGTGTTGAGGCGCTCTGCAGTTAATGCACCACTTGATCGTGGGGCGCGCGTGGTGTAGCCGTTATAACCGCCGCGAGGGGATGAAGGGCTGCTTGGATTCTCCTGGGCGGAAGGTACCGAGCAGGTAGCCTGCTTGGTGAGTTAGACCTGCTGTTCGGTAGTCGGGCCCGCTGTTCGGTGCCTGGCGCCTAGAGGCATGGCTTGTGCAGACAGCGCCAGAGCGTGCTTCGAACAGGGTCCGTTCAGTAGATCACGCTTGAACCGAACAGAACAAGAGGCCTCCGGGGATGTGTCCAAGGGAGCTCGGTGGTGTTCGGACCTTATGGTCGTTTTCTGGAGTCCTTGGCGCAGTCTTCGAGGAGACGTGGCGCCCTGCTGAGGGGCCATGCTTGCCTGGGGAGCCCCGATGGGCCGTGATGGGTCGTGATGGGCCTAGGTGGCTGGAAACGGCCACCACACTTGCCCCCCACGCTCTCAGTGGTTCGGGAACCAGAGCGATTGAGAGCGGTGACTTTCCCGGACGTCAAATCTGCATTAAATGATGTATCGTCCTCGGAGATCCAAACGGATACACGACAACACCGCTTGGTGATTCCCCTCGAACACGGAGCTTTCATAATGAGCGCGGGGGTCGTGTCGAGCCATGGACGTCGCGCGCTCCGCTCGAACAGTCACCATCGATGCACTCGAGTAGCGACTTGGAGCGGGAGGTGCAAAACCACCGTTTCTGGTCCGCTTCAAAATTCGCGCCCCTCCTTCCTTATAAGGGAGAAGAGGGGGGCGAAGGCGGGAGCCACGCCTTCGAAATCGTTCGGACTTTTTTGCCCTCAAGACCTTCGTGCCCCCCACGCTCTTAGTCGCCTTCTTCCTCGCGTTTTCCTCCTGCCCCTTGTTCCCCTCTGCAACTTCCGGCGATGGCAAGCAAGGGGAAAGCGGTTACGGTCGCCGGGGCGAACGGAGTCACCGTGGCCGCGGCTCGTGGGCCGCGATGCTGCCACTACAGTGGGCTTCGGGAGCGCTTCCGCATCGGTGATGAATATGAGATCATCGACGCGAAGGAAGGAGAGTCGTACCTGGTGAACAAACCAGGTTGTCTTCCCCTCTCCGTGGACCACATGGAAGCAGGACTCCGGCTGCCATTGCCGGAGGTGGCGACGGCATTGTTAAACCGGTGGGGAGTTTCTCAGATTCAACTGACGCCGAATACGTGGAGGTATATCTGCATCTTCAGTGTTATTTACAGAATCAAGCAGATCTGAGGCTCGACGGATGTGTTCCGAGCACATTTTAAACTTTCTACTTCGCGATCGTCGGGGGCAGACGTCTATTATGCAAAGCACCGAACGGATAGGATGCATATACAACTATCCGACAAAGGTTGGATGGATAAGTTGTTCTTCGTCCGGCACCGGGACGGTGTAGAGTGGGGGTTCCCCACCGTCATCCGATCGGCGCAAAAGGACAGCTTCCCCAAGCTGATCCAAGATGAGGTGAGGGCCTCAGATAGCCTGCTCCGAGCCGGCGTGAGGAATGGAGAGGGCTACTTGACAGAGTTTTCACTTGTTCGGCACGGTCTGAGCAAACCATGGAGTAAGTGCTCAAACATGTCTTGTTGCACACCAGTTCAGTGACTGTGTTCTAACAACTTCCCCCTTTTGCAGCCGCTGCGGAGTTGGAAGCTGGGAGAGATCAGGAGGCGAACGAGGATTTCGCCGAACAGATCCCTGTCATGGCACACATGGTATATGAGGGCGACGACGTCGCTGCTGTTGTTCGGGTCCCCTCTGCTGTGAGGGTTGGTACTGCGGTAACGACCGCATTGGAGGTGCCTTCACTTGCCAAGGGTCGCCCGGAAAGCACACGGGTCCCTGAGAAGGGGCCCGAAAAAATTCGTTTGAAGAAGAAGGTCACCATCAAGGTGGTTTCAGCAGACGCGCTGCGGCCTTCGTTCGAGGAGGGCGAAGGGGCGAGTCGGCCTTCTGCCGCCATGAAGAAGAGGCCGATGCTGCTCGACGAGGGCGTGGAGGCCAAAGACCAGCTCCGAGCTCGGAAGAAGAAGAAGCTGGTTCGTGCTGCCCCTCAACAGAGCGAGGAGGGGACCGAAGAAGAAGCCGACGAGGCGCAGTTGCTACTGCGCAAGAAGCGTAAGGCCGCTAGGACGGCCGAACAGGAAGCACCGCGGATGCCCCCCGTGGTCCGTCCCGAGGTCGCCCAGAGAATGGCGACCGAGCTCAGGCTCGTTGTGCTAAGCAACGGGTCAGAGAGCTCGGAAGAAGAAGAAGTGCCCGCGCCGCCATGCCCAAACGAGGGCCACGAAGAGGAAGTTGCTCGTACAGCGGAATCGAGCACCGGAGGCGCCGAGCAAGATGCCACTGGCGACACTGCAGAGACCTTTGCTCAAAGGGGCAAAGGTCATGAAGAGACCCCTGTCATGGGGGAGGGGACTTCTCCACACCTCGAGGTGCCTGAGGAGAACGTCCCCGAAGTGGTAGCTATGTTCGGGGCTGAAGAGACCACCGCAGGAGGAGCCTTGGTTGAAGGCCCCCTGCCCCCCAGCGAAGTAATTGTAACAGCGAAGGCGCAAATGGTTACTTCGGTTCCTGAGGGGACCAAGGAGATTTCTTATGCTAGAGTGGGAGAGATTCGTGAGACGGCCCAAGCAACAGAGGGCTAGGAAATGGTTGCTGAAGCTGCTGGCGGAGCAGGGCCTTCCGAAGCACCAGTAGGCCGGACCGCCGAGGAACACGCTGACTCCAAGGAGGACCGGAGGCTGCTTACCGAAGTGCTGAGGGGAAGGTCATCCGAGCTCCCCTCGAAGGCAATGCTGGAAGTGGCACTCGGTCGTCTAGGAGGAAACGTTTCAAGGCTACTTCCTCCAAGTCCCACCGCGTCTTACCTGGAACGGGTGGCGTGCTGCCAATTCCTTAGTCCAGCGGTGTCCCCTGAGCACTCCAGCGGAGTGTATCGTCCAGAGCGCCTTAACGAGCGCGATGATGCCGACGACGCCGATGTGGGGGCGCTGGTCGACGGAGTTATGAATTCCCTGGGCATGCTAAAGAAGTTGGCTATGCGCACCCAGGGTCAGAGGCAGATGTGGGAGGCGGAAACGGCCTTCTGTGACGATCTGGTTACCAAGCACCGGACTCGCGAGGCCGAGCTGCTAAGGGAGGTGAAAAGCCTCCAAGACACCCTCCGAGCATCCGAGCTAAACCTGACCGTTGCCCGAGCCGAAAAGGAGGCAATTGCGAAGGTGTTAGCCGAAGCTAGGGCCCAAGGAGTGGCGGAGTACAAAGAAGGTCCGGACTTCAAAAAGGACTTGGAGCAGTTCGGGGCCCGTTGTTACAAAGTGGGCCTCGAAGCCGGAAAGGAGCTTGGGGAAAAGCTTGCTTGGACAGAGCGTGCCTGAGAAGCCTTCGAGGCTGCTGTAAGGGAGTGCCGGCGTCGTACCCAGGACGTGCGTTTGGACGGAGTGCACTTTGCCCAGTTCCAGTCAGGGCGAATGCCTCCTATAGACGATGGCGCCGGTACCTCCAGGCAGGCCCCTTGAATATCCTTCCCTTTTTGTTTGGTAGCTCGGCCAAAGCGAGCTTTTGTACAAAATCTGAATAGATCTCCTCTTTCTTTTTTCAAAAAATGGCTTCACTTTTTCTATCTCCTTACCTTGCAAGTGTTCTGTCCGAACCGAAATTCGTCGGTCGTTTAGAAGTGTTTGCAATTATCGCACAGGTCGTTATGAACTGTGGGTATTCTAGCCCAGGGTGCTTGCGGAACATCTTCATACTAGGAGATGTCGTTACATCCTTGTGAGCTAAAAATCTTGAGATAAGGATGTTTTGGGCTTCGTCTCTAGCCGGCCAAAAGAACTGGTAGGAGAGAAGTAGGATGCCGAACAGAAGGCTTTTATAAATAGAAAGCCTTCAAGTTGGATACATGCCAGGTTCTGGGTATGACCCCGCCACTAGGAGTAGTTAGCTTATAAGAGCCTTTTCCAAGAACCTGGGTGACCTGATAAGGCCCTTCCCATTTTTGGGTGAGCTTACCGGCTGCTCTTTGGGGATCTGATGTCGAGCAACGGCGAAGAACAAGGTCCCCTTCGAAGAAGCGCCTTTCCCGAACTCGGGAGTTATAATATTGCGCAAGTCGCTGCTGGTAGGAGACTAGTCTGATGCTGGCGTCACTTTGTCGTTTGCCAAGCATGTCTAAGTTTTCCCTAAGCGCACGATTATTGGCGGCCTCATCGAAGTGAGTTGTCTGGAGAGTGGGGAGAGCCACTTCTAAAGGTACAACGGCCTCTGTGCCATAGGTCAAATGGAAAGGGGTCTCCCCAGTGGCTACCTGAGCAGTTGTTCGGTGGCACCACAACACATTAGGGAGCTCGTCAATCCACGAACTACCAGCAGCTTTGACTCTCGTGCGAATCTCGTGCAGCAACGTACGGTTGGCATTTTCGACTAGACCGTTTGCCTGAGGATGTGCCACAGAGGTGAAGTGGTTGTAGATGCCAAGTTCGGCGCACTTCTGCTTGAAGAAGGTGCTATCGAACTGCTTTCCATTGTCGGAGGTAATCACTCTTGGGACGCCAAACCTGCAGAGGATGTTCTTCCAGACGAACTTCCACGCGGCTTGTTCGGTGATTGTGGTAACGGGTTCTGCTTCGACCCACTTGGTGAAGTAGTCGATGGCCACGAACAAAAACTTCTTCCGACCCTGGGCCTCTGGGAAGGGACCCAAGATATCAATGCCCCACCTAGCAAAAGGATGAGGCTCAAAGAGTGTATGAAGTTGCTCAGCAGGTTGCTTAATAAGCTACCCAAACTTTTGACATTTCGGGCACCTTCTGACAAAAGACATACAGTCCTTTTGCAGAGAGGGCCACTAGAATCCTGCTCAGATAATGCTGCGTGCCAGCATTCTGCCCCCCAAGTGGCTTCCGCACAATCCCTCATGAACCTCTTCGATAGCCGAAAGGGCCTCTTCGGGGTTGAGACACCGTAAGAGGGGTCTTGAAAGGGACCGTCGGTAAAGCTTGCCTTCAATGAGGGTGAAATGCTGAGAACGCAGTTTGATCTTCCGTGCTTCTCCCTGCTCATGGGGAAGCTCGCCTCGAAGTAGATAGGCCAGGAGAGGGTCCGTCCAGTTCGGAACTGGGGGGTCGGACCCAATGGCTGCTACATCCACTTCGGTGCTCGGTGCAGCGAGTTCTTCAATGAATACAGAGCGAGAAGGGGTGATGTCACCTGAAGATGCCAGCTTGGCAAGTGCATCGGCTCGCGCGTTTTGCTCCCGTGGAACGTGTATGACTTCAAAGTAGAGGAGGCCTTCTGCTCGGCTCTTGACCTGTTGAAGGTACTGGGCCATGCGTGGCTCCCATGCTTCGAACTATCCGTTCACCTGGTCGGCAACCAATTGGGAGTCATTGAAGGCCCTAAGTCGAAGGGCTCTAAGGTGCCTCGCCATTCAGATTCTGGACAGCAACGCTTCATATTCGGCCACGTTGTTGGAGGCCACAAAGCGAAATCGAAGGGCATATTGGAACTCTAAACCCTCCGGAGAGATGAGGACCAGGCCAGCTCCGCTCCCTATGACACACGAGGATCCATCGACGTAGAGCTCCCATGGGGGCTCGTCGGCCAGCGGAGGATCCTGTTCGGTAGGGAGAGTACATTCCGTGACGAAGTCCTCCAATGCTTGCGCTTTGATGGTCATCCTTGGACGATAGCTGATGTCGAATTCGCCTAGCTCGATGGCCCATTTAATGAGCCGGCCGGAAGCCTCTGGCCGCTGTAGGATAGACTTCAACGGCTGGTCGGTGAGAATTGTTATTGAGTGGGCCTGAAAGTAGGGCCTGAGTTTTCGGGCAGCCGTAACCAGAGCAAGGGCGAGTTTCTCTGCTCGGGGGTACCTTCTTTCAGCTTCTTGAAGGACCCTGCTGATGTAGTAAACGGGACGCTGGGCCGCTCCCTCTTCTCTGATCAATACTGCGTTGATGGAGTGTTCGGTAACCGAAAGGTATACGAACAAGGGCTCCCCGAGCACAGGTTTCGAGAGAACAGGTGGGGCTGCAAGATAGGCCTTCAACTCCGCTAAGGCGACCTCACAGTCCTCAGTCCACCGTACATGCCCCCTTGCTGTGAGGAGCCTCTGGGTCCTCACAGCAATTTGAAGAAGTTGAAGCTCCTCTCTGCTGCTCGGGACATGAGTCGGTTGAGTGCAGCTAGATGTCCAGTCAAACGTTAGACGTCGCGTACCGTTCTAGGGCTGCGCATTTCAAGTATTGCTTAGATCTTCTCAGGGTTGGCCTCTATTCCTCTGTTTGAGACGAGGAATCCGAGGAACTTTCTTGAGCATACTTCAAACGCACACTTGGCTGGGTTGAGCTTCATGTTGTACCTTCACAAAGTTGCGAAGGTCTCTTCGAGGTCAGAGATGTGGTCAGTGCTCGGAAGTATTTTGACCAACATGTCGTCGACATAGACCTCCATGTTGCGCCCAATTTGCTGCTCAAACATCTTATTGACCAGTCGCTGGTATGTTGCGCCCGCGTTTTTCAGACCAAAGGGCATCCTGGTGAAGTACTATAACCCCAAGTCTGTGACAAACGTGGTGGCATCTTGATCCGGAGGATGCATACTGATCTGGTGATACCCAGAGTAGGCATCCAAGAAGCTGAGGAGCTCATGTCCGGACGTGGCGTCTACCAGCTGATCGATGCGCGGAAGCGGGAAGTTATCCTTGGGCGTCGCTTTGTTAAGGTCCTTGTAATCCACACATACGCGCCATTTACCAGTGGCTTTGCGTACGATGACTACGTTGGAGATCCATCTTGGGTATTGGGCTTCCCGGAGGAGCCCAACTGCTCGGCTTTTGATGACGTGATCTCGGATCACGGTCTGCCATTCTTGGTTGACGGGTCACCTCCTTTGTTGAACTGGTGGGACCTGTGGATCCAGGCGGAGGTAATGCACCATCACCTCTAGAGGGATGCCTAGTAGCTCATCATCGGACCACGCGAACACATCTAAGTTAGCTAGCAGGAAACTTCTATACCGCTGCTGCTCTGCTTCCGCTAGTAACATGCCAATGTATAGGACGTGTTCGGGGTCGTCGTCCACTTGGACCGGAAGCAGGTCCTCGGCAGGAGTTCCGCAGCTAGTAGAAGGCTGGTCGGCTGGTGGAGGAACAGGTGTTGGATCCGCGAGTGGCTGCTTGTCCCTTAGAGAAAGGACATAACACCGTCGAGACTCGCGCTGGCATCCGAGCACCTCGCCGACCCCACACGGGGTGGGGAACTTCATCTTCTGATGGACGGACGAAGGCACCGCCTTGATCCGCCCGATCAGACCTCTACCAAGGATGGCATTGTATCCGGGCATGTTCCTGATGACCAAGAAATCCACCACCTTGGTCACACACTTCGGAGCCATCCCGAGGGTGATCGGGAGGCGAATCTACCCATAGGCTGAACCGACACCCCGAGAAGCTGAACAGAGGCGATTCTACAGGGGTGAGCTGGTCGGTTTTTAGGCCCATAAGGAGATAGCAATCATAAGCCAATACGTCGGGGGCACTTCCATTGTCTACCAGAATCCTGCGCACATTACAATGATTGATGGTTGCCGAAACGACCAACGCATCAGTGTGTGGGGTGGTAACCCATACAAGGTCTTCGTCTGAGAAGGTTATGGCCTCCTCAGACCGTGCGTGCACGGGATTAGGGGGATAAGGAGCTGGCCGAGGTATCGGAGGTCTGTCCATGGCATGCACTCGCCTTGCGTAATCGCGTCGGCTCTGAGTGGTCTCTCTGCCTGCGCCGAATCCTCCTGCGATCACATTGATCTCTTGCCCGTTGGGCTCGTTGTTGATCGGTTGCTCGGGAGTCCGCTCTCGGCATTTGGGGCGGTCTTCATTCCGGCCACGAACTGTCCGAGGTAGCCGCGCTTAATGAGGGACTCGATTTCGTCCTTGAGATGGCGGCATTCGGAGGTATCGTGGTCGTGGTCGCGGTGGAAGCGACAATGCTTCTCCTGGTTGCGCCTCCGGGGATCGGAGCGCATCCTCTGTGGCCACCGAACATATGGTTCGTCCTTGATCTCTGCCAGGATCTGTTCGGGTGCCACCGTCAGCGGTGTGTAGTCGGTGAAGGGGCGTGGTCGGCGTGGTGAATCGCCGTTGTGTCATCCTTTCTTCCGATCACGGTCGGAACCGTTGTCGGAAGGCCTCTTCTTATCTGACGACTCTCCGTTCTCTGCTCGGCTAGCAGCCAGACTCTCCTCGCACACTGCATGGCATTGTGCAGTAGAGAGGAGCTCGGAAAGGGTGGAAGGCTGCTGCACTCCCAGCGTCCTCTGTAGAAAACCATCACAAGTACCCTGGATAAGGGCACTAGTGGCTAACAGGACATCGAGGCGCGGGATGCGGAGCGCCTCAGTCTGGAACCTCTTGACGTAGTCCCAGAGTGCTTCTCCCTTCTTTTGCCAAACAGCAAGAAGGGAGGCCGCGGTGCGTGGTTGCGACCTTCCACCCAGGAAGTTGTCCCGAAAGGACTTCTTCAACTGATGGAAGGAAGAGATGGAACCTGCAGGGAGGGCTTCGAACCAGGCTCGAGATGTTTCCTTCAAAGTGGCCGGAAAGGCCCGGCATTTGGCCGCATCAGATGCTCCATGGAACACCATATGCGACTCAAACCCGTGGGTGTGATCCGCGGGGTCAGAGGTACCGTCGTATGGCGCGATGGTGGGCAGAGGGAGCTTGGGAGAGACCCAAGCATCCAGGATCTCCGCAATGAATGGGGAGCAGAAATTCAGGCCCTCCTCGACCGGAGCTTTGCCCTCAGCACACTGGACCATCGCATCCATACGACGTTCCAGGTCGACGACACGGCGCAAGTGCCTGGCCAACTCCTGTTCGGAGTGGGCCGAATCCGCACGCCCAGACTTGTGGGAGTTGGCTCCCACGACCGAGCGCGGCAGACGCGGGGCCGCCGCAGAACGACGGGGTGAATGACCGCGGTGCTCCGGTGCTCGTTCATCAGACAGAGCATGGCGCAACCTCTACGGCGAATCGGCATGCTGCTCCTGAATCGATTCTGTTGGGGCAGGAGGTGCGTGTGATCGCCGGTGAGACGACTCTGCCTGGCGCTCCTGTGGAACGGAGGCTGCAGGGACCGGCTGCCCGACCAATTGGGCCTGGAGACCCAGGCAGATGCCTGTCAGCTGCTGCATCTGTCCCTGGAGTTCGGCCATCTCCAGGGCGGTCGCAGGCACAACGGTGGCGGGCGCAGGGACACCCCCTGTCGCGGCAGCAGGAGCTACGGCGACGTCGACGGGGGGGAGCACGTTAACGGGAGTCCGCCCGCGACTGGCAGGACCTGGTCATACGGCTCCCTATGTTCTGGTATGAGGATCGTCCGCGAGCCATGGCTGTCGTTGCTTCCCACAGACGGCGCCAAAAGTGTGGAGGTGATTTCCTACTTGGGCCGGAGCCAAGCGGGCCTACACTTGGAAGAAGAGAAGAAGGACGCCGGTAGCGGAAGGATACCTGCAAAACCAGAATGGAATCAGGGGGGCCCGGTTGAAGAATCGGGGAGAACCCTCCGATGCCTAAGTTAGAGATGGACTCGAAGGCTTGGAAGAAGAAGGTTCAGTGTTGTGCAGGAGAGACGAGTCTTAGATTGCGTACCTCTGCATGGAGGCTTACCGGTGCCTTTTATAGGCAGAACTGCTGAGGGAGAGGGACGGAACGTCCCTGATCAATGCCGCAAAGGGCGCGCCCATTATCGTCCTTAGAGAGGGAGTTACGTGTTAAGGCGCTCTGCAGTTAATGCATCACTTGATCATGGGGTGCGCGTGGTGTAGCCGTTATAACCGCCGCGAGGGGATGAAGGGCTGCTTGGATTCTCCTGGGCGGAAGGTACCGAGCAGGTAGCCTGCTCGGTGAGTTAGACCTGCTGTTCGGTAGTCGGGCCCACTGTTCGGTGCCTGGCGCCTAGAGGCATGGCTTGTGCAGACAGCGCTAGAGCGTGCTTCGAACAGGGTCTGTTCAGTAGATCACGCTTGAACAGAATAGAACAAGAGGCCTCCGGGGACGCGCCCAAGGGAGCTCGGTGGTGTTCGAACCTTATGGTCGTTTTCTGGAGTCCTTGGCGCAGTCTTCGAGGAGACGTGGTGCCCTGTTGAGGGGCCATGCTTGCCTGGGGAGCCCCGATGGGCTGTGATGGGTCGTGATGGGCCGTGATGGGCCTAGGTGGCTGAAAACGGCCACCACAACAATAAATTTCTTAATAGAGATCCTGCAATTAAGTTGGAAAGTCAATATGACATCATCCAAGGGTTTCAATTCTCATTGAAGAGGAGTCCACTAGACTACAAGAATAATCAAAATTATTGACAAAATTTTTCGACGGATCAATATCCATATCGAGAAATTTATTGGAATTCAATGGACTGCTAGATCATATAGATTCATAATTTAATATTATTATATGGACTGAATGGTACTATATCATAGTGTAGTGGTCTGAACCGTCAATGTCACCTCCACTATCACCACCACCACCAACGCTATTGTGATCATTATATAATATTATGATATGATCAATATATTCTATTACATCAACACCAAGAATCCGAAAACAGAAACAAAACTATGACGTCTTAAAATTTATAATAAAATATTAATATGACACTAAAAAATTAAAAAAGAGTGTAAATTATACGTAAGATATGACCACTTATATAAAACATAATTATCTTTAATTTTAAAATATTTTTATATTATTAATATAATTACAGTACTATCTTTAATTGTACGCACTTCGACAAGACGACATTTGATTCCAAAAATAAAATTAAATCTAAAGTTATCATAATTATCAAAAAAATATACTAATTCTAAAAATATAAATATCAAAATTATTGATGCATAGATGTTGAGATTAAATCAACCTAATAATTTTTGAGACAATTTTTACTTGACAAAAAATTAATTTAAAAAATTAATTTAAAATTGTTATAATTTGTATCATCTTTTAATTAACTGTTTAAATTTTCATCTCAATTAAACATCATTTAGACCCCTTGAATGCGTCGGATGTGAGAGGAAAAGAGGGGGGAAAAAGATTCAAACAATCTATCGCAAATCAAACCATACCCCATTGGGTGACCCGACCGTGCCATGGCTCGCAAGAGCTATGGCACAGTGGGATATGGCCAAACTGCACTTGGAAAGTGCAGTTTGGCCAACCATGACCTCACGTACAATCACCACCACCTTGCCACATTATACTTATATGGATGTGCACCTCAATTTATTAACTCAACTAATCAGATAATAAATATTTCTTTTCGAACTTCTCACTTAACAGGAAGCCAAATATATATATATATATATATATATATATATATATATATATATATATATCCTATCATATCATATCACACACCCTCTTCCTTAACCAAGTTCGTTTACCACCTTGCCAGGGCTGGAATTGCTCCCAAGCAATCCACCTTAGCTTATTTACCCAGTCAATTAGGACGTCTGATATTAGAATAGATCGGGGATAGAGTGAGAAGTATCTCCGATCTATTCTGATACCAAACATGTCCTAAGATAATAAGCATTTCTCATTGAGATCTTTTCGAAGTATGGCGTCTCACCAACCAGGAAGCCAAAAAAAAATGTACATAATATCACGCACCCCCCCCCCCCAACCAATTTCTTGTACCGCTTAATAGTGATGGTGCTACGAAGGGGAACCTGGAATTCGTGGTGGTGGAGAGCATATCAAGGACGTACTCAGAAGGCTTTACCACTCGTCTATGGCTGGTAAATAACCAAGTAGCTGAAGCCAGAGCAGATTCGCCTTGATACGTGCTTGGCGGCGGCTAATCACATCCGTATTGGCCATATTTGCTCTGATTCCCACGTGCCGGTGGATTTTGATGATGCATCAAGAAAAAAAACAGCCATCTAAGCGTCAACAGGGTATGAATGAAATATGACCTATTCTGAAGATATCAATTTCAATATGAAGAATATAAAATAGGCTGAGATGTGCAGAATCACTAGCTTCGGTTTTTTAATGTAACTTTTAGTCTTCTCACCGTGGGGGTTAGGGGTGTAAACGGAATCCGATAATCCGATATTCCGACCCGATACCGATAAAAATTATCGGTTTCGGAATCGAAAAATGATACCGATAGCTTATCGGAATCGGTATCGGATATTCCGATAAATTATCGGAATCGGAATCGAAAAAATAATCGGAATCGGTATCGGTATCAGTTATTCCGATAAATTATTATAAACTCAAGGTAAAATTATGGTAAACATCTTACTTTATCGGAATTTCGGTTTCGGTAATGTTATCGAATCGGAACGGAATCGGAATTAACTATTCTTATCGGAATCGGAATCGGAACCATATTTCGGTTATCGGAATCGATATCGGAATCTGTGTTTACAGCCCTAGTGGGGGTGGATGCTGGCATGTGATGCAATTTCGTTTGATCATCTGCTCATAAAGCATAATCCATTATTACAAAAAGGAGGAACGAGAAGACCAAAAGTACCATACTCCAATGTTTACGAATATGAAAAATCAAACTCCACGAGAAATATCTAGGCGTTCATGTTGTGTGAGAAATACACTTGAATATTGTTAACTATGTATTTTAGTTTTTCCTTCTTCGGTTCTACGTGTCAAATGTAGGGAAGAAGATGCAGGTACCGTTTTATTCTTCTTTTAATTTGGCATCGATGATATGTGGAGACACAGCGCACATTCTCTAACCGGTACCTACAGATTAACCAGAGTTTTTGTCGCCACCAAAGGAATCTTTAAGGAACCCAGACTGCTGGAGATGGCTTATGTCGCCCCACGTCTTTATGGTCCACTTATTTTCACTATCAAAAATGTGGAACACATTAACAGATGTGTTCACAACCTTCGATTCTGCCGACCGTCTAGGAACAGCTCGTTTATAGAGCTGCCTCAAAACCCCACCATGGGTGACTATTAGAATCCTCTCCCCTGCAAATCAGATGTTGCAAAAAGAAGAATAAGGTTAAATCAGTCTGAGCGGAAACTCCATCAGAACCTCACAAAAGGATGACCACAAACAAACCAATAAAAGCTTTCCCTAGTATAAGCCATTAACATTTCTGATAAATAATAACATGGAGTTTTGTGTATCATCGCACGGGACAAACTCACATTTTTCTGCATTGTCTGAGCTTGCATTCGTCAAGTAGCAATCAACCAAATTATAAAAGGACATTTGGATTACAGGCAAAAAGAATGTAAAGCAAAAATATGTTTGTAGGAAGATGGCTCACTCCTGTTTGACATTGAGCCACTTTTAGGGAGTATGCAGAAGACTGTGGACACACAGAAAAATTCACTCTAATATCACACATATGGCGGTGTGGTATTGTTATGGTTCTCTCCCACGCTCCTTGCGGTTTTGGCCTTCTTGGGGAGCGTTTACAGATGTTTGAGTTTGATTTGGTTTGTTGCTTATCTTATTTTATTTCTTTTGCCTTGCGGGGCGTACCAGCCTGTCTAACAGACAGAAGTAAAAGCCCGCGCAGTGCGGAGAAGAAAATTTGATGTCCATGGAATGGACAAGTGCGCCGTTTTTAATCTGAACTTCTTTGGTTCCGCGTTTTATTCGTCAGGCGATTAGGGTAGCGTGTGCTGGACCCCTGTCTCCATCGATCGGAATTGATGTTTCGTTTACATCGGATTAAAATACTCTTGATGTGATTTTAACATCAGTTTCAATCCGAATACCATTCATAGCAAGGACGAGAAAATATGCAATTTCTAGAAAATTACAATACGATGTTTTTCCCTTTTTATTATTGTCAGACAAAAATGAATTTTGATTTGAGAGAAAGGATTTGTTCCTTTTGAGAAGGGTATTTAGGATTTTGATTTGAGAAAAAGGATTTATTCCTTTTGAAAAGGCTATTTCGCTTTGAAAAGAAGAATATTTGTTTGGTGAAAGAGGTTTCATTTTGAAAAGGAATATGGATTTCCTTTGAGTTTTGAAATATGGTTTGAGGAGTATGCGGATGTATACCCATGGATTTATTTGGTGCCTGGACATTTTATTTTGAAAAGGAGTATCAGCTCCCCTTTTTGAGAATTTGATATATGATTTTGAAAGTGAATGGGTATATACCCGTGAATTCATTTGGTAATTTGAGTGTATTGTGAATTTGGACAGCGCTCCCGCAAAGGCAAGGTTATCACGTAGATATATGAGTATGAATTTGACGCACATATGTTTGTATTGATTCTTAGGGGAGAGTCCCTATGTAGACAGAGTGTCCCCATAAAATACGCACACATGTACGTGTGTATTTATGGACACATGGATACGCTTTTGGGCAGAACCCCTGCTTGGGTAGGGTTTCCTTTAAAAGACATATTCACATGAACATAAATTCGTGAACATATGGATATATTTTCGACAGGATCTCTGTTTAGGCAGAGTTTCTCCCAAAGAGCATACGCGTATGAACACAACTCTTTGTGAGTATATGGATATGTTTCCGACAGAACCTCCGCTTGAGCAGAGTTTTCTTTAAGAAATATATACATATAAGCACAATATTTGTGAATATATGGATGTATTTCCGACAGAATCTCCACTTGAGCAGAGTTTCCTTTAGGAAATATATGCATATAAGCACAGAGTTGTGAACATATGAGTATGTTTTCGGGCAGAACCTTCGCTTAGGCAGAGTGTCCTTAAGAAAACATATACATATGAGCACGAGTTTGTGATTATATGGATATGCTCTCGGGCAGAACCTTTGCTTAGGCAGAGTTTCCCCCAAGAAACATATACATATAAACACAAATTTGTAGTTCTATGGATATGTTCTTGGGCGGCATCTCTGCTTAGGCAGAGTTTCCTCTAAGAAACATATACATATGAGCACAAATTTGTGATTATACGAATATGTTCTTGGGCAGAACCTCCGCTTGGGCAGAGTCTCCTCTAAAAAACATATACATATAAGCACAAGATCCACCATCCCGGAGTCTTGCTCGACGGGCGGGAGAACATATGCATCTAAATGCGCATACCCATAGAGTCTTGCTCAATATGGAGGCATTTAGAGCACGAGAACAAGGGTATTTAAATACCGTATATCCATAGAGTCTTGCTCGATATGGATGATATTTAAACCCCGAAGGATATCTCCCCCACAGAGTCTTGCTCGATGTGGGGGTAGGGACCGCCCTATGATTTTTTAAGAGGCCCTCCATAGAGGCTAGCTCAGCATGGAGGGGGATAGAGGAGATGTCGATGTAGTATGGAGGCGATCTCTCGGTTCTTTCCGCTTTCTTGGATTGTTCCACGCTTTTCACCGAGCGGGGGAAGGGCCGATACCTTCACGTCGAGCAGGGGAGATTTGTGGAACAAGAAGGGGAGTTTTAGGAGGAGAGAATGCTTCTTGCTATTTTTCTGATTTTTGGGACAGCAGGGGACCCGGGGGAGAGGACTGCGCAAGGGCCCTTTCCATGGGGGGAATAGGGGGCCTTTTATAGGGGAAGGCTCCCTTACATGCGTATGGGGTGGGCCCCCCTCCTAACCGATGGTACTTCCATCGGTTGGGGGGGAATCCCCCTTAACCGATGGTGTTACCATCGGTTAGGGGAGGATCCCCTTAACCGATGGTACCCCCATCGGTTAGGGGGGAAAACCCCTTAACCGATGGTGCTACCATCTGTTGGGGGGGAAGAATCCCCTTAAGCACCATCGGTTAGGGGGGATATCCCCCTTAACCGATGGTACCCCCATCGGTTAGGGGGAGAACTCCCCTTAACCGATGGTTCTATCATCGGTTAGGGGGAGGAGGGGATTTTGCCTATAAATAGGCCCCATATACCCCCATTTAGTGGTGTTAAGCTGTTGGAGTGCTGGAATTCGTGCTTCTCCTCGGAGTTCTGCCCGGCGAAGAATTGGATTTGCAAGTCTTTGGAGCTTCCGATGCGAACTTGTTCTTGTACTTGTTCTTTGTACTTGGTCTTATAGACCTTGTGCTGCCGGATTTCTTCCGTGCCGTATCTTGTGCGGAGAATTGTTCTCTCTTGAACTTTGGGCTGCCTGGAGGGCTCGCTGCCAATAAATAGGCTGCCTTCCTTAACTGGGGGGGGGGGGGGGGGGGGGGGGCATTTGGACCCAAATTACTTAAGCAACCAATGGGTTGCCTTAAGCAATAAGTTACTTCGCCTTCAAGGCGTTCCTTAAAGGAGGTTCCATTCTTATTACTTAAGCAACCAAAATGGGCTACCTAAGTAACTGTTGGACCATTATAAATGGATCCTGGCACTTCTTCTAGTATCATCCATCACCGCTTTTAGGGTTCAATAAATGCCCCCCACGGGATACGTGTCGGAATTGGCAAGTGACGACACGTGGCCGTGTAGATTCTTTGTATAGGACCCCACCTTGCATCCTAAGACGCCTCTGGTTGTTGTTTATGTCTTTGAATTCTTGCTTAGTCGGACTTGATGCCCTTTCCTTTCTCATTTGTGGCCTTTCTTCATATCTTTTCAGGCTTTCATCATGCCTCGGGGAAGAAGATTTCTGTGTTGTAATGACTATGCCTGGAGGACCCGTGACAGAGTTATCCTGCTGGATGACATGATGCCTGCCATGGAAGAGCCCCGCGTCATGAGGCACAACTTATCCTCGCTGGACGGCGGCTATCATACTATGCACAGTCAGCTCCGACGATCTATCACCTGATGGCAAGGTGAATGATCACACATCAGCCGCCGAAGAGGTCTCTATCACTATTCACGGAAGGGGACTATCCTGAACACTTCCCGGTGGATAGGAATTGTTCCCTTTTATTCAACGATTCATTCCACCTCACACGATTGCTGATGATCCCTGCCTAGCTGCAGAAAGGCGGTATCTAGAGTCGGCTATTTTAACGTCTCGGGACAGCCTTCTCAGCACTTGTGCTTTTTCCTATCCAGCTTTCCTCTGGGATTTGCTATTTAGAAGCGACTACCCCGGCCACTGATTTGCGTTCTTTCAGC